>JAMJFZ010004090.1:14195000-14587500 GCA_026225945.1 Cricetomys ansorgei | reverse complement strand
GGGCATGTGGTGCTGCAGTGACGTCATTCCACAAACAATGGATCTGGTTTAAACCAACCTGCTCAGTTTGACTCATTCTGCTTTAGGGCAGAAACCCTTTCTTCTGGTTTTTTACTTTGAAATTTAAAATACATAGAACCCTTGTACGGATAATATGTGAGAGTGTAAGCACCTTCCACTTCGTCCTCAGGTACCCCGCATGCTGGTAATTACCCAGAACACTAATTTACCACATCTGCTTTATTCTCTAGACTAGAGCCTGAACCATGTGGGAAAACGCTGTGGACAGGCTACCGCCTGGCTGCTTAGTCCTGCAGCATGTGTTCCTATAAACAAAGACGCTCTCTCCCACACTAGAGCCGTGAATGGACAGTTATCAGTGAACCACGCAGCCAGTCAATACTCTTCCTAATTTACTGTGTAAGTCACTGATATTTCCCCTATCGTCCCGACAATATCTCACGGAGGCTTGAGCCCTTTAAATAGTTAGCATTCCTTCTTACTTTTCATTTTGGGACCATCCCTCCATTCTTCCTTCTTTCCCAACCTCGACATTTTCTGACGCACACACACCCTTTCATAACTCCTCACACGATTTTCCTTGTGGTTTATGCATTTGGAGCAAGCATCTCTGGGGCAAAGCCTTGCTCTCCTTAGTGCGTTGCAATAGGCAAAAGGTGCCAATTTGTCCGACGTGGTAAGGTGGTCACTGATGGAGATTTCCAAAGAGAGACTCCTAAGCATTTGGCCAGGAGGTAACTTAAAGCGTCCACTGAAAGAGGTTTCTTTGTTTCTATTGTATGTGTGTGCATGTGTCTGGAATCCAGAAGACAACCTCAGGTGTTGTTCCTGAGGCATCGTCTACCAGGGGTTTCCAGGGGTGTCTGTTTTTTGAGGCCTAACACAGGGGTCTAACAGTGGCCTGGAACTAGCCAAGCCTGCTAGGTTGCCCCAGGGACCCAAGTGCCTCTGCCTCCCAAGCAGTGTGAGTACAAACTCGCACCATTGTGCCCAGCTTGTTGTCAGGATTCTGGGGGATTGAACTCATGTCTTTGTGTCTGCAAAGCAGGCACTTGGCTGACAGAGCCATCTCCCCAGCCCCGTTCATTTCCTCTTCATCCGTGCAGACTCACAGGTTCCTATTTTACTCTAAGCTTTCACATCAGCAGCTGTCGCTGGGCATGGCGACACACGCTGTAGTCCTAGTTGGGAAGCTGGGGTCTGGGGTTCTCCTGAGCCCAGGAGCCCCACATCAGCCTTGACCTTAAGAAGTCCTTTCAGGCTGCGCCTGTTTGCTTTTGCTGTGTGCTTTAAACATCTCCTTACTTCATAGCACAAATGTCCGTGTCCCATATTTTATTTTCCGTACTCCGTCTCTAGACTCAACCATTTAAATGGAGAATCATGTTTAGAAGCAGAACCTAGGAATGCTCACTGCTGTTAGGCTATCTTTGTTTCTAACTTTCTCAGGCCAGAGACCTAGGGAATAAGTGTATATACCTATCTATATATGTATAATTAACTATACATATATATGTATAGCTATATATCTGTATATATATGTATTATCTATACATACACATATTATAGATATGTATATCCATCTATACAGATGTATGTGTGTGTGTATCTATCTATTTTTAGATGTATATACCTCTCCATACATGTATATGTGAGTGAGGGCACACACATAAACATCGACATATTTGACACTATTTCAGTGTCTGTGTCTACACAGAGCTATGAGTTCACACTGGCTTTTAGACTAACAGCACTCTGTTTATTGTAGCCTTTCCCCTTTCTGTACTGTAATTCCCTCCAGACAGCAGGAAGTCTGATACTCATCATCCTCAGTGGAATTACATATTTACATCATCCCTGCACAACCTTAGGCCCCAGCTGCAATGGCCAAAAGCTTTCTCGCTCACCACAGGGCCACAAACAGGCAAATTCTTCCCTGCGATGTGTGTGTGGGAATAAGCAATGACTCCCAGTGATCAGAACGCAGACTGGGAGTGAATTCTGCCAGTCTCTGCTGCTGTCTGGGCTGAGAATTGGTGGAAAAGCACAAGGTTGGCTTTTCCTGCTGTTGCTTAGCAGAGAGGGTATTTTATTATATATATTTATTTATTTATTTGCCATGGCAGTGACCCCTTTAAACAAGTTTGTTTGGTTTTTCTGTTTGTTTCGCTGTTGTTAAATTTTTCTCCTTTTTACTCTGATTATGCATGAGGCAGGAACGAACGAGCTGGATTCGTCTGAAGATGTGTGGTGCCCAAGCACTCCCAGGAAGAGTGCATTATACTTATCATAGACTTGTTAAAGCGCCTGCTGGAGGTCAAAGGTCAGCTCATCCTCCCCACAGCAGCCAGATGGCTGGCCTTCTGGAGCATTCTCAGGCCCACGAGCTTATTTCCTAGACACCCGTCTTTAAGTCGTCGCCGACTCATCTGTCCTTCGGCCCCCACCTCCACCCCCACCCCCACGCCAAACTATAAGCTCAGGAGCACTGAGGTCCTGGTGCACCGCAGCTGTCCCCTCTGTTTCTCCCTGACGACTGCCACCTCACAATGCCCTTACTGTTCTTCGGGGCAAGGGAAATCCCTCTCTGAGTGCTAAACCCTCCCAGCTCATCTCAGTGTTTCCTTACAGAATTCTGAAAACCAGATAATTATGCACTCCGTGTTTACCAAAGGCAGTTGGAAATCCAGGTCCCCGAATCACTTCCAACTCTCCCACGGTGTCTATCATCAGGGGACTAGACAATAGCTAAGCCCCCAGACTTCCATCTCAGGGCTGACTTCTGGAGGGGCACGGATTGCTGCCTGGCAACACAGTGCATTGCTGTGCATTGGTTTTATTTACAGCCAAGGCTGGATGGAGTAAAGGAACAGATGGTGAGAAATCGGATTTAAAGAAGGGACAGATGCGCCCACATGGGAGCTGGGCAAATCTCTTGGCTACCGGAGCGCACTGACGTGAGGCCTCGAGTCTCCATAGTTGCGTCCCATTTTACTGTCGATCTTAACTTGTTTAGATCTTGTCTCTGAAGATGGTTAATATACCCCATTACAAGCATGTCTCTCTCTCACACACACACACACACACAGACACACACCTACTGTGTTTTATAGAAAATAGCTTCTTGATCATCTGTGTGATCATGTATCTAAAATTTCATGGACATCTAAGCTGTTAGCCTGCTTGTTGGAGAGGATGGTTACATTTCTATGATCTTGGAAACCTTTACAAGGAGCTCTGTGCATTCCGAACAGTGTACACAAGCCCCCTTTCTGCTTCCTTCCTCTCTCTGATGCATTTCCTGTAAAGGTAAAACAACCTTAAGTTGCTGACCCATAGTGTATAAAATAGCTATTGTAAATGCAAATGCTGACAACCCCCAGGCTCACCCCTCCCTCCTAGAGGAAAGTAGAAGTTACTCTTCAGTTACAAATTTACAGATGCTCCCTTGGGAAGGGGAAGAGGAAGGATACATGCTTTCTACCCCAACAATGTAAGGCCCCGTAGTTCAATGCTGGATTAAGTCATAAACAGTTTTATTCCAAAATGACCCTCACGTACGCTTGTGGCAAAGCTGAGCGTGGAGACTCATGCCTGTAATCCCAGCACTCCAAAGGCCCAGCTGGGAGGATTGCCAGGAGTTTGACGCCAGCCTGTACTACATAGGGGATGACCCTGTCTCAAAGAAAGAAAATGTTGGCAGCTCTGTGGCCTTCGTAGTTACCCCTCAGTGACTTTCCTACACCATTGCACCATGGCGAGAAATGGCGCTCGCCATTCTTGCAAGTTAACAATGTATCACTCTTCAGCAGCATCAGTTTCTGGAAAAGTCACTTTCAAATTCATCCTGTGCGACGGATGGACTTGCTTCTGTAGAACAGAGGCGTGCTGTGAAAATAGTCTCTTACAAGTAGCCACGAATTAAAAACTCAAAATATTGCACGGGGTTTACTGCAAAGCATGTCCGGGTGCATTGTAAATGAAATCATTACAGGGTGTGCAACCTGACTCCCTGCTTCTCAGTCTGTGTCAGGCCAGGTGAACCTCTTGGGCTGGGCTGGGGTGGGGCTTCCTCTAGTTGGTACTCAGCTTTTCTCTTCGGTGAAACTCACGGTTCCTCTTGCTGCCCCTGAAGCTGTATCCTAACCTTCTAGGCAGTTCTCACACCTGTATGATTCTGTGTTCAATGTTTGGACAGGCAAGGTTAGGATAAGAGCCCCATAATTTGCTGATACCTTATCTGATATCAAGTGTCCTCTTATCTCCCAGGGCATGTGGATTCTGGCTCATATCCTTACCCGAACAGTGTGCTTGGGGTGGGGGTGGGGGCACACACAGATTTCCTGCTCCTGGTAGACAAAGGTTAAGCTGGGCATGGGATGCCTATGGACAGTTCACCGCTCTCTGCTAAGTGAGTCATATTCTTTTACTCTCACAACTTCTGAGTCAGCCATGAATTCCAATCTTCCACCTTCAACCTTCTGCAGTTAAACAGAGAAGATGTACTACCAAGAAATCCCAGAATAACCCATGGTGGCGTACCTTTTCATGGACCCAGGGGTGATTCAAGGCCAGAGATGAAAGTCCCAACGTGGGGACAAGAACCAAGGCTGTGACTCATCTCACCGGCGTCCTTAATTTGCTTTCGTTGTTTGGGGATCATGCTGGCTTCAAGGAGGTCACTGCTCTTGAGTCCTGTGCTCCAGGAAACACTGGCTGACCAACAGCGGCCACCAGCCAAAGGCAACAGATGCTTCTTGTGTTTGCATTCCTGTCTTTGCCTGACAGGACGATACCCCCTCCATTCCCCGGGGTACAAACACTGAGAACAGGATCCCTCGTGGGGTGTTGTAGTGCAGTTTCTTTGGGGTCTCCCTGGCCTCTACCATGCAGATTCATGAGGTCCAGGCTGGGGCCTGGGATGCGCGGCCTCAGAGGTGAACGCGATGGAGGAGGAAAGAGCCCTAAATAGGAGCCACCGGCCGCTTGTCTTTCACTCTAACAAGCCCCCTTCCCCTTTGCTCTATCACCGATACGCTGATGACTTCCACGGCCATGTTTTTCTTACCCTAGCTGCTCTCTTGAACGCTAGGCCAACAGCAACGTCTCCTCCACAAAGTCGGTCACACGGCCCGCGGGCTTGCTCAGTGGACCAGGCACTGTTTGAGACACTGAAGGCATGGCCAAAGCAGCAAGGTCTCAGCTAGCCCCTCGGGGTGGAACACCTCGGCCAGCATCCCACAGCATCCCCCGGGGCCAGCTCCCGCTCCCTCTCCCCAGCGGCAGCCCATCTTCCGGGCAGGAAGCTCTCATGCTTAGAAAGCACTTGTCTGGTGCTGTCGAGACCTATCCTTCTGCTCTGTCTACTGAAGGGCCTTGGTTTCCTCCTCCAGATTTAATTTAATATTTTCAAATGAGCACATTGCAAATATTGGTCAGTCTGCACACTTCCCAACTTCCTGCCAGCTCCTCCTCATCTCTCTGCTTCTCTCCTCCTTCCACCACAAGCACACAGGTCAAGGCTACTTCCTTCTGTACCCAGCATGTGTGTGTGTATGCGTGTGCGTGTGTGTGTGTGTGTGTGTGTGTATGCTCATGCATGTGTTCACATGTGTGTGTACATAGGTGTGCTCATGTGTGTGTGTACATCGTGCATGTGTGTGCCTGCATGTGTGTACATGTGTGTGCATATGCATGTCTGTACATGTGTGCATGTGTGTATGCACATTGTGCATGTGTGTGTCTGCCTTTGTGTACATGTGTGTGCTTACGTGTGTGTGTGCATGTGCATGTCTGTACATGTGTGCATGCGTGTGTACCTATGTGCTAGCAGGACGTGGTGTCCACCACTGAGTGCCATTTACAAACCTCTCCCCCACTTTGGCTTTATCTTCTCTTGGCCTCATATTATTACAATTTTGGCTCTTGGGACTTTTTATTTGTATACCTTTTTACTTTATTTTTCCTGCGTGCCATGTCCGCCTCTTTTCAGCCTGTGTCTATGTGTGTCGGCATATGACTACGTGTGTGCCATCACACAAGTATGGAGATCAGATTACGTTTCTCTCCCCCTACCATGTGGGTTCTGATGATGGAGCTCCGGTCAGCAGGTTTGGCAGCAAGCTCCCTTACCCACTGAGCCATGGCCCCTGCCCGCTGTGCCTGTTTTTTTTGTTTTTTTTTTTAACTAGGCTATTACCACTCCAAACAAATTGGAATCAGGTAGATTCTGATGAAGCGATAGTTTTAAGGATGTGTTAAGGCAGCCTTTTCTGTTCTGTCTCTGGCAGGGTGTGCTATTTCTTTAGATGATTGTCAGACAGAAACCGGGTGGGTCAAAGGACCCACTTATTGTAATTCTTTTGATTACTAAACCAAATGGTAGTGAGGTGCACATACCGGCAAGCTCTGAACAGAGAGAACGAGCTGAGAGTGAGGAATGAAGGACCCACAGACAGCCTCGGGTCCCCGAGTTCCAGAGTCAGCATTGTCCAGCTTTAGTTTATTCCATTTCATAGCAAGCAGATCAATAAAACGGATCATTTTCAAAGCCGAGTAGCCCTGTTCCATTACCATAACTAGTTTATTAATGTTGCTCAGATGTATAATCCCAACACACTGTACAGAGTAATTAGCCAGCGCTCTGCTGCTGAAGCCATGGCCCAGTTTCCTCAAGACATCTGTTTTCTAAAAGGGTTCTTTTTCTAACTGAAATTAATAGTCGCTATTCAAGAAGGGCTGCCAAAGAGAATGCTTGACCTTCACTTAAATTAGAATCCTGAAGGCGTGACAAAGGGTTCTGTAGTGTAAGCGTGTCGGGCATTGCGTGAGGCGTTCTTGCACTAAGAGCACTGCTCACCTGACACTATGATGTGCCTGGGCGTCTTGTGCTGTCTTCAGCCTGTCTGCCATCCTTTCTTCCTTCGGTTCACCCGGTTCCTTCTTTCCATCCATTCTTGTGCACACGTGTGTGTGTGTGTGTGTGTGTGTATGTGTGTGTGTATGTGTGTATATGTGTGTGTGTATGTGTGTGTGTGTGTATATGTGTGTGTGTATGTGTGTGTGTGTGTATATGTGTGTGTGTGTGTGTGTGTGTGTGTGTGTGTAAATGTGCTCGTTTGTGTATGGGGGCACACGTACACCCTGGTGCACATGTTGAGGTCAGAGACAGTCTCAAGGACCGAGCCTCGCCTTCCAGATCATTTGAGAGAGGGTCTCTTTGGTTATTTGTTGTGTATTCCAACCTCGCTGACCCCAAAGCTTCCAGTCTACCTCCTACATCTCATGTGTCCACTTCACCCAGTTTGTGTGGTTTCTGAGGATTCGAACTCAGGACTTCACACTTGTGAGGCACTTCAATAAGCCATCTCCCAGCCCCCATGCAGACCTAGTCTCCCTTGCTCTCTCCTTCCTTTTCTCCCTTTGTGCTTTCTTTTCTGTCCACTCCTCCTTCCCCCTTCTCTCACTTTCCCACGCCCCCCCTTCTCTCTCCCTCTCTCCCCTAAATCTGACTGTCGACACCCGAAATGTATGCCTTGTTAGTTCATCCTGACTACTCTTGGCCTACAGATAACCTCTCTCTCTCCATGTCTCCACACACCTTCTCTCCTCCCTCTTTGCTTCTCCCCTCCCTCCCTCACTCTTTTTTTCTGTCTCTTCTTTCTCCTAAGAAAACACACTCAGGTCATTCTTTACGAATGGTCTCCCTAGTGCGAATGCTCAGTCTCCCCAGGCCTTGTAAATAGCCTCAACACTGTTTCAAATTGTTTTCAGATTTCAGTCTCACATGGCAACGTACGATAGATGTGTTGCTTTTGTTAACTCCTATGATGGGGATTTTTAAATGTGTGTAGGATAAATTCCCTAGGAAAGCTGCTTAAGCAGCCTCTGAACTGATAACTAATAGTTCAACAGTTGCAAACAGGTGTAACCAGTCTAGCTGTGCAAATGGTACAAACGTCATGTGGGTGGAGACCGGTGACAGTTAAGACAAGGCTCTTGTCAACAGAAAGCAGTGCACTGAGAGTGATCTGCAGCGATCGGAAGGCATATGCACAACTTGCTTCTGTGGAGGATTAATTTAGTTTTTCATTTTAGTACTGCTAGGACTCCATGATTCTTGACCCCCTCCAAAGCCGAGACGATCAATAACTCATGTGATTTCTCTGAAAGCTCTGGGTCATCCTATGTATCAAAAGGCTTTCTCTCTTCCTGCCTGAGGAGTACCTCGCTGAGACGTGCAAGGGGACCATGTCTTCTCAGCTACTGAGGCAAACAAGCATCTCTGTTTGATCCTCAACCCCCCACCCCACCCTCTTCGTGTGTGTGTGTGTGTGTGTGTGTGTGTGTGTGTGTGTGTGTTTTCTGGGGTTTAAATCCTCAGCCTGTGTGTGCTGGGCAGGTGTTCTGCCGCCGAGCTATACCTCCAGCCCCTGTTTCATTATTGCTTATGGCTCTCAGCAGGGAGAGCATAAACAGAGGATAAGAAGACACACGCTCACTAAGAACAGGCTGCATCCGTGTGCCTGGAATGAGGCTTTAACTTGTTGAGTATTTGTTGCCAACACATTAGGTGGATGCAAGCTGGTTCAATGTGCAGGTGTATGCTTTATATCTCTGGGAATGACAACTGTGCAGTAAGCTGTTGTCAGTGTTTAAGATTGTTTTTTTAAAACTAAGAATCATCTATGAAATGAATGCATATACTACATACAGATGCTTAGAAATGTCATAGAACTTAGTAAGGTCAGAGTAAGATGCCTCTGAGATACAAAGAACCAACTTGAAATCCAGCTGAGCCTCTGGCTCTTAAAATTCCATGTACATAGAAATGTCCCAGTCGTTGTTCTAAATGGCGGCTGCTCCGTGCCCCACCCCCAAGGATTCTGTTCCTATGGGCCGTGCAGCACTGTCTGTAAGGACAGCAGCTCAGGAGCTAGACTCACTGGCTGCTGAAGTACTCACGGGCTCTCTCAGGCCTCAGATTCCTCATCTGCAGGCGTGGCGGACAGCAGTGCCTACCGCATGACGCGAGGCGTGGCTGGTGTTTGACCCCGTGGAGAGCGCCAAGCAGAGAATGTGCATGTGAGGGCAACTGGTTCTAAAGAGGCACTGCAGGTGCCCAAGACACTGGCAATGCTTTTTTTTTTTTCTCTGTTAATTAAAATAGAACTACATCATTTGCCCCTTTCTTTTTCTCCCTCCAATCCTTCCCAACCTTTCCAAATACCTCTTAAAGTGATGACTCCTTTTTCTTTATTAGTGCTGTATGTATGTATGTATGTATATGCGGAAATATGTAAATACAATCTGAGTCCATTTAGTGTTGCTTGTGTGTATACAATTTCGGGGCTACTTTGTATTGCATAACCAATAGGATCGCTCCTCCTTGAAAAAGACTAATTCTCCCCGTCTCTGCAGTCATTAGTTGCCCGTGTTTGTCTAGGGATGGGACCCCATGAAGTTTCCCCTTGTTAGCATGCCTTGTGCAACATTGTGGCGATCTCAAGGGTGTAGCGTCATTTCTAGGAGACACAATTTCAGCAGCCCTCCTGATCCTCTGCCTCTTTCCATCTTTCTACCACTTCTTCCGAGACGCCCCCTGAGACTTAGGTGCGGGAGTTGTATCATAGTTGTATCTACTGGAGGTGCACTTGCCACCGTCAGCTGATCTCTGTCTTATGACCAGTTGTGGTTTTCTATAATGGTCTCTGTTTGCTGCAGAGAGCAGCTTCTTTGACGTGGGATGAGAGCCATGCTTACCTGTGGGAAGGGGATAAGTCTTAGGATGTCGATAGGAATTAAGCAGGTCTAGTGGAATAGCTACAGTAGGTCCTCCTTAAGATCAGCCCACTCTGTGATGAACGCTATGGCCTCAGGCTGGCTGACGACACAGCTGGGCTGTGCACGATCTCCTCTGCTGCGGTTTGCCGCTAGTTGAGCTAGTCTCAGACTCCAGTCCTCACGAAAGGAAGTAGTCCCATTTCTCCAGGAGCCTGGCAGTGTCTTTCCACTCTGGGAATTTGGAACGCTGAGAAGCACGAGGCAAAGCAAGGCTGCTACCAGGAGCGTGTGCACCAATGAGACACCGTCAGCTTCTAGGGCTGCTCCTGTGAAGGAACACGAGTGCTCACAAGAAGTCTGCAGCCCCGGTCCTTCCTGACACGTCTAGCACACAGGGAGCTGAAAGCATACCATACACCATGCCTGAATGTGTAGGACACCCCAAGGGCATGGGGTATGCTCCTAGCACCTGCTTCCTGACCTCTGAAGGCTGTTCAGCCCCAGAGCTCTGGCCTCTTCTCATCTCAACCTGCATTACCTTCTGAAGTGATACCATCCAGGTCCCTTGCTTTTCATGAGTGCTAAGCTTATATTACATCTCTTGTTGGGTCACAGACTCATACATCCCATAGTCTGCTCTGTGTCTACGCTCAGATGTCCAAAGAGCTCTTGCGTCTAACGTGTGCAGAGAGGAACTCTTGTTTCCGGATCCGAGAGTACCACTGCCGAGCTGCACAGACCCGCATTCACGTCCTTCCCCAAGTGCTTCCTACCGGGGAAGGGCACCACCCGCCATCCCTGGGGACACCAAGCCGACACTGAGGAAGTCCCTCGGTCCTGCTCCCCACTCAATGCCTGGCACACTCTCCCCTCGCCAATCCACATTTCCTATTATAATGTGCCCCAACCTTTATGTCTCTAGAACAGTCATGTCTCACGGACTTCATGCATTCCTTTTACCTCAAAAATTCTTCCCTTGTATCGGTTGGTGGACAATTTCTTTTAATAATTGAAGTTTCTGCTCAAATAGCAAAGAATTCCTCAAATCTTCCCTGCCACTACACGAGAAACAGATCTGCTCCTCCGGCCCTTCCCTTCCCTTTAAAAAAAATTCATTGGCTCATTTATTGTTACTTTAAAATGTTCTTCTTATATCTCATTTGTCAACCTTAAGATATGCTACTGTCTGCCTTTCACATTACAATACAAATCTTCAAGAATCTGAAGACTCTCTTATTCAGTACTAGTGTCCCAGGTTCTAGAATAGTGATCGAGACTTACTGGCTTCCTCATAAATACTGATTGCGAGAACAAATGAAGGATGAATACAAGAATTGGAAGAATAATCACCGTTAGTATATTATAGTTTTGAAAAAATCTACTTGGCTCTGAAGAGCTGGAAGAACCTATTGGCTAGGTGAGAAAGATTAAGGACTTATCAGGTGGGGGAATAACATAGGGAAAGCAGAAACAAGATCCCAAGACCTGTGTGACAATAGCTCAAAAATATTAAAAAACCAACTGGCAGAGAACAAATGAACAGACCAAAAAGAGTCGGCTATGGAAGGGCAGATCCTAGCAGAGGCTGAGTGTGTCTCGGAGAAGAGTTATCTGTTGGGGGTGGGGTGGCTTTTTCCAGTGGGTGTCAAGATGTTAAAGAGATGTGCTTATCCCTGTGATGGTGGGAAGATGGCGTTCCACCACCAGCCAAAGACTCAAAGACTTGACCTCGGGGAAAGATATCAGACTCTGCAGTTAGCTTTCGTCGTGGCCTCAGGAGGAAGGCTAGGAAGAAACCAGAGGTCGTGACACAATCTGAAAATGGTCCCAGCCTGACCTCAGTGTTCAGGGAGGAGCTGTTTATTGCTGCAAGATCCAGCAAGCAGTGTGTTTGTGTTGTGGTTTTTCTCCTATGAACACAGGAGAATGGGGTGCCCCCCCCAAAGATATATTGGAAATATTTTGGGGAGAATGTTGGGTTTTTAATCATTAAAAATAACCACGATAGAATCTCAAATTGACCCTCTCCATGGCTTAGATATGGCTGCCTCAAAAGTCATCCCTGCTTGCAAGAGAGCTTTGGCTGATTTGAAGTTGTACTTGGCAGGCATGCTCTGAAGACGCACGTGCAACCTTTGGAGATATCCTGTTTCTTGCAGATGCTGCGGACTTGTGTCCATGGTGCAGGATTGATTTACTGTGTGAAAAAGCTGGGAATGACCCAGATAAGTACAGCAAACCCCAAAGGATCTGCTCGGTTTTTTTTTTCTCTATTAAGATCAAGTGACTAATTGGATACAGTTTGCCTGACTTCCACCTCCCCTCCAAGATGAAAGCAGCATTGCCTTCCGCTGCACCAAAGCTGAGGTTTAAAGAAGGCTTCGGCCTCACTCCAGCCCCAGGCCTGTAACTGGGACACTTGTTGTGCTTGGCTAAACACCATCCTCCCACGAGCACCCCACCGGGTCACGCACCGTGGGTGGTAGAGACGCTCAGCTTGCACTGCCCTCTTCCTGGTTTCAGGGTGCCCCACCTAGTTCCTGAGACACATTTAGGGGGTGCTGCATCACTGGGTTCCCAGCCCTCTGCTGCGTGTCTTGTGTGTGGTCACTCAGTGAGTCCTCACGTCTGAAAGTGACATCACACTGAGTTACAGATGAAGAGAGTAAACCCAGAAGACGTTTGTCGTTTACAGTCTGTTTCTTTCAGATGACAAAAAAAAATGTAAAATATATATATATGTATATGTGTATATATATGTATATGTATATGTATATGTATGTATATGTATATGTATATGTATATGTATATATGTATATGTATATGTATATGTATATGTATATGTATATGTATGTATATGTATATGTATATGTATATGTATGTATGTATATTGACTCTCAGATGTCCCATTTTGGGGCCCTGGGCCTCCTCAATAAGAGCTCTGCCTAGTCACAAATAGGTGGAGCCCTTTATGAAAGCATTGCCATATGACACAGCACAGGCTACATGTACTGTTAACCCTTCTCTGGCTTTAATTGTTGGATTTTTCTTTTTGTTTTTGATTTTTTTAGTTTTTTGTTTTGTTTTGTTTTGTTTTTTGACAAGGTCTTATTTTTAGCCCAGGATGACTTCAAACTAGCAGCCCTCCTGTCTCCACCTCCCAGGTGCTGAGACCACACACTCTAGACTTCACTTATTTCAAGCTAAAGCTGAGAAAACAAAAGTCCAGGAATCAAAAGGGCACTCGAGTCACAGCAACAACAACAAAAATATCTCTTCCTCTCCCCCACACAGGGCCACAGCGTCTTTGATGAGCTGCTCTCAGTGCCTAGCGTAAAGAGAGACTGAGATAGACTCAGCTGTCCACGGCGGGGTCCTGAGCCTTACCGTGTAGCCTACTTCTCCGAGCTTTTGTTGGAAATAAGTGAGGGCTGGCGTGTGTGACCCCAGCTCATGGGAGGCGGAGGCGGGAGGACTGGAGACTCCTTTAGGCCAAGCCCCATGTGTCCAGGCATGTTTATACTCAAAACAAGCAAAGGGGATCCAGCCTTCCTCCCTGAGGTCTAAAAAGCAGTGCAGATGTCTGTCAGAACAACAAAAGGGCTTTAAAATAAACACAGTCCCATTGTCCTTTCTGTTAAAAAAACAAAAACAAAACACCAAAAACCCAAGGATCTGTTGGTAGGAGAAGTCCTGGATGTTTCCCACAGCAGAAGGCCATGTTCCTTTATCCCCACGTGGTAGGAACCAGGCAGAGAGACGGAAGACCGAGAGGGATGATGGGAACAGGCCGACACAAACTGCATCCGGCAGAGTCCAAATGGCTCTTGAAAACAGTGTTTGCGAAGAAATTTTAATACAGTGTCTCTCATATTGCTACAGCCAAGGAGCAGACACTTCCTTCAAGGACCCGATCCTTACCTGCGGTGGCTGGGTGTCAACTCTGCTCCCTCTGGAATTAACTCAAACCTGAGCAACTGGAAACACCTACGACAGGTTTTTTTTCCTTAATGACATCATCTGAAATGGGAAGCCCGCTTCTTTTTGTGTGTGTTATTTATTTTTAGTTTATGCACATCGGTGTTTTGCCAACATTCATGCATGTCTGCGTGGGGGTGTCAGATCCCCCGGGACAGGGGTTATAGAGAGTTGTGAGCTGCCATGTGAGTGCTGGGAATTGAACCTGGGTCCCCTGGAAGAGCAGCTAGTGCTCCTAACTGCTGAGCCATCTCTCCAGCCCATGTAAGGCCCACTTCTAATCCAGACTCTGAGGTGGGAAGCTCCACCTTTAACCTTCTGCTGGCAGCCTGTAGAAAGGACAGGGAAGAGGGTGGTCCCCTGCCTGCCTGCTCTCATGCTCACTAGCGAGTCCATTCCTTCACTGGCATTGGAGCCTACTTCTATGGGGTCCCAGTGCATACTGAAGACCATCTGAGACATCCGGTCTCGTGGACTGAACAACTACTAGATTCTTGGACTTTCTATTGGTAGACAGCCATCGTTAGACTAGCTGGACCACAGCCTGTAAAGTATTTATTTATTCTAATAAACGTGTGTGTGTGTGTGTGTGTGTGTGTGCATTCATTCTCTACGTTCTATTCCTGAGAACCCTAATACGCTGCCTCACATGGCAAGTGTTGCCAAGAAAGCCTGGCTTAATTTTATCCTCCTCCTCCTCCTCCTCATCATTATCAATCATCATGTCTTGTTGTTGTTGAGACAGGGTCTCTATGCCGTGGACCCTGATGATGTTGAACTCAAAATCCTCCACAAAATCCTGCTTCAGCCTCCCAGTGCCGGGATTCCAGGCAGACTAAGAAGACTCACTTGTCCCCAGGACCTGGGCAGATATTAAACTTTGTGAAAGCATTATTTGAAACCTGTTAAAATCACCGTTGGTCTTAATGATGAGTCTTCCAAGTTTATATTATAATCGCATACTTTCTGAGGTTTATTCTCTTGTGAATAAAAAGCTAGGCCTGGGCAATCTGACTCCCTAAGTAGTCGCTGCTGAACTCTCTCTTGTTGCCTGAACTGTCTTGAGCAAAAGAACTATTTATCTAAGAGCCGCCCAGAGTACACTTCTGCCCCCACCCACCATGACGACAGACTTTGAGATAACTGCACAAAGCCCACAGCGGATTGGCCCAGTCCTGGATGGACAACCTCAGCCAGAGCTGTTTAAAGCAGTTTGTGTCAGACATTTTACAGTCATAAGCTTCAGGAAACTGTTCACACGTTGGTGAGAGAGGGATCACTTTCCTTGGTGGAGGGTCAGCTGCGGTTGGTGATAAGGAGCAAGACTGAGCTTGATTTAAAACATGACCCTCAGTGACTGTGATTGGCACGAAGAGGCAAGGCCGTAATTGACTGGAACAAGGGCCATTAATTGCTGCAAAATGAATGGCTGTGCTGGTCCAAGCACCCCTCGAGCTCCTTGGGATCACTCCGGGAGTCACCAGAGCCACGCTGCTGTGCTATGTCCCCGCACGCGTGAAATCCAATGTAACCTTCTCCCAAGTGGTCTCTCCTTCCTACGTCCAGCAGTGTGAGCTGAGCTGGTAACAGGAAGAGAGAAGCACAGAGCAAGAAACAAAGCAACAGTGTGGCTTGGAAGTTGAACAGGTGTTGGCCTGTTCACATAGGACCCAATACCTCTTGCCTTATGATCCCTGATGCTGGGCTCCTGAGCAGCCCGGCTTAGATCCCTGAGCTTCTGGCCTCAGTTCAAGCACGCTCATACTTTTCCAGTGCTGTGATCCTAAACAAGCTGACTTGTAACTGGTGCCGGGTTCTCCCTGGACCTCTGTTCCTAGTGCAGAGAACTGGCAACTGCCCTTTGGACTACTGGAGAAGTAGAATGGGCTTCAGATCTGCCCGCCAGCAGCACCCACTGGCCTTACCCACTCAACTGCATCAACAGCTGCCCCGTGAGCCCATCGACCCCTGGGGTCCTGCTTGTTGGCTGGTGAGAGCAGATGCCTATGCTTGAGTATCCCACCATGCTCGGTGCCCGGCAGTTTCTGAATGCCCCGTATCAGCCCCAGCCTGTACCCACCCTGCTTCTGAACGTAGTCTTATCGCAATAAGACATCCCAACGGCCACTAAAGAAGCAGCTGAACACATCGGAACAACCCTTGACGCTGCAGACTGACAATGTCTACAAATGTATCGGGCCGTGTTCGCAGCTGTCCTGGGGCATCTGCAGCCAACGCGTGGCAGTTGGGCATGCCTGAAGCTTCTTGTGCCAGGGACCACATCCCAGGCAATTTATATTCTCCGTAGCATCCATCACGTGTCCCCGCCCCGACGCCTCTCAAACGAATTCAGTACCGATCCTAAAGCCTAGGTAAGATTTGAGGGTTTGCTTATTGTTAACATCAGAGCCTGCATATTAACTCCCTAAAGCATTCTTCCTCCCCCCTCCTCTCCCCTCTTCCCCCCTCCTCCTCCTCCTTCCCCCTCCTCCTCCTCCTCCCCATCCTCCCCCTCCCCCCCTCCTCCCCCCTCCTCCTCCCTCCTCCCCCTCCTCCTCCCCTTCCTCCCTCCTCCCCCTCCTCCTCCTGTTACTACTACTGCTACTACTACCTTTAAGCTAGGCTGGACCGGTCATGAAATTCACTTAAATTACATAGCTGCAGTCTCTTCTACTCCACCTTTATCTGCTCCGTACTGCATGGCTCAACTGTCTAGGCTATAGGAAGAAGGCAGTAGCAGCCAGCGTGTACACACACACACACATTTGATAGCTTCCTTGTGATTAATAGAAGAAAGTACTTTCAAGTCCTTTCCCTTTGTCGTCACACAGAGCAAGAACCCATTTCATTCCTCTTTCCCTCCTTGGTTACTTGAAACATTTGTGGTGAAAGAATTTTCAAATTGCAGTCGTCTCTCTTTTATTTGTTTTTTAATTATACTCACTTGTGAGTGTGAGAGCACTGGGGCGGCGCGGTGGCGACCACCTTTCCCTCCCGAGCCATCTCGCTCGCCTTCTTTTAAACCCAGCTGGGCGGTGCTGGCGCACGCCTTTAATCCCAGCGCCCGGGAGGCAGAGGCAGAGGCAGAGGCAGAGGCAGAGGCAGAGGCAGAGGCAGAGGCAGAGGCAGAGGCAGAGGCAGAAGGATCTCTGTGAGTTCGAGGCCAGCCTGGTCTACAGAGTGAGTTCCAGGACAGCCAGAGCTACAACAGAGAAACCCTGTCTTGAAAAAAAACAAAAACAAAAACAAAATTACAAATGCACATATTTCCACGGAGTCCTTCTGTTTAAAAAACCATCGCACTATTCATGAGCAAGGAAGGCCTTTCTGTTTGAATTCAGGGTCTTGACAACTTTTCTGAAAGTGAAAACTGTCCGGGGAAAGGACACTGTTTATGTGTGCTTGAGACCTTTACACTTTGGTATTGACAATCCCCACTGCCATCAGGGATGTTGGGCATTTAGTAACTAGCAAACTGTCTGCATCTTACCGTAGTCATTAGGGGCTGGGCTCAGTGGGAAGTGGGTAAGAGAGATGGCAAAGGTCTTTGGCTATCTGAAGACACAGAGGTCAGCAGGTACTGGGCACCTCGTACCCAGGCACTAACCACAGCGTTTACCACATGATAACATCCCACATAATCTACTTATTTCTTATGTCTGCTGCTTATGATTCTTCTCCCTCTCTGCTAAAAGTTCTACAATGCTAGGCAGCTTTGTTCTGTTCCATAAACACTGGCTCCTGTCAACAGTCTCCCCTCAACGCAGATCTGCTGTGTAAGCAGCTAGATGGACCTGGTCATCAGTGCCATTAACGCATTGGCTGCCTCTGGCTTCTTTACTTAACATGATTAAACCGGAAATTACTTTTGCCACATGCACAAGGTTAAAAATATAGCCAGTTGCCAAGTGTGGTGGTGCAGGCCTTTAGTCTCCAAGCTTGGGTCCCAGAGACAGGACTAGCTCTGTGAGTTCAAGGCCAGCCTGGTCTAAATAACAAGTTCCAGGACAGCCAGGGCTACATAACAGAGAGACCCTGTCTCATATAAAACCAACCCACCAACCAAACAACAACAAAAACAAAAACAAAAACCAGCCAGTTAACATCAACTAGTTCTGGATTACTTGGTATAACCTCTGCCCTTCCTCATCCCAAGGACCGATGGAAGATCAGTTTCAAAGCCCCTTGAATCAAGTTTTGTTTAAATTTGTAGTGTTCCCAGGTGAGGCTGAAGGGTTGGAAGATGAACAAGCCCCTTTGGCTTAAACTTTCCCGCTACATTGGACTCCAAGAAGCTCTTACTGTTACTGCTTTCAGAGATTTGAAGAATGGAGCCTCAACCCCTAAGGTTCCCATGTGATCATTTCGCTTTCCCATGAGGCAAGTGGGGACTGGGGAGAGGGAGCACTAGTGGGTACCTTATGCCGTACTCCTGGGTGACCATCCGTACCTGAGGCCTTGGTGCTGTAAAATAGAAACTGCCTCCCTGGAGGGAATGGCATTTGGTGCACGCCCTGCTCTCAGCAGGTCCTCCTGCCTCAGCAGCGAGTCCGTTTCTGCCAACAAAACAGACAAGAGTGACAGGTGCTGGTGCTGGACACCTGTCATCCCAGAACCTAGGAGGCAGAGGGAAGAATTAAAAGTTTGAGGCCAACCTGGGCTAGATGTAGAAACCCCGTTTCTAAAACAAAGCAGAATAGTAGCTCACAAGCATCCTGTGAGTTCACCTACCAGGAGTGGCAACATTCAATATCTACCCAAGGATCTTTCTGCATCTGTGTGCACAGCCTAGGGCCTTATGATTGGCAGATCCAGGCAAGGGCTCTCCTAGGCAGGATGTAAGATCATTATGGACCAAAGCTACTGCTCTTTGCCTTTCAAATGACCTGGTTTGCCTTTTAAATACGTGAGCATTCTGCACATGGTATAGCACAAACTTAGACCCATCATGGTCTTTATGAGTGGATCCTGACCTATGAAAGTCTCTAACACTGACTCTCTCTGAGGCTCGAGGGGAAAAGAGAAACACACAGGGGTGCAAACTAATAGGAAGCTTCTGGGGTTTCCATGAGGCCCGGCCTATTGTGAGTGTTCAAAACACCAACGCATCCTGTTGCATTTAACATCTATCAGTGAGTTAGCACCAGGCGAGGGGACAGTAGGGAGAGATTGTAAAGAACAGAATGGGTGCACACCTAGTGTTCACGCTTGTTCTACCATCGGCGCAAATTCAGGTTCAGATGGCAACACTACAAACACCACTTAGTGTGTGCCGTTTTAAGTGTTTCCACACAATTTATCTCATTTCACTTGTAGCTACATGGATTGGAGAATCGTGATAGGGCTACAGCTGTAGCTCAGCGGTAGAGCTCAGGCCTGGCTTGAAAACAAGCAAGCAAACAAAAGCCTTGATTCTGAAACCAGCACATCACTCTCTGTCTCTGTCTCTGTCTCTGTCTGTCTCATTCCCTTCCTCTCCTTCTGCTTCTCCTTCTCCTTCTCTCCTCCTCCTCCTTCTTCTCTCTCTCTCTTTCTCTCTCTCTCTTTCTCTCTCTCTCTGACAAACTGTGTTATGACTTTGATTAACTCGTTTTATTTTGTAGTGATGCTGGGGACTGGACTCAGAGCCTCAAAGCTCTTAGGCAGAAGCTCTACCGCCAAGCTTTACCCCAGAGCCATGCTAGACTCTTGAGACGAGCGAGCGGGTGCTCTGCTACGGCCCTGCCGCCCTCTCTTACTCTTGCTCTCTCTTTTTCAATGTTTTTCATTTTCTCAATTCATTTCACCTCCCTATCTCCCCCATGCCCTATTTTCCTTTTACATTATAGAAAGAGGAAGCTATTCTTACTTTCATTTTCATACTACCACCTTCGAAGCTTAGATACGTATTTTTCATGATCCTAATGAGTGAGGAAAGAGTGTTTTTGTTGAAAGACAGCAAGGTTAATTTTATCAACTCCAAGCCAATATTTTGTAACTATATTTTATTGTAACTATTCATTTCAGTTAGAATGTCACTACCGTATTTAGCTTAATTGCACACTTTGATTATGGGTTGCAAGAAAAATGCTGGGTTAGAAGTAGGATCGTCACAGAAGAAAATAGAGAAGTTACCAGGGAAGTCAGGATAAGGACTGTTGACTCCGCCGAGTGTGGTGCTGCACAGCTGCGACTCTAACACTGGCAGTCGAAGCAGGAGGGTCAGGAGTTCTAAGTCATCTTCGGCTACAGAGCAAGTTCAAGGCCAGGCTGGAGCTTGAGGTCGTCTCAAAACAAACACAGAGTCCAAGGACAACCAGCTAATGAAAGGAAGAAAACTTTATTAACTCAAGGGAAAAAAAAGGTTGGAAATACCGCTCAGCAACTCGAGGCTCTAGGTTCAGACACCAGAACGAGGAGGAGCGGGAGGAGAGTGAGGAGGAGGAGGAGGAGGGGGAGGAAGAGGAGGAGGAGGAGGAGAAATAGTCAGAGGCATTCAAATTGAAAAGGAAGAAATTCAGGTGTGTTTGCGATGACACGGTCTTACATATGTAAACCCTGAGACTCTACAGACAGCGGGAAATGCTCGATTCTATAACGTTCCAGGACACAAAGCCAACATACAAAAGTCAGCCCCACGTCTACACACTGTAAAGGAACTATCTAAATTAACCTGGGTGGTGACGGCGCAAATCTTTTAACCTCAGCACTGGGGAGGCAGGGGGATTTTTGTGAGTTCAAGGCCAGCCTGGTCTACATAGTGAGTTCCAAGCCAGCCAGAGCTACATAGTGAGACCTTGTCTTGAGGAAACAGAGAGACAGAGACAGAGAGAGACTAAAGGGCTGGGGATGTGGTCCAGTGGATAGTGTTTGTCCGGCCTGGATTTGATCTGTAGCAGTGTACCCCGGATGCGGACGTTTGCAATCCTAGCACTTGTGGGTGGAGGGAAGAAGATAAAATTTCAAGTCATCCTCACTTTCGTAATGAGTTCAAGGCCTACTAGTCTGGAATACATGAGACCCTGAAAAAGGTTGGGGGAGGAAAGAAAGGAGAGAGAGAAAGGGAGAGAGAAGAAATTAATAAAATTAATGTAGTATTACCATAAAGAGGAAGATACTTAAGGAATGAATTTAACCAAGGAGATGACAGACGTATGCACTGAAATTTTTAAAGCCTTGGTGGAAGAAACTGAGGGAGACACAAATGAGTACTGGGGCTGTCATGTGTCGGAGGCCTTAATGTATGCTGTGAAAACGTCCTTTCTCAAAGTGGTGAATACATTGAATACAACCTCTACCAAAAATCCAACAGCATAAATGTTATAATGAAACTAATTTCCATAACTAACAAATATATGCTGGTAAAACATCTGAGACATCCAATGGCATATTTTACAGAAATAGAACAATTCTAATATTCATATGGAGCTACAAAAGACCCTGAATAGCCAGAGAAATTTTAAGTAATAACAATAAACATAGTGGAATAATATTCTCTAACTCCATATCCTATTACAAAGTTAGAATAATCCAAACAGTAAGGCACTGATACAAAAACAGATGCAGAGAACCCAAGAATCTACACATAGAGTCGCCCAGTCTTTAATAAGAGCATTAAGACCACACACAAGGGAGAGGAGAGAATAGTCTCTTCAATAAATGATGTTGGGAAAGCTGGACATTAGCGTTGTTTTGCTTTGATTGTTGGCTTGTTGTATAAAGTCACGTATGAGAGGACACTAGGCTGGCTCGCAGACTTGAAAACTGAACAGTAAAGCCTTCCACAGGACGTGTTCTTCGGCCCCTGACCATCTCTCCTTCCTCTGAGTTGCTGCCTGTCTGTGTCAGGGTCTCAGACCACATCCTTGCTGCTTCCTAAGGAAGAGGGGAAGAAGGCAGGCAGGGAGGGGACACAGAGGAAAGGATGGGGAGGAGAGAGGGAAAGCGGAAAATACAGAGAGCAGAGAAGGAAGAATAAGGAAGAAGCGGATGTGATGGCAAGGGGGAGAAAAGAAAAAGGCAGGCGTGTCTTTCTCCAGCTGGAGAAACCAGGATGGCCAAAGGACAGGTTGGTCTGGCTGGGACCTTGGGCCTGGTGAGGGCTGGTGGAAGCAGGGTGCAGGGCTGGACTCAGCTTGGGCCATGTGTCTTTTCGCTAAGCACTTCAGGGTTAACGCCTCCCTCCCCACCATGGAGCCTGTGCTAGGAAAAGCATTCTGGGTGAATCTTGTCGACTGCTCGGTGGAGTCACGTCAACCCCGACTCCTTCCATGGCTGTGTTAGGCAGCGGCCATCGGTTAAGAACAGTGGTTCTTGGTTCACTCAATGCTTCCACGTAGGAGGCGTTGCTGGGTTCTGGAGACACCGTTTATTCAGCCTCTGCCCTGGGTTTACTCTGAGTCACCGGGGACACAGCATCGAGGAAGACAGTCAGGGCCGGAGAGACTGTCACAGAGGAACAAGGAGATAAAGGAAATGAGCCCGGGTTGTAAAACGTTCCATTCCGTGGTAAGAGAATACTTAGAGTGGGCACAGGGACTGGACCTTCTTAGCGTGGTGAGCACAGGATGGCTTAGGGTAGTTTGTTTTTTGCAGGCTGGGGCATTGTTTTAGCAGTCATTAAGGAAAACCGTGTCCGCAGTCTCTGCCAAGCTCACGAGGTCTCAGTGCTCCTTCGAAACAAGCCTCAGAAATAACAACCAAACGTGTCACTGTTATAGACTCTTTCAAAAGCAAATCCACAATGGCAGGAAAGAGCAAGGCTGTTGTGTGGCCCTACAACTGAGCGTCAAACGGGGCTCTCTGAAAGCCCAGCCATTTGTTTCTTTTTGATAGTTTTTACCAGGGGTAATTTTGTGATAATTTGTGAACAAACAAAAAAAAAAAAAAAAGAAAAATATGTATTTTGAGATTGCTGTGAACACACGTATGCTATTTACCCCACAGAATCACAAGCATCCTCTCACAATGTATAATACATGCAAACACACTTATGAATGTAAAGTCGGGTATATGTGGAAAGGAATGTGGATTTGGTTAGTTAGAACTGGCTCTCAATTCTGCTTCTACAACTTCTCAGCTCTGTGATTTTGAACAAGTTATTTAGCCATTCAAGATCTAGCTTTCCACCAGAAAAATAAAGATAACATTTTCTTTAAGTGAGATGTGTTGAATGAGAAGTGGTTTGTAAAACAAACGCTCGGTAAAATGAATTTACTACAGACTGAGTATATGAGGTGTGGATCAGATATAATCGTTTAAGTTTATAGTCTACAAAATGGCAAGTTTGGGATGCTTTCTTTGTGATTCTGATACTAGAAACGCTAAACAAAAGCAACTCTTCACAAACCGTACATGCATCCAAGCGGGTAAATCCAGCTGTAAAATCACCCAAAGAAGTTAGATGAGAATACAGGAAGTCTGACCATGCACACAGAAGGCCCCAAAGAGCATCTGTCAATCAGCCTTCCAACAACAGATGCTGTTGCTCTCTGTCCTGCTCACTCCGACTTCCATGGACCGTTCTCAGAGATGCTTTGCAGCCTGACCTCTGCCTCTGCCTGTCTCAGGTACCTGCTCACTGTCTGCCACGACGGCTCTGGTTTTAAAAGAAAGGGGACTTTAAAGGTTTTCATTGTTGCTGTTTAGTTCTATAATGAACAGCAGTTACTTTTTCGTTTGTTTTTGTTTTTGTGAGGCAAGGTCCGGCTATGTAGCCTTGGCTGATCTGGAACCTGCTGTGTAGATCTGGCCTCAAATTTAGGGCAATCCTTCTGCCTCTGTCTTCCAAATACTAAGATTACAAGTGCATACCTCCATCCCTGCTCCACCTTCCCTCACCCCCAGCTTAGTCTTGAATGTCTTAACTTTTTCTTATCCTTCCTAAGGTACCTTCTGCACTTCATAGTTTGGTTTAATCATAGAGTACTGGTATCTTATAACTACTCAGCTCACACTCATGTAAACTAGAAATCTTCTTAAAATATCTTACATAGTGGGTGGTGGTGGCACACGCCTTTAATCCCAGCAACCAGGAGGCAGAGGCAGGCAGATCTCTATGAGTTTGAGGCCAGCCTGGTCTACAGAGTGAGTTCCAGGACAGCCAGAGTTACAACAGAGAAACCCTGTCTCAAAAAACAACAACCAAAACAAAAACAAAACAAACAAACAAACAAATAAAAATATCTTACATAAAGAGATGGGGCATCAGTTCTTTAAGAAATAGCCATGTCCTTATGGGTGGGTAGTCATTTTTGAATTTTGGAGGGAGGGTATAGTCTCTTGAACTTGACTTGGCTCTACAGCCAAGACTAGGCTGGATTCCAGGCCCTTCTGCATCATCCCCCAAATGCTGGGATTCTAGGCACATGTCACTGTGACCAACAGGTAGTTCTAGTCCTCAGAAAGCTTTTCATCAAACAGTTCCCGAGATTAACTCTGGAGAGTTCTGGTAGAGAGAAAATGAGGGGAATTTTCACGTTTCATTACATACCTTTCTGTTTTGATTGTTGTTTTTTTTCCTTTGTGAATGAGTTACTTAAATTTAATCAAGTTCTGCTTGTTGGTGAGCTTCAACCACTAGTCATGGGGTTTCACCGAATAAACTAACACTGCTTCTAAAAGACACCTTCAGATCTTCAAAGACAAATCCTTTAGCCTTTTTACATCTCTTCTCCCTCCTGGTTTTTAATGTTCTTCCCATAACGAGGTAGTTGCTTGTATTGGTTACCTCTGCAACCTCCGTTTCTCCTCCCTTCTCCCCAGTATTCCTGATTTCCACATGAGGCTCCATGTGGCCTGGAGAACCAGGGGTACAGAGTGGGTTGCCTGGATTAGCATCTCATCCTCCTGGCCACGGGGATATTAAGGAGCGCACAGTTGGTAGGTCCATCCAGTGAGAAAAGCATCTCAGGACTTCCTCTAGAGGTGTCAGCTCTAAGGTACGGGATGAGGTTGAAGAGCCTTGGGGACTGCTGACACTCACCTTGGACCATAAGGAAGAGCCTGTCTTACATCACCAGTACCCAGCAGTAGGTGGAGGTGAGGGAAACTGAGTCCCTCACAGCTGGGAACTCTGGGAGAAGCTCTGGGAGTTGTGATTTTGATTTATTTTATCTATTTATTTGATTTATTCTTGCTTTTGTTTTTGAGACAGCATGGCCTAGAACTCACTATGTTGCTTAGACTAACCGTGAACTCTTAGTAATCCTTCTGCCTCAGCCTCCTAAGTGCTAAGGTTCCAAGTGTGAACCATCATGCCTAGCTCCAGAAAAGCCTTATTTAAATATAGTTCTAGCCTGGACCTGGCATTTCAAACCCGTGATTTCAGCATTGGGAGGCAGAGGCAAGGTGATTCAGAGTTCAAGGCCAGCCTCAGCTGTATAATGAGTTTGAGGCCAGCCTGGGCTACACAAAACCCAGTGACGATGACAACAGCAACAATTCAGAATTGTGTGGTTGATATTATAAGTGCGTAAGTTATTTCACTTAGTCCTGGTCAATTCTAATGCTTTGTTATTTACAACTTACTAATACACTGACATATATATATATATATATATATATATATATATATATATATATATATCTCAGCATAAGAGCTGGTTCTTCCCCATGGTTGTTTGCTTTGAACAAACTCCAGTTTGTCATGACCCTCTTCCCGAGATCTCAGAACAGAACCCAGTTTGGTGACAGTGCAGGGCATGAGGGTCTTCATGACCCTGCATTAGAATGCACTGTTCCACCTGCACTGGGGGCTGCACTAGGATTCTGAATATCTCAATTCCAATGGCCCTCTCTGAAAACTACCTAGTTTTACACCTTGTTGTGAACACAAACCCCTAAACACTTAGGAGCATGAAGCAGAAAAGTGCGTTCCTTCCCGATCAAAGGGCTCCATGCCCTTCTGCATTTGTATTAGCTTTCAAAAGCAGAGCACCAGCTCCTTTCTTGACTCCATGTTGTCACGTGTATTTAAGCTGCGCATTTTCAAATGTATAATTACTCTACATAAACACTACGCTGAAAAATGACATTTTGCTAAGCGAAATGACCATGTTTTGCAAACATGTTGGATGGTTTCTGCCACAGTGGAGTAATAACCTTAGGGTTCTTTCATGTTGCCTGGCCCCCAGGTGGTACTGGGGTGACTTGTCCTTGGTAATTTTATCAAGGTGTGGGTGCGAGACCTCAGCTGGGCACACTTGTAAAGTGGGCTCTGAG
Source organism: Cricetomys ansorgei (assembly GCA_026225945.1). Taxonomy (NCBI): domain Eukaryota; kingdom Metazoa; phylum Chordata; class Mammalia; order Rodentia; family Nesomyidae; genus Cricetomys; species Cricetomys ansorgei. The sequence goes on along the minus strand of JAMJFZ010004090.1, from coordinate 14,561,517 downwards.
ACACAGGCTCAGTGACTACCTCTCCCGCTCTCCCCACGGTGGAGGCGTAAACCAAATATCACTGCATTACTTTCTCCCAGGAGGACAGATAGCCTGCATCTCATTCAGAAAGAAAAAAAAAAAAGATATCTGGGGCTATGTGTGGTTGGGCACCCCTTTTTTCGTTGCACTTGGGAGACAGAGGTAGGCAGATCTCTGAGTTCAAGGCCAGCCTGGGAGTTTCAGGACAGCGAGGGCTATCCAGAGAAACACTGCTTTGAAAAGCAAAATAAAGAAACAAGAGATGTCTGCAAAGCTAGGTTAGTAACCAAAAGAGTTGCCTATGAGCATGGACCTAAAAGAGAATGGCATATCTCAAGAACTGTTCCCTCCAGGCTTTTATGACAGTCTGATAAAGCAGATCTTCATACACGTGGACGTGTGGCGTGGCCCACACTGCCAAAATTTTCTTTGCAGAATGACTAATATTTACATATGACTTACCTTGCTTACCATGTGGCCAGCTGCTGTTCCAGACACCTTAACTATCAACCAACTTCATCTTATGATGGCCCTTTGTAACTTGGGCTATCACTCCCCCCCAGTCCCCCATTTTATAGATGGTAACACTGAAACACAAAGGGGATAAATCAGTTGCCCAAAGCTGCATGATTAGTTCAGAGTGAAGTAGAGTCCCCAGTATCCTGGCTCTGGACTTTGCCTTAGGCTGCTGTGTTATCCTGCCTCTTGGACGTTGTGTGCACCCATCTCCCTTGCTATATAATACAGAATACAGTGCTTGCTTAATATCCTATTTGGTACCACCTTCTACTAGGTCCAAATTCTTATGACATTATGTTTCCGAAACATTTTTTCCTTTAAGGCGTTATGCGTAGGGCCCGGGGATGTAGCTGAGTGGTTAGAGTGTGTGACTAGCGTGCTGGAGCCCTGGGTTGGGGCACTAGCTAAAAGGCCTGTACGCGCACGCGCGTGCACGTGTGTGTGTGTGTGTGTGTGTATGTGTGTGCGTGTGTGTCTGTGTGTGCAAGTGTGTGTGCCTGCGTGTGTGTGTACGTGTGTATATGTGTGTATATATGTGTGTGCGTGTGTGTGTCTGCGTGTGCATGTGCGTGTGCCTGCGTGTGTGTGTACGTGTGTGTATATGTGTGTGTGTGTTACCAGCCATTCATTTGGCAGAGGCGGTAGAGACAGGAATGCTCTTCTGCAAACACTTTGGGGGCAGGCAGTTGCTGGCCCACTACACATCTCTGTCACACTCCGTTCTGATTCTAAAAAATCACATCTAACCCCATCCCAGAGTCCCACTATCCATCACCTACCATGAGACCTTGCAGGAGTGACTTAACCTTGGTACCACGCCCTTGTCTATGAAATGAGGGCCCGAGCTGCAAGGACTTTGCAGCTCCCACCCCTAAGAATTCCGTAAGAATGGGATCTGCTGTGTGTAAACAGTATGTCTATCACCTTAAAAGAAAAAACAATGTGTGTATGCATAATACAATGTTGTGGGCATATACAACCCTGTTGCCTTCCGATGTATCAACGTATCCCAGCAAATGTGAGCGAAATCGTGCTCGCGCTGGCTGTTGGCCAAGGCAGGAACTGTGTTGTGCTGAACTGGACGCTGTGATGAGAGCTGTTGAAACAGGATAGCACCCACACTTAATCCTTCTCCAAAAAAGGACACACTTTGTTTCTGACAGCTGTTTAGTAGCTGCCCCAAGAAATACTGGGCAGGAATGAGAGGCACGCATTGGTTTGACACCCGCTGCTCCCACGCAACCCTGGGCAGCACACCCTGAACCGTACGGTCCTCAAATCTCTGCAGAAGGTTCAGGTCAGTTCTGGATTCTATTGAACTGGTTAGATCCTGTTTCACGAGGATTGTGTTGTAAGCCACTATAATCTTAAAAGTACTACAGTGTTTTCCTTTTTAGAAATTAATTTAAAACAGAACAGATGGATGCTCCGTGGTTCCAACGCTTCCATGTGCAGTGGGGTCTTCCCAGCCCAGCCCTCAGCCTCCGGTCCCTCCTGGGAGGTGTTCCCTTCCTCTGCAAGTTTTACCCCTGGAGAGATGAATTTAGGTCTTTTCATCTTAGTTTGCCACATTTCCCTCACTCTCCCATTCAACAGAGACCAGGAGACCTTCTCTGGGGACTTTCCTTTCGATTATCAACATGCTGAAAGTTGATTTTGACCTTGCCTCCCTTTCAACTCTCTCTTCTGTTCTAGCTGGATGTTAGATTTTACTTGACAGCTGGTGGCCCCAGTCACCTTCTGATGCATGACGGGTGGGACCAAGAGGAGCAAGTGTTCTCTGGTATCATTAATTGCAAGATTATTGCACATTCAAAAATCAAAGAAAAGGACAGTTGTCTCCAACTGTGACCAGCTGTTCATTTGGCAGAGGTGGTAGAGACAGGAACGCTCTTCTGCAAACACTTTGGGGGCGGGTAGTTGCTGGCTCAATACACATCTCTGTCACACTCCGTTCCGATTCTAAAAATCACATCTAACCCCATTCCAGAGTCCCACAATCCATCACCTACCATGAGACCTTGCAGGAGTGACTTAACCTTGGTACCACGCCCTTGTCTATGAAATGAGGGCCTGAGCTGCAAGGACTTTGCAGCTCCCACCCCTAAGAATTCCATAAGAATGAGATTTGCTGTTAAATGGTGAGTGTAATCATTGTCCTTTACTCTTTACCTCAGAGAACTGGAAGCCTGAAGGAGTGGAGAATCTATGATCTTGCCGCCTAATTGATATGCCCCTGGGCAATTTGAGAGCAACCGCTAAAGGACTTAATTTAGAACCGAGTCTCCATACCTACAGAAAACATTCCTGACTCCATGCTATGGCTTGAATTTCCCCACGAAAATTCATGTTGGACTGTCAGCCCCATGTGAGGTTTTAAGAGATGGAAGCAGGTTGTTGTACCATAAAGATCCGCCCTTATGAATGGTTTGACTCATTAACCAATCAACAGTTTTCTTGATAGTGAATCTGCTACAAAAGCCCCTTTGGAGGCGGGGAGGCGGTTCCATCAGTACAGTGCTTGCCTTGCAGACATGAGGACCTGCGTTTGATCCCCAGAACCATGTAAGAGACAGGCTGGATGATACCGTGCAGGAGAGGTGGAGACATGGACCCTGGGGCTCACTGGTCAGCCAGCCTAGACTACTCAGCAAGTTTCAGTAAGAAACCCCATCTCAAACAGCGAGGCGGATGGCTTGAGGGAAGGAACCCAAGGTTGATTTCTGGTCCCTGCATTCGCGTGTGTGTGGCATGCACACACGTACACACGCACAGACACCGCTTTGGTTCTGTGTTGGTTTTGTCCTCACTGTGTGATATCTTCGGCCACCTGGATCCCCAAGAGCAAACAAGCTATCAGTAGATGTGACCCCTGACCTGGGAACTCCCCGTCTCCAGAACCTTGAGCAGAATAAACCTGTACCGATTGATTTTGTGTTGTGTGTGATATATACGTGTGTGTATGTGTGCGCTAGGGGTTGATGTCTGGTGTTCTTCACTGGGCCTGAAGCTCTTTGATTCCGCTAGACTGGCTGGCCAGGGAGCTTCATAGTCCCCCTCTCGGCCCACCCCCAGGCCTGTGGTTTTAGACACGTACCACAGCACCCAGCTGTTTATACGGGTCCTGGGGATCCAAACTCAGGTCTTCATGCTTGCACTTGACCATGAACAATCTTGCCAGTCCAGGCTTCATTTTAACAAATTAGCCAGTGAATGGAAGGAGAACATGACCACTCCAAAGTATGGCCGAGGGGAAGTGTTTTATTGTAGACATGAGAGAGAGTGCAGCCAGAGGCATCTGGAAGAGTCCAGAGCTGGAAGAGAGAACAGTACACTGAATGTGGCCCGCAGACTGAACTGGGCCATGGTGGGGGCGGGGAGTGAGAGAGAAAGAGAAGAGAGAGGGGACAAAGGAGAGGGGGGGGACAAGAGGGGAAGGAGCCAAGAGGAAGTGTGGCTGAAATGGCAGGATTGTCGGGGAAGAGAAGCCGGAGGTGGGGAGGAAGCAAGCCTGGGGCTGGGGAGGTTTAGGGTAGGAGTGGAGTGAGAAGAGCTGGGTGGAGCCAGGAAGGCAGCTGCAGATACTCTTAGCACTGAGTGAGCCAGAGGCCGCCATGTGCTTTAGTATGCTGATAGGCGCCTCAGTTAGCCATTTGTCCTGAGTTTCCTTTGGACCCGACAACCAGTCTGTGACAGGAAATGAACTGACATCTGACATACTGGTAGGTAATAAACATTTTTCATCATGTTAAGTTACGTAACAGGCAACAGAAAAGTCTCACCTGAAGAAGGTCCGATTAATCTAAGATTCTTGCCCAACTTGAACCTTATTTTGCGTTATTGGAGTCACAGCTCGGAGGCATGTTTTCTGAATTAGACGGCCCTCTCTGGGAAAAGCCTACCTGACCACCATGACAGGGCCCATGGGTCGGCCTCTCTAAGAACGGGCGCTGGGGCAGTGTGTTCCGAAACCCACTCCCGTTGGGACACATTGAAGCATCGAGTTTTGGGGTGCAGCTACACACAGCAAACTCCCAAGAGACTGGTGTTCAGACAGGGGGAGGAACCCCAGGTCTGCAGTGCGATTGTTTTCCTGTGATGAGGACCTGCAGGGAGTCGTCTGGTCCAGAAGGTATGATGGGCATGGGATTAGAGAAAGGGGTTACACCAGGCGCTGGTAGAGAGGACGAACAATTCCTACCCCCCAAAGAGAAGCCCAGATGGCAGTGTTTCCTGGGAGGCATTTGTTTATTCAGGGAACATTAGTCAAGCTCACAAGTGGATCTGCTGAGGTTTCTAAAGCTTAAGTTTCAGCACACATGGAGGTGCATGCCTGTAACCTCGGCATTCAGGAGGCAGAGGCAGGAGGATTGTGAATGCAAGGCCAGTGTGGGCTACACAGTAAGAAGCTGTCTCAAAATCTAAGGGATGGGGACACAGCTCTAGGGTACAGCACTTGTTCAGCCTGTACAAGGCCATTGTTTTTTTTTTAATTCCATACATCACACACAGGAAAAGCTTAAGTTTCATGGCCGCTTATTACAGTCCCTTCCACACCACTGGTGGGACTTTGGTAATATGGTTACACATTTATGCATTTTAAAAAAATTTGTAGTGCAGGCCCTTAATCCCAGCATTCAGGAGGCAGAGGCAGGTGGATCTCTTTGAGTTCGAGGCCAGCCTGGTTTACAGAGTAAATTCTAGGACAGCCAGAGTTACAACAGAGAAACCCTGTCTTGAAACAACCAAAGGGGGGAAAATTTGCACAATTAAGATATTTCAGGAATGCTCCACTAAATGTCCACTAAACAGGTTCACCAGGCACTGAGACCCAGTGGTTCTGGGCCAGATGCATGTTACAATATGAATTTGTGCTGGCACATTATGATAAAAATTTACATTTTCCCGTTGTGAAAAGGTTGAGCATCTTTTCATGTGTTTACTGAGCCTTTGGGCTGCTTTTGTAAAACGCTTGCTCTAAATGCAGCTTTGTGTCTATGATTCAGATTTGCTTTGGAGGAGATTTTTTTAATATCTGGTTGTAAATTATTTGCTGGTTATGTTCTATAAATATCTTCTCCAAGTTTGTGGCTTGTCTTTAATAATCAGGGATTTTGTTTTGACCAGGAAATTTTTGTGTGTGGTTAAACATTAATCGTTGTCTTTTTAGTTTGTTTCTAAAGACAGGTTCAAGCCAAGTTTGGTAGCATATTCTTGTAATCCCTGTACTTGAGAAGCTGAGGCAGGAGGATTGAAGGTTAAAGACCAGCCTGGGATACACAGTGAGATTCTGTCTCAAAAAATAAGGAACAAACAAACAAAAACCCCAGCAGTCTTGCTCAAGAAATCTTTCTGTAGACAGGCCGTTCTTAGTGTCCTGCCCACTGTTCTCTTTACGTAGATCACATAGACTTGCTTCCTTTCTAGAATAAAAAAATTAAAGGTAGAGTGGGAAGAGGAGGAGGAGGGAGAGGAGGAAGATAAAGATGAGGAGGAAGAGGAGGAGGAGATAGCTTTCTCTACCCAGAAATCATAAAAATATTACCCTGAGTTATTTTCTAAAAGTGTTGTAGTTGTGGCAGGGAACAAGGAAGCTGGAACTGTAACTCGGGTGGTAAGGTGTTTGCCACGCAAGCACGAGAAACTAAGTTCAGTCCTCAGCACCCAAAGAAAACGAAAAAAAAAAAAAAATCCGGGTGAGGTGTGCACCCACGAGCCCATTGTTGGAGAAGCAGAGACAGGCAGGTCTCTGGGGTTGGTGGGCCACCCCATCTAGCAAATCTGTAAGCTCCAGCTCCAGTGAAACCCTTTCTCAGAGATGTATTGTCTTGATCTTTTATCACTGTTTGGAGTAGGTTTGGGTGTGTGGTAAAAGGAAGGCTTCCCGGATTCGCTACTCTCCTGTAGACAGACCATCGCCCAGTGCCATTGCGTGTAGTTACCGACCTGACAGAATGCAACTTTGCACATCTGTGTGGTCTTTTTATGGGTCCTTTATCCTGTTTTATTGGTCAATTTGTCTATTCTTGAACTAACGTCGCACTCCTAATTACTCGAGCTTTACAGGAAGCTCTGCTAATTCATAAGGTAAGCTGTACCTGTTTGAAAAATAGCTTATCAAATTCCAAAGGGACAGAGACATAGCAGCATTCTGGTTGAACTCGCACTGAGTTTTTAGAGCAATTTGGGTAGAAACGATGTGCTGAGATTGAGATGTTGAAACCTGCAGTGATGTGTATCTTTATTTCTATGGATCATCTTTAATGACTTAAGAACCGCTTTTATAAGTCGCATACTTCTTTGGTTACATTTACATACATTATTTTGAATGTATATTTCAAGTTTTCATTTTCTTACTGTTACTGTTCTTTAATCCATCAGCTTTGTGAAACACTCTTGGTAGCTAATAACTTTAACTATAGATTCTCTGCAATATTTATCAGTTCCTTTCCTTCCAGTCTTTATGCTTTTGTCTCCTTCTTATTGCTCTGGGGAAGACTTCCTCTTGGTGTTAAATAGAGGTAGAGATAGGTAAGTTGGTCTTGTCTGGATCTTAAAGAGAATGCTTTCCATTTGACCACTAAATGGATGTTTTGTTTTTCACCAACGCTGTACCAAGGTTCATATTGTTGTGCCACAAGCCACTCCATTAGTAGATTAAAAATGACAAACATTTTATTATGTTTCATGATTCAGTGGAGGGGCTAGAGTTACACCTCCGCTCTAGCTAGTACCAGAAGAGTTGACTCCCATTTGCATAGGAGAGTCCAAGATGGCCTCACTGCAACAGACGCTTGAGATAGCGGGGCTTCTGTACCCAAAATCTTCCTTCCTTTAGAAACCCCCAGTACTCCTTCACAGAGGACAGTCAGGACAGTCAGGACTGTTTTGCATGACAGCTCAAGGGCTTCCTAGTAGATGATGTCAAAGCCTCGGCTTAGAAATCCCACAGCAACTTTCCACGGCAAGCTGGTGGCCTTAGCAGGCAGAGTTCACAACCGCACTTGATGGAAGGAGAAGCTGCATGTGAAGCCCACGCTCCCCAGACCTACTGTCTTTGGCCAACTTGCCAAAGATCATAAGTGAACATTGGACTTTAGCTCAGCGGTAGAGACTGCATTGAATACGCAAGGTTCGGGGTTCAATTCCCAGTATAACCACCCAAAAAACCCCAACAACTAAAAAACATCCCGCACTGTCCAAGTGTCATTTGACAGCATAGCAGTTAAGAGGGAGGGAGGTCTCTGGAGTCAAACTGTCTGCTTGTCTGCATACCAAAGCCACCGGGATCTGAGAAGCAGCTGTCCCTTAGATGAGACATATGTTCTCCAGTTGCCATTGGGAGGACCTCAGCACACCATGGACCAGAGCTGACTGCCATTTGTCATCATGCTGATGCTCTTGTCTTTCTTGATGCCTTTCTGTGAGCAGTATCAACCAGTTCTTTTTTCATGTTTTGGGGTTTGGTTTTTTTTTCCAAGGTATGGTTTCTCTGTATACTCTATACAGTTCTGGCTGTCCTGGAACTCACTTTGTGGACTAGGCTGGCTTCCAATTCAGAGATTCTCCTGCCTCTGCCTCTGCCTCTGCCTCTGCCTCTGCCTCTGCCTCTGCCTCTGCCTCTGCCTCTGCCTCTGCCTCTGCCTCCTGAGTGTGGGGTTAAAAGAGTACACAGCCGTTCCTTATATTTGAATCTGTGCCAAAACTGGGAAGAGGAAGGTAGAATGAAAGGGTTAAGAAAATTAGGAGCTGGTATGGTCATGTGTGCTTCTAATCCCCAAACTCAGGAAGCAGAGAAATCTCTGTGAAGTCCACATAGTGAGGTACGGAGCAGCCAGGACTACATAGTGAAGCCCTGTCTCAAAACGAAACAATACAAAAATTGGAACGAACACTCCCCACCCCAGCTGTGGCTCAGAAGAACGTCTTCACAGGTTGTGCGTGTGGGAAGGAATACAATCTAAAATACTATGGTGAAGCCTGCATTTCACTCAACTGGGTCCTGTAAACCTTTGAATTTTCCACCACGGCCTGGTGGCTGCCCAACCCCGGTTGTCTTCCTGAAGCTACCTGACTGGCTGGCTTCCACTTCTTTTTGATGCTACCTGAGAGATTCCTTCAGCTCGAGAGGCATTCCATTTCCAAGGTACAGATTCTCTGGAAAAGTTAGAATGAGAGCATTGTATTGGTCTCACGCTGCCTTGGGTTCGCATGCCACCTCCATGACTGACCATAGTCTAAATACTAGGTGTAAGTCATTTAACTGATACGCCTGCCTCGGGTCCATTTGTGAGACGCAGATGGTAACAGCTCCTCTCTCACCGCGAGGCACGCTGGGAATGCCGCCAGGCACCCAGGGCACTCTCTGCCAGCTCTTATTGAGCTCAGTGTTTACAGATCACTTCAACCAGATTTCCTTCCCCCTAATCTGCTGAGGGCAACTCCACTGAGGGAGTGGGTGTTTGATGGGAAGACAACCTAAGGGCGGAGTAGGGCGGGGACCAGAACAGAGAGAGATGAGAGATGAAGGAGGGAAGGGGTGGGGGTAGCCGGGTAAGTGCTAAGTAGAGAGAAAGCTAAGAACTTTGCAGAGTGAAAAAAGGTCTGGTTGGGATGACTGAAGCCTTTGGGTTCCTCAAGTAAAGGAGGTTAATAAGACGGAAAAAGGGAAACAGACAGGAAGCGGAAGAGAGCCCAGGTGAACAGCACACACACTTCAAAGCTTTGTCTAGTATTGACTTGTGTCCAGAAAAAGATGGCGAAGTAGCTTTCCCTCCCTCTTACTCTTGGACTAGTCTCACAATTTAACTACAGTCTGAGTGAAATAAATCACTGCGGACAAAACTGAGGTTTCATAAAGCTGCTTCAGTGGGAGACATTTTCTGAACTCTGAACACCAACCTTCTGTGTCTTTAAACAGAACCTGTCTGTGAGTTGGGGCCTGCCTGCTTGCTGGGGTGGGGTGGGGTGGGGTGGGTGGGGTGGGGTGGGGGGATGCTGTATCTGGACAGGCCAGATAGGGCTAGTGTTTCATAATCAGACACTGGAGCTGTAGGGTAGACATGTCTGGACAAGTGACACAGACAGAACCCCAAATCCATGAATTTCCCGTTAGTTTTGCCTTCATAACAAATGTTATTCAACGAAGTAAGAACAGTGACAGGCTGGTCGTGGTGGCGCACGCCTTTAATCCCAGCGCTCGGGAGGCAGAGGCAGGAGGATCTCTGTGAGTTCCAGGACAGCCTGGTCTGCAGAGCGCATTCCAGGACAGCCAGGGTTACAACAGAGAAACCAAGCCCCGCCTCCCCCAACCAGGAAAATAGTGATGGGAATGTAATGTGCCATACAACTCAGTACATACAGAATAGTATATATAAAGTACATATATCATAGTACTTATAGCATATACAGCGCACGCCAGAGTATGTATCACACACACAGCACAGTACAAGCAGTCCTTATGGCCCAGTATATACACTACAAGCAGCACGATGTGCTCTGAAATGCTACACGCTTTCAAAGGCAACTGAATCTGAGTTCGTGGACACTATTGCCCAGCTAGAGATCGGTAACTGGAAACTGTCTTGCTTGTCTTGTCTGCTTGGTTGGGGAGCCGGGGGTGGAGGGGAGCAGAGACTGGATGACATTTTACTGTTCTCTGTGGAAGAATCCAGTATCAGGTAGAAGAGGGTAGAAGAGATGGGGAGAAGGGGGAGCCCCTCAAGTCTCCTCCAAATTCTGTACTTCCTGACTTTAAAATACAGCACGGTAAGCATCAATCACTTAGTCTTTTTCCTTTGAGGACTCCAACAACCTGGATCAGAATAACTCCTCAGTGACAGGCCTGCTCCTGTGGTCTGATTTGTTAGCGGAGACAGTTGTAAATGACTTCACATTAGGAATGATAGAGAAATTAGTATTTATTCTTGACTCGTAAGAAACATTCAAGATCAACATTGTTACTGTTTTCGTTACTTGACAGTGCGGTAGGGCCGCCAAACAGCAGGCTCTCTGGAGAGACTTGGGCTACAGCAAGGATATATGGCTCCATCAGAGCACCATCTTGACTGATCATCGGGGCACAGACAATTGTGATGGTTTGTAGTCTGATAAGTTTTAGCAGCAGCACACTCACGCACACCAGCAGGCTCAGCGACGAACCTTTGTGAGGACTTCTATGCTGCTATAACTATATAACTGTATGGACTCCTAAAGGAGTAACTCAGCTACTACTAATTGACCACCTACTATGTTCCCAGTGTCATGGTATCCACCTTGTCAACATCTTCTCTGACCTTCTCAGTAGCACCACTCTTCCTGTGTGTTTATTGTCTGTTTCGGGGATTGCCCTAGGGTCTAGTGCACGCTAGGCAAGCACTGTACACTAAGCTCTATGCCCATCCTCGCAGCAAAATTCTGATGGAGGTCTTATTATTCCTTGTCTTTCTGATGAAAAACTGAAGCTGAGAAAATTTCAGGGACTTGCCTTATTCCTATAGCTGACGAGGGGCAGAGCCTGGACTCACCTCCAGGAAACGTGTTGTCGCTGTCCTCTGCGGCCATCCGCAGCAAGGGGCTCTGGAATGGCACTCTGAGGTGCCATGGCTGTGGAAAGGGGTAATTCAGTGGTAGTGTGAGGTGTCTATAAGAATGGGGTGCCATGAGAACAACCAGGAAGCGACAAGGGCTGCGGCTGAAGCCTCTCGGTACCGTGAAGTGGAGTGTTAAGACCGTGAGTCTGAGGCAAAATCCAGATGCCGCCACTTCAAGCAAGGCAATCTTGACCCCGTGACTTATCTAGTATCTACCACAGAGGGTGGCGGCTAGATGATGAGACTCAGCCAACAAGGATGGGGAGATGTTCAGAAAAGTGCATATGCGATGTGAGAAAGCTGACCGCGTGGCTGGGAGAGAAAGCATCCGTTTATAATGTCACTTCGCAGCCTTTTGGCTAAAATAGAGAGTCTTAGAAATGGGTACAATATTAAAACCAGTTCCTTTAGTCAAGATGTAACCACAGTATCTCTAACCTAATAATAATAATAATAATAACAATAATAATAGTAACAATAATCAAGGATACAAAAGAGAGAGGTTTCTGGAGAAAGTGAGCTAAGGTGTGTATTTTGAAGAAGCCGCGATAGAGACTTAAATTCAAGGAGCCCGTCCATTGACAGCTCCCGCTCGTGCTGGTTCATCCCATAGTCAGTGAGAGCCTCCTCTGGGCAGGACACTGGGACTGGGGTCAGAAATGAACTTCGAATGTGAAGACAGCTTTATCTTCAAAGAACTTAGAGTCCGTTATAAGAAGCGCTACTCAGTTGCACATGGTAGTACATGCCTATAGTCAGGGCTCTGAATCAGGACCGGGAGGAACAGGAGGCCAGAGCTACATGTGACCCTGTCTTAAAAAAAAAAAGTCAACAAACAGAAAATAAAATACAAAGTAGAAAGTTCTGTGAAATGTGACACTGTGGCAGGCACGGTGGTTTCTAGAAATTCTATTAAGTATATTTTTAAAATGGGTTAGTCTTTGGTGTACAAAGAAACCCAGATGCCCAGCGTGATAGCAGACACGAGGGGAATGCAGTTCCGCTCGGAAAGGCTTCTGGGGTACAACACGAGTTCCTTGACTTTTCGGGATGAGACATTGCATCAGGGTGCTCAGCGCCTGATGAGACCACTAAGTTAGCAAGAGAGGAATCAGAAAGGGAGTTTATTAGACTACCTCATTAAGCAACAGGACTGACCACCTACCTATGCGGCTCCTGATTCTCTTCCTTCCACCTTTCCGGGTAGATTCACTCGGAAAATAAATTCTATACCAAGAGATTGACATTTTCCGCTCTTTAAGAATGTTTCAGGGCTTGACCACTTTGTTTCCAGATGATTGCTCTTCTAGGCTCCCCTCTGTGTTTTTCTATTATGACACATTCGTTTTTTCATTTGAAGAAAGATGTACAGTTTCCAGGATCCCAGCTCATTTCATACTGGTTACAATTTTAGTTTCTTCCTGATGGAATTCAAGGGAAACATTGAGTTTCTTACTGATGAAATCTTTACCGTAGCAAGAAACATGTTGAAAGGCTTTCTGCAGAAAACGAATGCTGTCCTAGTGTTTGAGTTTTCTCTTCTCCTGCTAGGCGTGGAGCCCAGTGGCAGAGCACTGGCCTAGCATGCACAAGGTCTGAGTTCAATTCCCAGTGCCTCAAACAAAATAATCATTTCTCTTCCTGGAGTCCGTCTTCGTCCTGACTTTGTCTCTGTTTCTTGTCCTAGATCCTAAATACTATTTTTAGATGTAGACTTTTATTTGCTGGTTACAGATTTTATATGATTTATTATGATTAGGATTCGTATCTCACTTATAAGTGTCATAGCTAAGCCTCCACGGGTCTGTCCCTAGCGGGTTCATGAAACCTAAGCAAATCAGACCAGGGCCCTGCCTAACGGAAACAATGTGCTGCTCATCAGACTGAAATAAAGACCAAAGGAAAAGATGTCAGAAGGAACTCATGTAAGAAGGACCAGATAGCTAGGCTTTAGTTCTGCACGCCTTTAATTTCAGCACTCGGGAGGCAGAGGCAGAGGCAGAGGGATCTCTGTGAGTTCGAGGCCAGCCTGGTCTATAAAAGTGAGTTCCAGGACAGCCAGAGTTACAACAGAGAAACACTGTTTTGAAAAACAACAACAGAAAAAAAGAAAAGACAGAAAAAAAAAGAAGAAAGAAAAGGAGGAGGAGGAGGAAGAGGAGGAGGAGGAGGAGGAGGAGGAGGAGGACGAAGATGACGACCACCACCGGTGAGGGAACAGGTGCTGAAAGATGGTTGTCCTGACACCTCTGCATGGCCGGTCTCCCCAAGGAGATACGGCAGGAAATTTTGCAATGCGAATTTGGAACCTAATGTGGACTTACCACATGCACAGCTCTGAAGACAATGAAGTGCTTGGATTAAATGGCACCTGAGTAAGAGCATCTGGATCCACTTGCTAAGCAGTGAGGGCCCATTCCCATTTCCAGGCGCCTAGCTTGGCTGTGGGCATGACACGGATGGCCGGGAGTTAGTGATGCAGAGAACCGGACATCTGAAAGGCAGTGACAGCATCTGATCTGGAGCAAGGCAAACGCAGCCCAGTCCAAGCAGTTCCCCCAAGGTCCTAGGCAGCAGTTTGGAACCCAAAGGGAGAAAACAGACCATGCAGGTTTCGTAACTTCAGGTTTAGTGGTCCAATGTGTTAATTAACTTCAGCGATTCAAGGAAATGCTCAGAAAGTAGCATAGAGGCATGCAACAAATATCTGACGTTTAAAACTACTGCTCAAAGTTATCGTTGCTTCTGTGATACCATCTCATCATCAGAATATAGACTATGGAGGATAGAAAGAATATTATCTTAATTTTAAAGTAAAAGAAGCTGGGTCTGGAAGGAAGGGTGTAGACTGTGGTATACCAGCAGAACGGCAAACTAACTGACTAACTCTAAGCTCAGCAGGCTTCCACCGAAATATCATTTCTACTGGGATAAACAATAAATATTGATAAATTAAAGATCAGTTCTTAATAAGGAGGCTCAGAAACAGTGTATGCATCATAATTTCTAGCTAGGGAATGGTTTAGTGAGAGGAATAGAAAACGAGTCACACCAGCTTAAGGGCCGGGCATGAGGGACAGTAGCCAGGAATAAAGACAAGGCAGGCCAGTGGGCCGGGGAACCATCTCTCACACAGCTTCTGTCCCTGTTCTGTCTTGTATTCTTCACTGGAGGCGAGCTCCCTTCCCCTGCGGATTTGTCTCATTTCTCTCATATAGTGAAAGGTTTGACTCCCAGGGTTGCCAGGTTGTTTCTTATGACCCTGTTCCATATTGCTAGGGAAAGTAGAAAGGTTGAAAGTATGGCCTAAGGGTATCTCTACTGGGAGCAGGGGAGGGACGTTTCCTAGTCCACAGGTACTTGGAGCCGTCTTTTTAGCCGAGACTGCAGTGGTAACTGATGTAGGATTAAGAGGCCGTTCGTAGTCTGCGGATGTAGGTCAGTGATACAGTGCGTGCTTAGCATTTCTGGGGTCCTGGGCGCTGTCCTCAACATTGGGGGGAAAATAACACATACGCACGTGTGCGTGTGTGTGTGGGGGGGTGTGGGGGTGTGTGTGTGTGTGTACATAATAACAAAGATAAAATAATTATAATAGAAATGGGAAAAGAGGACAGTGTGTCCTCACAGATGCTGAGTTCAGCCACTCACGCGGGGGCAGGCCTTTCCTCTCAGCATTCGGGAGGTAGAGACGGGTGTCTGTCTGCCCAAGGTCAGCCTAGTTTTCATAACAAATTCCAGGCCAGCCAGAGGTACATAGTGAGACTCTGTCTCAAAATAAAATAAAATAAAAACCCATGTTCAACTCAAGAACGCTGTTTGTGATAACTCAGGGTCTAATTTTGTATGCTTCAATGACAGTACCCTAATTGATTGCGCGATGACTCGGGGAGAGTTACACATTTCCGTTAGAAATTGAGACATTCCAGCCTGTGCTAGGCACTGAACAGAGGCAAGGGCTCTGCCACTGGGTCGCGTCCCGACTCTCCTCAGCACTTCATATTTTATTCTGAGATGGCGGAGTCTTGCGACGTTTCCCGGCTGGACCTTGATGTCGGCATGGTCCCGTGTCAGCCTCCCAAGCACCCTGGGATCACAGGCTGTGTGCCTAGCTAGAATTAAGGTACTTTAGGTAAATATAGGGGATTAGCCTGGCAGATAGGAAACTTTTTTCTTAAAGACGCATAAGTTTTAAGAAGCTGCGGAGGCCGCAGTCTGTCTCCCACCTGTGTCTGCTCTAGACACAGTCCTTAGCGGAAGTCATGGCCGTGATTAGTCCTGGAACATTCTCCTAGACGTGTGCTCTCTGGATGTAACACAGCACTGCATCTTGCTTTTCTCCGGTAAATATGAAACAGGTCGTCCCATGTCATCCCGGGGCTTGACGAGGCCCGCCCCCTTCTCTTCACGGCTGCACGGTATTCTGTTGTGTGGACACGATATAATTTTTGACTAGTCTCCTTTAATGACATCTCATATAGACCTAGCCTTCTCTTATTACTATCCGAGAACATGTCTTTTTGTATGTAAGTGGGTTTATCTGCTAAGACACAATTCCTGGAAATGAGATTTTTCACTGTTACTTAGAACCAAATTGCCAGACTTTCTCAGTAGACATTTTTACCAGTGTCTTTCCTATCAATAATTTATCTTTCTGTGCTGGAACCATTTTAGTATAATTATGCACATCTGCCAAACCCAGGAGGAAAAGGTTTATGCATGTGTAATATCTGCAAGCATAAATGACGCTGAGTCCCTTTTAAAAATTCATCAGGAGCAGAGCGCTTGGCCAATGTCTGCTTACTCTGGGCTTGCCCCCAGCAAGCTGCAGGTGGGCTGGTGTCCAGCTTTTGGTTTCCCTTGCTCTCCTTGTCCACAGAGCTCATCTCTAGCCAAAGATAACCTTTCAGGTCAGGACTCAGTTGCTCTGAATTCTTGTTATAAGTATAACCCATTTAACACAGAAAAAAACCTTCAGAAGTACACTTTAAGGTCACATACTGTAAAAGGACATCACAGTTTTGAAGTCTACAAACCACAGATGTATGATTTACATGAAACACAAGCTGATTGCCACACTGCATATTGATTACTTATAAATGTATTTTCAAAAATAACGTTGCACGTCTAGCAACTCAGTCACACTTGACACAGCTCCGCCTGAAAAGTTTTTCTGAGCCAGTTTGTTCAGCGATCATGAACGCGAATGAACCTGGGCTGGTTGGAAAGGAGGCTCCGCCTTTAAGAGTGCTTACGCCTCTTGCGGATGGCCAGGGCTGGGTTCCCAGAATTCTTATCGGGCATCTCACAGCTGCCTGTAATTCTAGCTCCAGGAGATCCGATGCCCTCTGGCCTCCAGACACTGCACACAGGCAGTACGCACAAGCGCACACAGTCACATGCACATCAAATAAAAACTGAGCACATCTTTTTAAAAAAAGGAAGGAGGAGAGGGTACTTGAGCACTGTTCATTCCCAAGATTCAACCAATAATTGACCACAACATGGAATGGTCTCTTAATAATGGCTTCGGCCTTCCCTCCCCTCCCCTCCCCTCCCCTCCCCTCCCCTCCCCTCCCCTCCTCTTTCCTTCCCTTCCCCTCCCTTTTCTTCCCTCACAACTTAGTTTTGGTTTTTTTCCCCCATAGTGGTGTTTGGTTACACAAGGCAAGAAAGTGTTCTATGGATTATTTTGCAACCAGGAGACCCAGTGTTCTAAAGCTATGGCGGGAACTTGGGTTGGTTTGCCCGGTTCAGGTTGTCCTTTGCTAAATCTCCTTTTTTCCTTCCATGCCTCTCAGAACTTTAACTGAAAGAGTGTGAGCACCACCCGCCCTACTCTCCCGACAGTCTACACAGCAACACTGGTTTACCTACACTTTTAGCTCAGTATATAGCTGCATCTCAACTATTAGTCCCTGAGAAACTTTTAGCAATTTGTTAACTACCATCTTGTAACTACCATCTTGTTAATTAACATGTTGTATTTTACATTTATATTTTTTTGTTGTTCCTTATAACACGTTTAAAGCATCCTAGTCTGTTTAATGAATGCAATGTTGTGTTCTGTAGATATTAAACTTAAAAAATTTTTTCCCCTGCATTCATTTTTACCTTTTTTTTTTTTTAAAGGAGATGGAAGTTTACAGTGAGGGTGGTGCTCTGCCTATCAAGTTAGAAAATTTCCCCAAATGCTTGGCGGTCTTGCTAGTACTTATGAGTTCACCCTTCCTTAATCTCTTAATTCTTCACAAAGAAAAGGCCCACTGTTCCTTTGGTGGAGGAGCTGGACAATAACTTGAGGTGGAACGGAGGCTGAGTAGCCAACGCTTCAGGTGTGTGTGGAGGTGTGGGCAAGAGCGCGTGGTACAAATCCCTGCTCGACGTGGGTGCTGGGAGCCGAACCCCCACTTTACTCAGACCTCTCTCCAATCTCATCTTTAGGAAAACTTCTCATCCCCACGTTTCTCAGGAACCGGTGTCTCTAATTCCCAACTGTCCAGAGGTCTTCTGTGCAAAGGAGCCGGCTTCCTGTTGTCTTCACCTTCAAGGGCATTTCCTTTTCCTTTTGTTTAGCTCTCCTTTCCTCTCATCTTCTAAAACACTTTTTTTTTTTTTTAAATTACATGCTAGGGGTGCTTCGGGAGGCAGTACAGATGAGATGTATTTTCAGCTCATCGGGTTTAGATGGCAGTCACTAAATTGTGTATTTTTATTTTCTGAGGTGGGTTCTCATTGAATACTTCAATCTGGGTTGCACTCACAATTCTCCTGCATCAGCCCCTGGTACATGTGTGGAGGTCTGAGGACAACTTTGCGGGGTCAGTTCTCTGCTTCCACCTTTGTGTGGTTCCACGGGTCACCGGGCCTGTGAGCAACTGCCCTCTCTCGGAGCCACCTCACAGGCTCCAAGTCTAACGTTTAAAATAAGAACGGCTTGTTCTGGACACACTGGTTTCTGATAGCAAATTTACTGCTGCTACTCAGCAATGAGCATCCAATCTGACTGCGCGGGGTTGTGCCCCAGTCACGAAAGTCTCTTGCCGAGCGAAATCTTACTTAACAGTTTGAAACTGACAAATGTGTTGGCTGATCCAATGGATGTACTTTAAAGTGCCTTTGTTACTAACTTCTAGAAGGATTAAGGACATTTCTTTCTGGAATGTGAGGTCACAGATAGAACCGCATCTCCCCAGGAAAACGGGCTCAGTTGTTTTGCACTTAGTCCTTCCTGTTTGCCATGTGACGACCAACTTTATTGCCACGCTGCTTTGGTAGAGAATTATCTCCTGCAACGCGTTTTTTAAGAGGTGATTTAAGATGACTTTTATTTTGAAATGAAAATATTCATCATTTCCCTTCTCTTTCTTCCCTCCAACCCCACCCATCTGCAGCCCCTGCTCTCTCAAATTCACGGCCTCTTTTTAATTGGTGATGCATATACATACCTAATATAGAAATACGACCTGCTCTTGGGTATGTTACTTTTATCTGCGTGGTTCCAGGGCTGGCCCCCTGATGCTGGATAACTACTTGGGGAGCTCTTCCCTGGGAAAGGCTTTCTCTCACTCTTGGCGCTCCTTAGCTGCCTGTGGCTCCTTGTCTAAGGTCAAGGCCCTGTGACATTTCCCTGTTCCGTGTTACCACGTGCGTTGGTGTTGTCCTTGTTTGTAGCCTTCCCACCATTTCTAGAAAGACAGTCTCACAGCAGTCACGCTAGTCCTCGGCTCTCACTGTCCTTCTGCCCACTTTTCCTGATTGTTCCCCAGGCCGTAGGTGAAGGAATTGTGTTAGAGATGTATCCATTGTGGCTGAGCATCCTCCCTTCCAAGAAGTTTCTTTGTTGAGGGATAAGAGCTACACTTACCCGTGGTCCTGCAACATTTTTAGAATACACTTGGATGGACAAAATGAGAAACTGGACCTAATGTCATTTTACTGCGTGCACGTGGAGGCCAGAGCGGGACGTCATGTGTCGTCCTCTACCACTCTCCACTGCTTTGAGAGGCACACCTGCCTCTGCCTCCTGAGTGCTGGGATTAAAGGTGTGTGCCACCGCTGCCGCCACCAGGCAGAGACATTCTGACTGAACCAGAAGTTTTCTTTTCCAGCCAGGCCGTCTGGCCAGCACACTCTTGGAATCCGATTTTCTCTGTTTCCCAGGGCTGGAGCTGCAGGGAGTTCGGCCATGTGGGTGTTGGAGAGTCAAAGCCAGGGCTTCTTGCTTATAGGGCCACAAGGCAAGTTCCAGGGCAGTCAGGACTTCACAGGGAAGGAAGAAACACGTCTCTAAGTGATAAAGTGGAGCGTGACAGAGGAAGGTACCCAAGGTCCTGTTCTTAACCACTTCGCCATCTTCCTGGTTCTCCATTTTCATTTTTTTCTTTATTTGAAAGGATTTTGAAAGCAGTTCAACTCTTTGGAATTCTTAAACTTCATACGTAAACCATAGAAATTACCTTTAAAATTAAACATATGTTGTGTATCTCTCAAACACTGGACTATTCATTGTTAGCATACAAGTATATTATATCCAGAGGTTTCTAAGCCTCATCAACTTATGTGACATCGTGCTATGATTGACAAGAACACACGTGGAGCAATACACCATGGAAACATGAGTCAGAATGTCTAGGTTTCAGGGCAACTTTGCCATTTCCCAGTGGCATGACTCTGAGCAAGTCATTCAACACTTTTAGACCTTATTATGAAGCTGTATGTTTAAAAAACTGGCTTTTCAGAGTCGACATGAGAATTAAACAATGTGACATTATTATAATGCCTGTCCATCTTAAGTGCTCAATAAAAAATAAATCCAAAGAGAGATACAGATTATGCTGTCCAGGAACTTACAATCTATTGGGGGACTTAAGAAATGCATGCATTTGGTCAGGTATAGTGCCAAAAGCCAATAATCCCACCAGGGAGATAGAAGTAGGAAGATTCTTCCAAGTTCAGGGCCAGCCTGGTCTAGGTAGCAAGCTCCAGGATAGCCAATGCTACATAGGAAGACCCCCATCTCAGAAAAACAAAACAGTAAAGAAATGTACACGTTGATAAAACAGTAAACCATTATAAAATAAACTGCCTGAGGGTACTAACATTCAACCTCCACACCTGTTTGGAGGAGGGAGATGTCATGGGAGAAGCAGAAGTCTTAAGTTAGATTCTAAGAATCGGAGAGAGTAGAGAGGGAGGTGCTGTAATGGAAGGTGTCAGTGTATATTCTGTAAGGAGAGACAGAAATTCACTTATTTAAATCAGCTAAGAATCCTCTGACTGGTGAGTTAAATGAGGTGGTGAATTGGTAGGGCAAACTGAGGTTATGGTAGTCCTTAGGTGCCACTTTAGTAAACTACTAGGGACAAGGGTCTGCGCGTGGGCGGTGTTGGGCTGGGGTGGTGAAGGGGTCAGGATTCATGACACAGCGAAACTGGGGTAGAAGCCCCGGCGAGATGGCGCTTTGCCACCAAGTCCGATGACCCGAGTTTGGTTCCTGGGACTCACCTGCTAGAACTGGCTCCAGAAAGCTGTCCTCTGCCCTCGCACAAGTGCTGTGACACATGGAAGCATGCACAGACACACATACACAAATAATTGTAGTTAAACTCCTTTTTTTTTAAAGATGATGTAGGAAAAATAAATGTGTGATGGGTGGCTGATGCCAAAAGATCAGTTGGAAATAACTCCTCCCGCCTGGGGGCTGGGGTTGCAGACCTGCGCCCACTCTTGGTCAAATGTTAACTCTACTGTTGTTTAAAAAAAAACAAAGAGCTTCTGAGCAGGGTGTGGTGGCAGAGGCCTGTGCTCAGCACTGGGAAGTGGAAGCGGGAGAGTCTGGAACTCAAGGTCATTCTCAGCACTGTAGTGAGTTTGAAGCCAGTCTGGACTACATGAGACTGTCTCAAAATAAAAAACAAACAAACAAACAAAAAAACCCAAACCAAAAAATAAATAAAACATCTTTTATTGGACATAATTCTGAGTTTATAGATTGTAAATAGTCACTTGCTGCTAACATTTCATCATGATACATGTATTTATATAAATGTAGATGTAATTATTGTATTTTTAAATCATATATACAGCCTGGCCCTTCACTCCTATTTTGGTATATTTTTAAGAATGTAACCACAGTAGTTATTAACGCCAGTGATTTAACATCAGTGAAATGCTTTCATCAATCTGCCATCAGTATTCCCATTAACCCACCAGCGCCGTTCATTTTTTCTTCCTTTAGGAAAAGACCCAGTCCGGTATCTCATGCAACACTTAGTGCCATGCCTTTCACCGTAACATGTCCAGATCACTCCCCCTTAGAAAACCAAACCAACTGCTCACTGGGGACTGAGCTATTATTTCTTCCTATAGATATCACATCTCCAGAGAATCCTATCTGAAGACAGATGTTTGTCCCTTCTCTGTGATCTAGTTGTGATTAACTGATTTTGCCCTCGTAGCTAATAAAAGATGGGTAAATAAGGCCACGTATGAACCCGGCTCCCGGTCTGCACGTCCTCCTGAATAGACTCGCAGATGCTTCTCCCCAGTCTCTGCCACCTATTGCGTGATGTTTTTCTTTTCTCACTCTACGTTCTACTGTAAGGATGAATATTTCTTTTTATTCCTACTTATTTGTAGTTCTCTTATAGGCGGTAGGGGACAAACTTAGGGCCTCACGCAGGCTCTGCCGGCATGCTACCACTGACTGATAACCTTGGCCAATCTACTTTTTAGTATGGATTCCCTTAAAAAAATTTTGAACCTATTTGATACTTAAAGGAAGTGTGTGATATTGGCCAAGGAACCTTTATTCCCATTACATCTGAAAAGTTATGCTTCTATTTCTCGTAAGGGAACTTGAGTATAATTCACTTGCTTGGAAAAGGAGCTATCAGATAAGCGCGATTATCCAAGTTTAGAGGAAGACGGGAAAAGAGACAAAAGGACTCTCCGAGAGATGAATGGCCCCGGGGACAGAGCTATTCTAGCGTTTGTATTTAAACACTGTCACTCAACCAAGGCAACAGGGACAGTGACAGGACTGCAGGGAACCAGGTCCTCAGCGCCAGGCCTGCGAGACCACGGGAGCAGAGCAGGCCAAGACTGCCTACCCAGCGGTTAGGAGAGTAAGCACCTCTGAGCTCCCGAGCACAGCTTGTATCCTGGCTTTTGATTTAATCACGTCATCAGGAAAAGGCTCGGCTGCACTGTGCTTGGTGTTCTTGTGACACGGCAGATCAAACCTTCAACATGCCAGGCAGGCTCCAGCCTTCTGAGCTGCAAGCTGTTTTATTAGTTTTTTTATCTTATCGGTTTAAAGAGAACAGGTAGCAAAATTTCAAAGTAGAAAAAATAAGACGAAAATGGTTTAACCTGCTTCTAGTACTTCAAGATGAATAACCAGTTTATCTAGAAGAACTAAGTATAACCAACCCCTCCATGACTCCTTTAATAACCGTGTCAGATAAATGAGGCGTTGCTCAAACTGTCTTTAATGTTGAAAATTTTTTAAACATTTATTTATACATAAACTTGCCCCTCAAAGGGAATTCCAGGGGAATATTAATCATCATTGAGGAAATAAATCCCTGCCGATTTATGCCAGACACAGAATTTCTGCAAGGAACAGCTTAATTGTAAATTACTCACTTAATCCGAATGTGCTACTGAAGGTGCTGTCAATCGACTTTGCTCCCAGTACCCTAAAGCATGCCTAAAACTATCGCGTGTCCTTCTCCTGGGAGTCCGGCAGACTTTCTGCATATCTGTGTGTCTATTTTTTGTAGAACGTCTACCTTCTCCAAGCCCATCCTTCTGTCTGTCCCCTCACAGGGGATTCTGGATATTCTGCTTTGTCTATGTTTTAGATTAGAACACTGGCAACATAACTGACAGGTTGATTCAAGACGCCCATCTGATTTGGTTTTGACAGATCTATTTCTTGCTGTGGTGGTGTCTTGCCTTTGGAGTGCTCATTCTCCATCTTAATGAGTCCCTGGGCTTACCCCTTGGAAGTAATGTAACGCACAGTAATAAAACGGTTACACAATGGTGACTCCCCCGAAAAGACTCTTAAGCATATTGAATTCTTATCGATTTCTATTTTATATAATAGCATTTCTGTTGTATCCATTAGCATATTTTGTTCTAAGTCTGTGCATGTTTCTCTTCTTTTGGCAAAAGCAAATGGAACTCATAAAACAACTTACAGAACTATAAAAAATAGTGCTCTGGTAAAGAAAATTTGTTGCAAGTAGTCATTGCTTCATTTACATATAAATAGACGGGGAACTGACTTTGAGAAATAACTCAAGAGTTTATAAACGACAACCAAACAACAAAAAGCTTTTTTCTACCCTTTTGGCTGTAGCCCAGGCCGGCCAGGAATTGAAGACCTTGCCACTTGTGCCCTGGGATTACAGAGTGAGCACCACACCCAGCTTTCTTTCTGTTTGTATCTTTCTGTATGTGTGTGACATGTGGGCACCCAGGCTGTAGCTGTGGGCAGAGGGCAGTTCTCACCTTCTAACTCCCGGTTGCAGCAAGGTCTCTCTTGTTTCTGATGAGCTGCATAGCAGCATCTTCCAGGAGAACTGGCCCATGAGTTTCTAGCAAAGTCTCCGGTTTCCACCTCCCATTTCCCTGCAGGAGTTTGGGAATCACCAGCATTTGTTGACCTGCTTTTTACTTGCCATCAAGGGAGGCTAGGGACTTTGCCTCTTGAACCATCTTCTCGGCTTCTCCCAATCTTTTTTTTTTTTTTTTTAATATTTTCATACAGAAATTCTCGACCTTATCAAGCTCAGAAAATTTTGAACTTAACTCTTGAGGTTAAGAAAACTGTGATTTTTTTTTTTAATAAACTGTCATCATGAACAACACGATTTGAGCGATTATTCCAAATGAAGACATTCTGTAGGCTACTGTATACATCAATGAACTCCTAGGCCTTTTCTCTCCAAAGTCCGAGCTAAAAGTCCGTTGCTTTTGCAGTAAACTGTGAAAATTACTGGCAGATGCAGGAACGCGGGCTCATTTGTTTTTAATGAAGCCCCAATTCAAGTTTAAAGTAACTGCAAGGAATTTATACCAAGCAGAATTCCCCGACGCGCCTCAGTTTTCCTCTTTTAAAAGTGGTTAATAGCTTGGGATAGTGGTTTGTACATATAAAGTCGTATGCATTATTGCTGGCGCCTAGTCAACCATCTTTTCTTTAATCTCTTATTAACTTGGAAAAAAAGATCAAGCATTTGCTCAATAACTGAAAGTGCCCCCCACCCCGAACTGATATTTCTGATCGTCAGTTGTTTCTCTGGGACTTGACGCAGACAGCACGCAGGGGAAACTCCTACATCCTAATGCACTGGGAGCCTTTCTGCCAATAGTCCGTTTCTTACTCTCTCTTTAGTCCATTCTCAGCTGCAATTTTCTGACAGTGTTTTTTTTTTTCTTCCTTTATTTTTTTACCTCTTTCAGTGATTCCATCCTATTGGAGACTTTCAAAGTAAAATGAAATAAAATCCAACGCTGGTCTTTCCTTGCGTCATTTCTTCTCACACCTACTCTTACGTGGGGTGATTTAACCAAGGGGATGGAGGAGCAATTCTACCGTCTCGAACTGGATTGGCAGAGGCAGCCGAAGGGGACAGCGGCTAGCCCTCTCCTGCAGGAACTGTGAGCAGTGCTGTGTGTTGCGGTTGTTGCGGGCAGGCAGGACGTCTAACCGATAGCTCCGATCCCTTCACAACCTACCCTTGGTCCTGGTATGGAATCGAACCTCCACATCCCAGGACGCATCGCCTTTATTCCGAATGACCTAGTGATGAGCCAGGGCGGCTCACCGACAACCTTCCACTAAGTCACGCTGCAATAGAAGGTGCTCGTTTTAAGTAGGCCACCTAGGTGCACCCCGCGAAACGACACCCTTCCACTCTTCCCTTCGCAAGAAGCAGTTCACATTTTGGAATCACGTTCCTGCAATGGCGTGAGAATACCGTCCACCGGGAGTGGGACTGGGGTGGGGGAGGGGATGCCAAATTCCCGTCCTTGGCTCCTTCAGTCAAGGGCGCGCACCCCGCCAACACCTCCAGAGGCCTACCCGACACCGAGGGTACGGACCCCAATCTGCGACCCTGGGCTGGGGCCGGGGGGAGGGGTGACTCTTCCCATCCGCGGCCCCGTCCCAGGGCCCGGTGCGGGAGCGGCCGCCCGCCGGGCCTCACCTGTCCGCCCGGAGCCCTGCAGCTCTTCCCCGCGCTGCGGCTGCGGCTGCGGCCGGGGCGCGCGCCGCGGGCACCGGTACGGCCGGCGGTTGGGCCCGGGGAGCGTGGACGGGCGTCCGCGGCGCGCGCCGAGACCCCGGCGACCCTGCGCGGCCGACCCCGCGAGCGCGCCCGGTTGGTGCGCGCGCCGCTCCGCCCGGCCCCGCCCCGCTCGCTCGCTCGCCCGCCCTCCCCGCCCGCCCGCCCGGCGCGCGCCCCCCTGCGCGGCCGGGGTGGATCCGGCGCACTCCCCTCCCCCGAGCGCCGGCGGCGGCGGGCGCTGAATGAGAGACGCCGACTGCTCGGCCGGGCGAGCGCCGCGTCCCTCGGAGCCGCGGGCGAAGCGGAGGCGACGGCCGCGGCTGCACAGGTCGGCGAGGCGGGCGGCCGGCCGGCCGTGCGGGGGAGGCGCGGGCCATGGCGGCGGCGCGGGGAGGGCGGGCTTGCGGGTCGCTCGCGGTCCCGCGGCGGCGGCGGAGGCCCCGGCGTCGCCTCAGCCTCTCAGGTGAGCCGGGCCGCGCCGCGCCGGCCACACCCCCTCCCGGACCGGGCTTGTGCAGCCCTCGGCGGGCCGCGGCGGGTGACCTGTTGCGGGGCCGAACCGCCCGCGGGGCGCGGGGTGAGCGGCGGCGGCGGCGGCGGCGGGGAGGCCGCGCGCGGACCCGGAGCGGGGCTCCCTGCGCGGCCCGCAGCGCCCGGGGCTCCTCTGCGGCGTGGGCCCCGGCGGGCGGCGATGGGAGCCGGCCCGGTGCGCGCCGCCGCTCCCCGCCCCCCTCGGAGCGCTCCTCCGCCGCCGCCGCGTGCGGGGCGCGGACGCGGGCGGGTTTCGGGGCGCGTGGGCGTGTTCGGGAAGGCGCCGCGAGCCGAGAGGAGCTACCTGAGCGCGGGTGTGAGTTTGTCTGGCTGGGAGGCCCGGGGAGGAGGCGGGGGAGGAGGACGGGCCCGCGGGGCTGTGGAGGAGGGGCGCCCGAAACCCCGAGTCTCTCCGCGGAAAGCCCATTGTTTGAGATCGGAGGATAGAGACGCGGGCGGCTGTTGGTTGCGCCTTTCCCCGTAGTTGGTGCTTTGCATTTTTAAAATTAATTAATTAATTATTATTATTATTATTATTAATTTACCTCCTAACGCACAAGTAGCCCTAGCGCTTTGCGTCCGTGCCGAGTGCGTGTTTGTGAGCTGACTCCGGTGCGGTTCCTTTGATGCTCACCCGGTCCCGTCCGTGCGGGGAGAGGCGACCATTGGAATTTGGAGGGGCTTCCCGTTCTCTGCGTGCTCCCCGGAGCACCGCACCGCAGCGCCGCGGTTCCCTGACTTGCAAACTGTAGCATCCCGGATGCACAGTGAGTGTGATAAGTACTGATCCTGCCCAAGTGGGATGCATCACGGGCGGTATTATTTTAATAACCTCTCGAGAACGTGTGTGGTCACGGGCGCTTAGAGATGTGGGAGACTACTCGTCTTAGCCACATCTGTAGAGTCACGCCTCGAATGATGTAAGTGTGGTTATTTAAAGCTGTAAATATTGAAATAGTAAGACCCGTCCTTCTACCCCTACTCTACCCCGTTACGTCCCACCTTTCACTGATTTGAGGAATTTTGACCTTTTTTTTTTTTCTTTCAGAAATACCGTCCACTTTTGTCTTTTTATACCAAACTGCAGCAGAAGTTGAAAGGTCTGCTTGCGTATCAAGATCACAGTATACTTTTCTGATACTACAGTACGGGCAGGGATACACTCAAAAATTCTAAGAAAAAATACAATTTAAAAAACTGCTGTGTGCGTTTAGTACTAATGTATCATTTTCAATTTATTATGTCCTTACCCTTACAGTTGAGACAGTGGTTGCATGCGGGGAAAGTCTTGGTGAAATTAATTTGATTGCAATTTGAAACTTCTGTTGTTTTTTGTTCTTGTTTCTGTGTGTCTGTGTGTGTGTGTGTTTGTTTTGAGACAGGGTCTCACTATGTAGCTCTGGCTGTCCCAGAACTCACTATGGAGACCAGGGTGGGGTCTCACAGATCAGTCTGCCTCCCAAGCGCCCGGACTAAAGGCGTGCGCCTCCACACCAGCTGCTTTTGTTCGGAGGCTAGTTCGTTCTAGTGAGTACCTGGTTGGTGCTCTCTAGTCTGGTAGACATGGAGGGAGTCCTGAGGAAGAAAAATAGCTGTGTGCTGTGATGGAGATTGAGTGGTAAGGGGCAGGTCTGTTTAAGAGTTGAGATGCCTGTTGAGTTGGAGTACTGCTTGCATTTTTTCCTTCTAAGAATACAAAGAACTATTTCTTAGTGAACAGAAGCATCAAGACAGTTGTCTTAAACTAATACTTATGTTTATACACGTTGAGTATCTGGTTTTCAGACACACTCTAAATACATACGCGACCTGGAGTCGTAGGGTGTGCTGTTTATGTGTGACTAAGCAACGACACTTTTTGATTTATATACTTAAATGAAATGTTGGCTGATGTTCTCTCGGTATTTATTTATTTATAAGAGTCCTTAAGGTAAAACACCCCCTTCACCCCAGTGAAATAACACCCTATGGTTCTGCTGTTGTTAAAAGAAAAATCTTACTGGACGTGAAAAATCTGATTAAGTCACTTTATACTGTGATTAATAATCAGTGTGACACACGTTGGTGTAGATCTTTGTAGACTTCAAAGCTTTATAGGTATTTATCAATGTGTCGTTACTTCTTAGGACTGTCAGCAGTTAACCTTTACCCTATGTAGGCGCTATTCTCTCCATTTCAGAGTGGGAAACCAGCCACCAGTAAGCATCCAGTGACCCCAGACCCAGACTGTAGCCTCTTACTTGAGTGATGATCCACCTCCAGAGTATAGAGTTTTAGGGAAGTGTACTACTACTGGTCTCCAGAAGTTTCTAAGAAGCTTTTAAACGTTAATCTGTTAACTGAAATTGACTTTGTTTTCTCTAAAAGTACTGCTTTCACTTGTTATGTAAAAATAAAACATACAAACTTGTGTGGATAAATTGCATTAAAATGGATCCTGTTTTTTTGTTTTGTTTTGTTTTTGTTTTTGGAGACCGGGTTTTTCTGTGTAGCTCTTGCTGCCCTGCAACTCTGTGTAGACCAGGCTGGCCTTGAGCTCAGAGATCCTCCTGCCTCTGCCTCCTGGGTGCTAGGATTAAAGGTGTGTACCCACCACTGCCTGGCAGGATCCTGGTTTTTGTTGTCTGATGTTTGCTTTTGAAATAGTTACTTCTGTCTCTATTTCACACTTTTTAATAGTTATTTAGTGTTCGATGAAAATAGAATTCAGATAGCTTGAAACTACCTTAGTGTTAGTAGGCCCCTTGGAAGAAAATGGTTTATTACATTACCCTATAATTACTTCCTTAAGTGTGGTTTAAATTCCCATTAGTTCCTTTAAGTGAGAGAATGGAGATTGGATATGATAAAACTTTAGTGTTTTTGAGTTAACCTGTACTCCTTCCTTTTTCATGCTTTATAGTTTTATTTTCTCTGTTTGCCAAGTTTTATTCAAGAACTCATTCTAAATATTCCAGATAGGTTTTAGTCATCAACCTCCTCTCTCTTCCTTTCCCCTCCTGCGTCCTCCCCCCTTCTAGAAAAGCACCTGACACTCAGGCTATGTTCAGTTATTTGGTCAGAGAGTAAAGTTATTGATATTAAGTGATATGGCCACTTTGTTCTTTTTTTAAAAGTTAATACTTTAGCTGGCCCTGCATGTACATGTGGGACCACAGCTGTTCATGTAGAAGTTACACCACAGACTGTTCAGGAACGCTTTAGCCCCTCCCTCATCTGGTCATGACTTCCCTCCTAGGCCCTGCTTACAGAGTAGCAGTTTGGATACAGTCAGCTGTGTCTTCTGATATGTTATGTCTTTTTCCTTCCTTCTAGCACCAGTGCCTGCTTCTGCAGTTTTGTTTTTCAACTTGAGATTTTTTACCGTGTGCATAAGGATTCTAATGATACCTTGAGCTTCCTCGGTTGTCTTCCCTGTGTTGTGTTGTCATGCTTTGGATCGCGGGTTCATTGTTGACATTGCTGTGGTTCTGTAAATATGCTTAACAGTTGAACCTTCAGTGTGTTATGTGTATTACAGTTTTGTTTGTTTTGCTTTTTTTTTGAGACAGGGTTTCCCTGTGTGACAACCCAAGCTGTCCTGGAACTCGCTCTGTAGACCAGGCTGGCCTCAAATTCACAGAGGTCCTCCTGCCTCTGCCTCCCACGTGCTGGATTTAAAGGCGTGCACCTCTTCGCCCAGATAAATTTCTTGGCATTTAGGTTTTTGTTTGTTTGTTTGTTTTTGTATTTTCCTCCCCTCCCCTCCCCTCCTCTCCCCTTCCCTCCCCTCTCCTCCCCTCTTCTCCTCTCCTCTCCTCTCTTCTCTTTCTTGTTTTTTCCAGACAGGGTTTCTGTGTTGTAACTCTGGCTGCCCTGGAACTCACTCTGTAGACCAGGCTGGCCTTGAACTCACAGAGATCTGCCTGCCTCTGCTTCCAGAGCGTTGGGACTAAAGGCGTGCCCCACCACCGCCCTGCTTTCCTTACTTTGTCTTTTTTTTTTTTTTTTTTTTTAACTAGTCTGTCCAAATCTGCAGACACGTCAGGTAATTGATATTCAAACTTTTTTAGAACTGGGGAAGTCCCTGCTGAGCGCTTTGCTCTTGCTCAGCTCTGCAGTGTTGCTCTGCACTAGGCCTGCGCCTGGCTCCCCATGTGCTTCTGACAAGTGTCCTGTTTAACTGTGGTGGAGCCTGTGCTCTCTGGCTTCATCTTCCTCTTTTCTCAGTTTATTGTTTGGGTGAGTTGCATCTTTTGTTAAAGGTGGCTCACACTTACCATCCCAGTGCTTGAAAGCTGAAGCAGGAGGATTGCTGGGAGTTCCAGGCTGATCTGTGCCGAAGTGTTACACTGTCTCATAACAAACAGAATATGTATGTCAGGGTGGACTTTTTGAATTGTTTATGTTGCTGAAAATACTTTCTTCTACTTTGATCATTGTCTGGGCTAGATTCCGAATTAAGATGATAACTTTTCCTTGGAATAGAAGGGAGCACTGTGGGATGTAAGGGAGCACTCTGAGATGGAAGGGAGCACTTTGGGATGGAAGGGAGCACTTTGGGATGGAAGGGAGCACTCGGAAGGGAGCACTGTATGATTTCCTACCTTCACGTTTTTGCAGTCTTGGTGCCTGCCATTCAGAGTTTTCGTCCTTTACAAGAGACATGGCCTTAAGATTTTTTTCTTCGTCATCAGTATGTCTGATGTAGCTTTGGTATTTTAATGTTCATTCCTTATGCACAGGACTTAGTGGGTCATGAAGCCAGTATGCTTTAAAGAGCTAGATTGTGAGTGTGCAGGTAGAGTGAGCTGTTGAGTCTCTGTTCACGGACCCCTAGTTTGCTACTCAAGCGTTGAGAGCAGCTGTGGGTGGCAGGCCTTGCTCTAGCTTTACCAGCGAAGCATGTCACTGTAGAAATGGGAGAGAGAGCCAAACATGGATAGAGATGTGATGTGACAGCCTCCAGTCTGAGTGTGTCTGTTTACTCTGTGGAAACTAGTCCTCAGTGGGGAGTAAGGAAGAATGGGAAGAGTGTATGACATCATCAGAGCGGTGGGGGGTATAGTAGGCATGGAGTGTGATTGCCAGGCTCACTTGAAGAGATAACCACTGGATTTTGTAAGTTCTTTGTGTGCGTGTGTGTGATGTATGCCTGCATGACACCCGGATGTGCGTTGCATGCATGTGCCACAGCATGTGTGGAGCCTTTGTTCTCACCTTCTCCCCCGTGTAAGCCAGTGTCTGTTCTGTTGGGCACTGCCTACACCAGGCTAGCTGGCCTGCTTTTAGGGATTCTCCTGTCTCTTCCTCCCATCTTGCCTTGGAGCTCTGTGATTACAGATGTACACTACTGTGTACAGCTCTACGTGGGTTCTGAGGATTCGAACTTAGGCCTTCACACTTGCATTGCACTGAGCCATCTCCACAGCCCCATGAATTTTGTGTTCAAAACTTCTAATAGAAGTACTCCTACAATTTCATAAGGGTATCTTACGATTGATTTCTAGTATGTAAGGTAAAAGAGTCTTGCTATGTTGTCCTGGCTGACCTGGAACCCACTATATAGACCAACTTCTGGCAGTCTTCCTGTCTCTGCCTCTTGAATAGTGGAGTTACAGGAGTAATTCACCATGTCTGTAAGACTGTAAGAGGTCTTGAATAGAAAGACTGAGAAACGCTTTGTAGCGTCAGTGTTGGTTCTTGGTGTCTCTAAGATGTACGTGTGGAGCACCAAGTCTTTCTGTGTTGTTGTAGGTAATCAGAAGTGTTTTCTGGCCATCAGGGTGTGTTGTATTGAAGCTGCTTTCTGTTGAGTTCTCTTTGCTCTTGACTTCAGCCCCCACTTGCTGTGGTCTACCCTCCCACTCCCTGACCCTCCCGCTGAATGTGATTTGCCAGTGTCTTACAGTTTTGTTGGTGTTTTGTTTTTTTTTTTTTAAATCTACATTTATAAGATTCCTATGTATGTATTTTGGTTTTCTTTAGAGTTTTTCTAAGTTCATAAACTACATTGTGAAGCATTTTCTTTTTTCCTGTTTTCTGATACAGTTTTATAGGCATTAGTATTCTGCACAGAATGTGGAAGGTGAACAGGAAGTTTCTAGACAGGGTATGACAGGGTATGAACTGGTGATGGGGACTCAGACGCAGCGTGCGCACAGCCCTGGGTGTGTCCCCCTCACCCTCACTTAAAATCCTAGGAGAAAATATGTCTACATGACCCTTTTTTTTCTTCTTTTTTAAGTAGAGTACAAAAAGTACTATCCAGAAAAGTAAAGTTGATAGTGTGTATTAACAGTATCTGTTCATCAGGTAATAGTACAAAGAAATCAGAAGGGCAAATGGCAGGGTGGAAGGTGTGTTTACAGTACTGATCTCTGCCAGAGGGCTTGTGTGGATTGTATTTTAAAGATACACCACTGTGAAAATACAAACAGATGGGTGCATGATCTGAAGAGGTATTTACAGAATGAAATGTCCTAAGGCCAAGGCGACAGCACTTGTCTGTCAAGTTCACAGAGTGCAGTTTAAAATTATAATACAATACTGCAGTCTGCCCACCAGAATGGCATTAATGAGAATGCCCCAAACGCAGTGTTGACCAGCACAGAGAGGTTGACACTCGGGTGGGTCTCTCTTGGGCGCGTCCTCAGCAGCACCTGCTCCAGCTCTGCATGTGTGTGTTCTTTGATCCAGCACTCGCACTGCAGAGTGTGTAGCCTGTCGGCCGTAGAGTCCTTTCGTTCTCTGCAGATCAAAATCACGAGTGAGTGAGAAACTGTTAGAGCTGGCCGAATTCGGCGTGAGTGCTCAAGGCCTAGGAGCCGGAGTGGCCGGCCCAGACGCCCCAGCGCCTGTCTGTGAGAGCTGAGTGCCCATCACCCCAGGCTTTAACCACTAGCAGCCAAATCTTTGGCTTCAAGCAATGGTAAGCTATAGCAAGCAGCCACAGTGGCTACTGCCTAATGTTCCAGCTCCTGTCTAGGCTTCTGGCCATGCTTTAGGCCTCACAGTCCCTACAGTAGGTAGTGTTACCAGCTCTTGGTCCTACCTAGGGTGTCAGCACCCTTTGCCCTTAAGAGTTGGCAGGTCTCTGAACTACAGCAACTGTGCCCCACAGTTTTTTCCTCTGTCGTGCTCCTTATTGCTCACCCCACCCCCAGTCTGTACACTCCTCAGTTGTCTCTGGCTCTTGCTGCCACCTCTGCTGCTACTGCTATTGCTCGGCTGTATTTTCTGTGGAGTCTTTTTCCTGTGACCAGCTCACCAGGTGTAAGAAGAACCACCAGAAGCCTTTTGTGGCCCTAGTGCTGCAGCACCAAGGGATGGGCAGAGGGGCTGTCTCAGTGTTGACTCTCATGAGCAGTACGGTCTGCTTCTAGCCAGAAAGGAGTGTTTGACCCAGGCTTCATGCAACCACAGGCCTTCTGCTGGGAATGCTCCCTGTCTCCTTTGCTCTGTGAAAGTGGCTGCTAGGGTTCAGGGGGGCGTGCAGATCAGCATCGACTAGAATAGTGCTTTGGAGGTCCAGAACTATGCTTGGATAGTAGCTGTTGCTGTAGTGTAGCCTCCAGGGTAGACCTGCAGGCAGCCAAGCACCAGGGAAGGATCTAGTCTTAGCCAAGTATAAGTTGGGTCATTTTGTCTGTCTCATAGACATGATAGAAATTAGCCAAATTATGCATCTGTTAGTATAGCAGTCAAACTACATGTACATTAAAAGAAAACATGAACTTTCATATCCTTGAAATAAGTGAAGGATTCTTAGGTTTGGCACTAAATGACACCCAAAGGGTCTACCATTGAGGCTACAAAGCATTTAGGTTACAGAACAGTAGTGAAAAGTATGTGCGCACTCGCACGCGCACACACACACACACACACCAGTCCTTCTCTAGTATTTAATTTGTGTTTAAATCAGAATGATTTAACATTCCTTAAAGAAGGAAGAACATTAGCTTAACCTTAATTTCTCTATTTTCTTTGGTGCCTTTTATGTTTTGCAACCTCCCTGAAGTTACTCACTCTGTAGTTCTGGGAGACTTCTGGTTGAGTGTTGAGGGGGTTTTGCTGGCTTTGTTCCAGCTGGTTTTGAGCTTGACAGCCTCTTGCCCTTCCCCCCAAGGACTGAGCTTATGGACGTGTATTACCTGGCCCTGGATTTTGCACGAACATTAGTTGTATATGTTAATTGTACATTTTAGTGGAGCTCGGTGCAGGACTTCAATTCTTGCAGACATCACGCACTAATCAAACAGAGCCCTGTCTACACGCTCCCCCTGCCGACCTGCAGTAATGACTGAGCATTCAGGGTACTTGGGTATATGTGTGTCTTTATATTTTTTAAATTACATTTATTTTGTGCGTGTATGAGTGAGAGTGTGTGTGTGTGTGTGCGCGTGTGCGCGCACGTGCTATGCCAAGTGTGTGGAGGTCAGAGGACCACTGGGGTCAGTTCTCTGACCTGTATGTGAGTTCTAGGGATTGAACTCCGGTTGCCAGTCTTGTGTGGCAAGCGCCTTTACTTGTTTGAGCTACGTCACCGGCCTTATTTTCTCCTATTTATCTTTTGTCACGTGACTTACTATATTTTTTTGGACCCTAAGTTGGCTTCTATTGTAAGATACACTATTTAGTGATTATCTAGGAATAAAAATGGCAGCATCCTGATAGAGACCTTAAAGGTGAGAAAATGGATACTTGCAGTCAATGGAATCTTTTGTTATGTGCCCTAACTTTTCTTTAGTCAGACTTTTATATTGTTGTTGTTAGTAGCATATGTTGTAAAATGAATGTGTCTATGTCTGGAGAGACAGCTCAGTGGTTAAGAGCACTTGTTGCTCTTGCGGGGGACCCAGGTTCAGTTTCCAGCCTCCGCATGGAGGGTCGCGACTGTGTGTGACTCCAGTTCCAGGATACGACGTCTCTTGTGACACACATACATGTAGGTAAAGCACTCGTGCACATAAAATAAAAATAGATCTTAAAAAAAAGAATTCTTTTCTTCGTCAAAATGTGTTACTGAGCAACATCTGAGCCCTAGTTTCAGTCTTTTCCCTTTTTTTGGTGGGGTGGGGGAGTGGGCATAATAGAACCACTGTAGACTACCTGCGAAGCTAAATGAAAATGTGTTAGGAAGAGTTAGTAGTGTCTTGGCATACTGATCGAGGCTCATTTGGGACAGGGTGGAAAGTGCAGCTCATTTGACAGGATATGGCTAGGCTTTGCAAGCTTCGGAAAGGAAGCAGAGCAGATGAGCACTGAGATAACACTCACTGTTAGTCACCAGCTTTGAGCTTCTGGCTGCATTTCCTTCTCAAGGCTGAAGAAAGTTAGTGCTTGAAGGTTGGAGAACTCTAAACTGCTTAGCGTGTGTCTAAAAGGAAGACGTCCCTGTGACTATATTAGACAATCTTCGTAAAAGAAATGCTTTAAAAACACTGATGGACGTAGCACCGCTAAATTTTAGGTTGACTTTCTGTTTCTATTAACCAGTCTTCATTCTTAGTTAATTATGTAGCAGAAAAAAGTATAAATTCTTATTGCTGGTAAGAGAGCCAGAAGGTGGGGGTGAGAACTTATCTGCCGAAGTTCGTCTGTCCGTCCTTCCTTCCTTTATTCCTTTCTTTCTTTTTGTGGTTCTAGAGCTCAGACTCAGGGTCTCCCACATGTTAGGCAAGTATTTTGTCAACTGAACCACACCCCCAACTGTGCCCAAAGTCTTTGTAAGGTTCCTCTGTGTGGGTTTGAACTTCAGGAAATACTATTGAAACCTTCTTCGGCTGTACTGTTTCTCCGACCAGTGTCCATAGCTGTGAATTGGCTACAGTATTGAAGTCTAGTGTGGCCCAACAGATAAGCTATGGGGATGAAAATTTCATCTAATTAGAATGAGAAGTGAGTGTTGATGATGGATTATGATACAGCCTTGGAACTCAGATTAAACAGTAGTTGGACCAGAGACAGTGAAGAGTCGTAGCTGGTAGAGGTGCCTCCCTCCAAGCCTGAAGACCCAAGGTCAGTCTCTGGGACCCGTAAGGTAGAAGAAGAGCTGATTCCTCCTTCGGCAGGTGTCCTCTGACCTTCACGTGCACCCATACATACACACAGTACAAACCAATGATAAATACATAAAATGTAATTTTAAAAAATGGAAAAAAGTAGTAGCAGTGCCCATGTCTTAAATATGTGATGCTGCTGTAAATTATATGATTTCCTTAGTAACGACCAAGTGTGTGTTTACAGCTGCTTAGTTACTATAACTAAACAGATTAGAAAGACTAGCAGGACATTTGAGCTCCAGATTAGCGGTGGTTTATCTGACTCAGTGTCCTAGACATGTTGGTTATAATTCTAGCCTGCCCATAGTTCCTTTGAAGGAAATCTTTTTGCACACTGCAGACCTCCATAGCTGTGTTTTATGCCATATGAAACTGTGTTTGCAACAGATGATTCAGCAGTGGACATTTGACTCAAGGACCTCTAAAAATGGCTAAAGCTATCTAACAGTGTGAAGTCTGGTTAGGAAAAGTATAGCCAGTTATAACCAACATGGAGTTAATTTGCTAGTGATCGGAAGCTGGAAGGCTACATTACATTAGGGTCCTATAAAAACTAGTTTAAAGGAATGGGGAGTAATTCAGAACATTTAAAGGAGATGAGGAAGCCATTGGATAAGCAGGAGAGAATTGGTCATGTTTGCCCAGGCAAGCACAGGTTACATAGTCCGAGAGACACACAGGTGAGAATGTGGGACGAAGTGTGTAGCTGCTTTCTACTGTCCTTTAGTGAACCTTCTCTTGGTTACTTTTCTGTTGTGATAAAACACTGACCAGCAGCAACTTGGGAAGGAGAGGGTTTATTTCAGTGTACACTTACAGGCCTGCAGAATGATCATCCTCACTTTGCTTCATAGAGGTGGTGTGAGGGTTAAAAGCAATGTATGCAAAGCATTTATACCAGTGCTTATGCACCTAACAGTGGCCAGTAGAGTAATGTATGTTTTCATGTAATGCTGTTTGAAGCAATTAGATTTGTGTGTGTGTGTGTGTTTTGTGGTTTTTGTTTGTTTTGTGAGCAACTAAATGATTCTCAACTGCAGTCACTTATCTCGCTCTAAGCCCACAGGTGGGCTGCTAAATCAGTGTACAGGACATGAGAAAATAATGTGCAGCGAGGCCATCAGCACTTGCTGTTTACCAAGCACTTGGTAGATACATGGCAGTGATCTAAGTGTTTATTGCTGTAGCTCTGTGTCTTCACGGTAATGTGGTGAAGTAGTTATTGGAGAAATGAGGAACCAACTACAACCTGTATAAAGCCTTAAATATTTATGTATTTATTTATTTGGGTTTTTGAGATAGTCTCCCTCTGTAGCCATGCAGGCCTGGGTCTCACTATGTAGCCAGCCTGACCTTGAATTCACAGTAATCCTCCTGCCGTAGCCTCATAAGTATTGAGATTACATGCAAGAGCCATCCTCACTCTTGGCAATATAGCAAATTGTTTTTAAAAAGTTTAAGAAATGATACAATAAAGCTGCTTCTGTGGCTGTGAAATGGTATAAGATGGATTAAAAACTACTGTAGCTTTCATGTAATTATTTTATTTTTTATTTTAATTTTTTTGCATGTGAATCCTCTTTTTTTTTTGCTGTTGTAGAAGTTTATTTTTATTTTTCTTCTCTCATACAACTTATAGAATACATCCTGGCCCCTCTCCTCCCCGTCTTCTACCCCCATCCCCTCCCATCTCACCCAGATCTACCCCCATCACAACCCACTAATGTCTCCCCCCTTCTCTCCAGAAAAGAACCATCTGTCCAGGGTTACAACACAGTTGGGGCATGACACGGCAGGAAGGAAGGAGGCGAAACACCAATCCCTACATCAAGGGTGGGCCAGGCAGCCAGGCAGGAGATTAGGGGTCTCAAGGGCAGGTAAAATGGTCAGAGACCCCCCTCTCCAGCTTGTAGGGTTTTCAAGGACACAAATCTAGACAGCCGTGTCATGTGTTTAGGGGTCCTGCAGGTTCCATGTCTGTGGCTTCAGTCTCTGTGGGCCTAGGAGTGCTCATCAGTCGACAATGTGGGGCTTGTTCTCCTGGTGTCCTCAGCCCTTCTGGTTTCCACATCCCCCCTCTCCCTCTTCAGTGAGGTTCCCCAGTCCCTGGCCCTGGGCCTCTCCATATGCCCCATATGCTCTCAGCTGCTGAGGAGTCTTCTCTGTGAGGACTGGGTTAAGTACCCATCTATGAGCAGAGCATCTAGTCTCTAGTTCCTTGCCTGTCCTGCAGTTTCAGGCAGGGTTCCCTCCTTTGGCCTGGGGTTCTGCCCTTCCATTGTCAATGGATCTTGCAGGGTGGATAGGTAGGCTGTGAGTCAGAGGTTTTGTGGCTGGGATGGTGTCCCAGTCTCACCACTGGAAACCTTGCCTGGCCACAGGAGATGGTCCGTTCAGGCTCCCTGTCCCCGATTACTAGGGATCCTTGCTAGGGTCTCCGTCAGATTCCTGTGAATTACCACTACATTGGGGTCTCCCGATTGCTTTCTAGTCGTTTCCCATTCTTATGGTCTGTCCATTCATTTTCACCCTCCATTCCTCTCCTCCTGGTCCCCTCCACTCCTGTTCCCATCCTCCCCCACCCTCACGTAATTATTTTAAATATATACAAAGCAGGGAAAACTTGAAATTCTGTTCTTAGAAGGAAGATCCTGCTGTGATGGTGCATATTGGTCCTCTCAGCACTCAAGTGGCTGAGGTGAGAGGGTTATGAGTTTGAAGCCTGCCTGGGCTATATAATGAGACCCTGTTTTCAGTTGGAGCCCTTTGTCTCCCTGGGGACATTTGATTTTTTATGATTATCACTGGCATTAGTGTACAGAGGCATGTACTGCCTGTCAAACAGCTTACAATGCACAGCAAAGTCCTAGGCAAAGAATTAACCAGTCCCCACCACGAGTGCTGCCACGGTGGAGAAACCCTGAGAGTCTAAGTCAGCATGGCTACGGACTGGCTCCTGTTGTTAGGCATTTCTGTGCAGAATGTGGTAATTGGCAGAGCGAGTGGCAAAGTCTTTGGAAAAAATTGTGTCTTGGGTCTGTGGGAGTATGTGGCTGGTGTGTGAGGCTTGGATTCACGAGATAACCAGTGTCAGGTAGCTCTGCTGGGTTGCAGTGAGAGGGAAGTGTTAACTCAGCCCCACACGTCGATTCCCCTGCCAAGTCCAGCGCTTTTTAACCTATAGGCTGAGGTTTAATTTTTGTTTTGAAATAATCAGAGGCTATTTAAAGTATGAAATTTGTATTTAAGACTGGTAAGTGTAACAGGCCTTTTTGGTTAAGTTTTTGTCAGTGTCTCATAAATAGGCCAAGATCAGACACTTTAGAAAATCCCTTAGGGTTGAACGACCCTTCACAGGGGTCGCCTAAGACCATCTGCGTATCGGATATTTATATTATGATTCAAAACAGTATCAAGATTAAAATTATGAAGTAGCAACAAAATAATGTTATGGTTGGGGGTCACCACAGCATGAGGTACTGTGTTAAAGGGTCGCAGCGTCGGGAAGGCTGAGAGCCGCTGCTGTAAGTAGTTTTACATGATGATACTTAGATCTTAGTAGTTTTTTCTTTTCCAATTAAGAACTTCAAAGTTTATTTCTAACTTATCTTTAAAAGTAGAAACTTGTACATATTTGTTGGGGTATCCTGCTATTTCAGTACATGTGCACATTTGTATAAATCTGGTTACAGCTGTCATTTCTTTGTGGCAAACATACCCAGACTCCTTTGCTGTATCCTTTTAAAATATACAGTATATTTTGAAATGTACTATCATCCATTTCCATTTTAAAAGAGCAAGGTAGATCTGAGAGAATGAGTGGGGAAAGGTTGAAAACATTGGGCGCCAAGGCTGTGCCTGTGGGGATATAGCAGCACGCAGAGTTTGCAAATTCAGTTTGATTGGGATCTTCAATGGCTGCTACTGCAGACTTACCTGCAGCTGCCCCTGGAGGCCCGTGGTTACATGCAGTGCTTCGCTTACGTGTTGAATGGTGTGTTAGGCGTTGCTCTTTGTGTTACTGTCTTCTGCCACACTAATGCGCTGCGTGTCCAAATAGACCTTGCGTTAGACCAGGAATCAGCAGACCTGTAAAGGTGCGGGTGGCACCGTGGACCTAGAAGACTACATGGTCTCTGTGGCGGCTGTTGGGTTTAGCCTGTGGAAAGCACTGAGGACAGTGTGGATGGGTGAATGTGGCTGCCTTCCAGTGAGGCTTCCTGTGCAAAACTGGGACTGGCTCTGGCCTGTCAGTTCCGGTTCTGTCACTAACATTTCCTCTTTGCGGGTAAGTATTTCTGGCTGGTTCCCTGAGGTGTATGTTTACAAGAAGTTTCCTTTGCTTGCAGTGCTCTTACTCTCCCTTATGACGATGTGAAGTAAGCAGATGGCGTGAACTTGAAGGAGCAAGATAGACAGCCTTTGCTCCTTTGTCTCTCACATACAGATAGCAAATTCTGGCAAGTTTACCTTTAGAATACTCTTTGAAATTAGGTTTTCTCTTAAAAATCATTTGCAGGAGGGCAATGGTCTGTTTCCTCTGCTTTTAAGGTTTCTTTTCTTATTCATTAGCCACAAATGCTGCTTAAATACCTTTCTAAAATAAAAGTACTATGGCCTACTTCTCGCCTTCTCTAATTATTCAGGGATTCCCATCACCCAGAATGCAGTTCTTTACTGATTTTTACTCCTTATTCCCTTTAGAAAATCATTCTATAACTGTGTGTCCATGAATGTAAGGATTTTTAAAAATACGCATTCAGTACACAATTTCTTACATTCTGGGCAGTTTGGCCCTCAAGGTTTTTCAGTTAGGACGTGCTGGCTCAGAGGAGTGCTTGTTTCTTCCTGTGAAGTCGGGAGCCTCGCAATCTGCTGGGGTCTGGTGTAGTGTGTCTGTTATGTACATGTATGCACCCCCCCCCCAAAGAATTACACACGCCAATTTTATCCCTTCTTAAGGCTTTGCAAATAGTACTTACCCTGTTGGGGTTGCCCTTCTGCATAAATTTCTACTCTGCAGTTTTGACTTGCTAAGACTCACCTCAGTGCAAGATTTTCTGTGAATACCCTGACATTTTCTCTTTGGCAGACAAATCTGAAGAAGTTCAGCAAATGAAACGTGAAAGAGAAGGCTTCCTTTGGTGGGAGGAAGAAGATTTTGAAAAGCAGGAACTTTCTAGACAATGTTTCTTGGCTCCTGAGAGAGCTTCTCCCCCTCTGAGCTCTGCGACCCCACTTTGCCATTTGCAAAATGTTATTGTTAGTATTTTACCTTAGAGGGCTTATTTACCTTATTTACCTTAGGACCAATGAACGATACTATTCCAGTCTTCAAACACCTGTGCATCTATGCAGGAAATTCCCTTTTCTTGGTCATTGCATGGCCAGGAAGTTACTCAGGAGTAAATGCATCATTGCAGAACAACTGGTTCTCAGTTCTCAGTAAAGCAATCTAGTGGAAAACACACTGAATTTACTAGAACGTCATCTTAAAAAAATTATAGCCGTTTCATGTGCTTGTAATAGCATCAAATTGTGGTTTAATTTACATTTTGATACACACAGTCATGCACACGTGCACATGCATTCATGCACACATGCATCCAAACATACACGTGTTCATGCGTTCATGCATGCATGTGTTCATGTATACACACGTTCATGCGCACACGCATTCATGCATACATGCATGCGCATGCGCATGTGGAGGCCAGGTGTCCACACTTTGTGGCTTCCTCTCTTTCCCACTGTACTTTTTAAAGACCAAATCGACTTACAGGCCTGGAACTCACTGAGTAAGCTCCAAGGATCTGCCTGCCTCTGCCCCTCAGTGCTTGTGCTAGAAGCACGCCCGAGATCTGCACTCACCTGAACTTAGGGCCTCATGTTGTGTGACAAGTTGCCAGCTGAGGCCCCTGCTGGGCTCTAGGACACGTCCCTCAATTGAAATTATTTAAAATGTTTCTATGTGTGCATGCTTGTGTGCGTGTGTGTGAGTGTGTGTGCAATTATGTGTGTGTTACAAACCATGTAAATATAGTAATTCCTTCCCTTAGTATTGATAGGGTATTGGTTACCCAGAGCTACAGATCTTCAGGTACCCTATTTTAAATAGCGCAGTAGCCAGGCATGATGGCACAGATCTATAATCTCAGGTTAAAAAGTGGAGATGGGAAGATTATAAATTCAAAGTCACCAGGGCAACATGGGAAAACTATCCAAAAATAAACAAAATATTAATAGTATTTCTTTTCTCTCCTTTCTTTCTTTTCTTTCTCTCTCTTGTTTGTCTTATTTTTTTATTTTTTTGAGACTGGTTTTTTTGATACTGTGGCCCTGGCTGCCCT
Organism: Cricetomys ansorgei; assembly: GCA_026225945.1. Classification (NCBI taxonomy): domain Eukaryota; kingdom Metazoa; phylum Chordata; class Mammalia; order Rodentia; family Nesomyidae; genus Cricetomys; species Cricetomys ansorgei. The sequence goes on along the minus strand of JAMJFZ010004090.1, from coordinate 14,519,155 downwards.
GGAACTCACTCTGTAGACCAGGCTAGCCTCAAACTCCGAGATAACCTGCCTCTGCCTCCTGGTATGTCAACACTGCCTGGCTGTTACAGCATTTCATATAGCCTGTGCATGTCTTCCTAATCTCTAGATTATTTATACCCTGTAACTCAATATAAATGCTATATAAAATAGTTATACTGTATTGTTCAGGGAATGATGAGAAAAACTTCCTGTCCAGTGCAATTTAACTGTTTCTCAACTATTTTGTAACTGGTTGAATCTGGACTATCAAAGCCACATTTATTTTGCAAACCAGACACTTCCTCCAACTACCCGTCTCCCGCCTTTCCATCCTTTTTTTGAGACAGGGTTTCATACTTGAGCTTATTCTATAGCCAAGACTAGCTTTGAACTCTTGTCTCCTGCCTGTCTCTCAAGCACTGGGATTATAGGTGTGCGCCAGCAAACCCATTTTTAGTTGTTAATTTCAGATAAGTGGAGGGCTATGGCTGTCAGTAGTTGTGTGCTTGCCTTGCTTACCTGATGCCACAGGTTCGATGCCAGTACTGCTAAGAAACAAGCATCCCGCCCCCAGTTAACGGGGTGTTTAGTATTAGAGGATACAGTACTATTTGACTAGCTAGGCACTGATGGAATAGAGCTCTGGCTTTCACAAATGAAGGCTGTGCTTTTCCGTGTTCTGTGAATGACGATTTGTAATTGTGCTGAGCAGAGATTTGATCCCAATCTGCCACCCAGTGCACATTTTGCTGTGATATATTAATATGCTATGCTGTGTAGTGACCTTTGTTGCCAGCTGTTGGAGCTAATTCATAATGACCAAAAATCCTAGAAGTAAGTTTCTGTCATTTCAGATTTCTTAGAATCATTAACTGTTGGTAGGACTACAAAGAAAATTAGTTATACCTTCATGTTTTGTGGGCCACAGTAGTATTTTCAGATGTGAGGATCTTTCAAGCTGTTTTGGGGGTAGATCCCTCAATAGTATCAAGGGTTTATTGAACTTGATGTTATCACAAAGGTATCCATTTGTTGAAATGTCTTAAATTCAGTAGGAAGTGTCTAACAGTGTTCTTTCTCTTTATCTGTATATTTTATTTTATTTAACTTTCTAAGTCAAATTTGCAAGATCTTCTCATTTAGCAGCCCATTTATAAGATTTTGTCCTTTGTTTGAGTGCAGGCTGAAGTCCAGGCCTTTGTCTCACTGTGATGGATGTCACCCTTTATACTTTTATACTTTATACACCCTTTCTACAAAGTCAGTTCCTGGTACTACAATTTCTTCAGTCTTGCCGTCTGTTAGACTTTTGGCATTCTTCTAATAGAAGAAATTGTGCCTCCTTTAGCCTCTGTTTGTACTGTTAGCGGTATCCCTTTGTTCTTACGAGGACTCCAGCACAAGGGAAGAGAGGGCTAGTTATTTGTCTCCTAACGGTTGAGAAAGGACTGGTAAGGAAGGTGGTCTGGCTGTGAGAGGGTGCCAAGGATTAGTAAACAGATGTAAATTAAAACCCGCGTCTGTCACTACCAGTGTGGGTTAGCAGTGTGGCTCGGGTGGCCTCGCACTGGGTAACGCTCTCCTGCGTAGATCTCAGGAGTGGAGTGGAGCAGTGGGCTAGCAAACGTGCTTTCACTCTTTCCTGCTTCATGTTAACACGTTGGAAAGCTATGATGCTTTCTCACCACTTTGCAGCAAGTTTCTCCACCCGTGAGTCTCCGTGGGGAGCAGGAGAGTTGCAGGCCTGCCCCGGAGTGAGGGGCATCAAAACGAGGGTGATCTGGAATTTGAACTGCAGCCCCCACCCTTTCAGCAATAGTCATCTGCTGTACTTTCTTTTAGGTTAAGGCAAAGATACTTGCATGTGTGTAGCCCGGTCCTGAGCATGTTTTAGCTGTCTAGTCATGTTACTGAACAAGTGACCCTCTATCGCCATCTGTTGGTAAGAGCTGTGCTTTTTATTGGGCATGAAGCTTGCTTAGACAACTGAATTTTGCAAGTTGAAAAACTTTGTAATTCAGGAGGATTTAATTTCGCTTCATACTTTGTATTTGGAAATAGAGTAGCATACTAGGATTCTCTACAGAAAAAGCCAATACGATACATGTGTGTGTGTGTATCGCCATATCCTTATTTTGATATATGATTTCTTATAAATAGGAAAAGCTATTTTATACACACACGCACAGTATGTATACGTGTACACACACTAAGTAATGAGTTGGCTCTGTAGTCAGAGACTGAGAAGTCCCAAGATACCATCTGCAGTTGGCAAGCTGGAGACCTGGGAGCTGGTAGTAATTCAGCTTTCCCCCACGCCACTGTCCTCTCGTCTCCACAGCAGCACACTTAGCCACACACCTAATCCACTGCTGATCCATTATATAAGGATGCTTTAAAATCTCTCCAGTACATAGTACTGTGAGTTAAATGGACTTTTAAGAGCCAGCCTTGCAAACAGACTCTGACCAAAATGTATAAACTCGCAGCAAAACCACACAAAACACTTAGAGCACATTTATTCATAGTTAACCCGTGTCCCTATTTTGGTATAGAAGAAGTCAGAGTTCTTTGTTTAAATTATTTCTTTCATTTTTTTCAGATTACATGATTGCATCATTTCCTCTTTTCCTCCCTTTGAATCCTTCCATATACCCCTTCTTACTCTCTTTCAAGTTCATGCCCTTTTTTGTTAATAGTTGTTACATAGGGGTATGTGTACGTGTTTCTAAATACGCAAGTGCAACCTGCTCAGTATATATATATATATATATATATATATATATATATATATATATATATATATAAAATTGTTTTATTATTTTAAATCACGCGTGTGTGGGTGCTCTCGGAAGCTAGAGGTGACAGACAGTTCCCTTAGAGCTAATTAGAAGTGGGATGCTGCTGTCCTGCTTGGATGCTGGCAACTTCCGGAAGAGGACCGGTAAGTGCTCTTAACTACTCATTCATCTTTCCAGCCCTGTCATCGATCTCTGTATAAGAATCACTTAGTGTGTTATTTTTTTGAATTTTCTACACATAACCTTGAAATACTCTATTTTGTAGTTTTGTATCCTCCTTGGTAATTAAACAATTGAAAACCTCTTCCTCTATAAGTTAAGTGGTTTCTCTTGTGCACCAGCAGCTCAAACTGGTTTGAAACTCAGTATCTTCCTGCTTCTGCCTTCTCGGTGCTGGGTTTGTAGGTGTGTGCCACCACGCTGGCTGACGGGCCAGTGTTCCCCACCCCTTTGTCTTAATTTATGCACTGTCTTCAGCTAAGATATTAGATGGCTAAAGGGTAAATGAAATACTCTCCTGCTGTCTTTATCACCTTTCTTCTAAGATGCTGACTTAGTTTGTTTTGAAAACCTTTTTTCTCACACGTCTTAAATATATGCTTTAAGCATTTAGAAATGAATATAAAGTATAAATAGATGTTTTAGCTTAAACAATAATCTGGTGAGTGAGTGAGTGAGTGAGCAGAGCTTCCTGGGAAATGATTTATGTGGTGGTTCTGACACGATGCTGCAAACATGTAGGAGACCCACTTCCCATTGCCAGCATGTTTCCTTTCCCGTCTCGGGTGGTGTGTGAGATCACTCATCCTGTCATTATGGTTGTCTTCAAGCAATGGGAGTTTGTCCAGAACTCATTTTCTCACAATTTCAGGGTGTGTTCCTGTTCATGTGAACTACTGTCGTTTGAAATTCTTGCTACTTTCAGGTTTAAAATTAAGTATAGCTTATATTTATACATTTTATGCCAAGGGTACGGCATCTTTTAGTTTTGAACTGAGGATACATTGTATATATATCCTGATAACATTGATATTTAATTTATGGATACTAAGTATCCTTAGAGAATTTGAAATGCTTCAAAATAGGAAACTTTTAAAGTTATTCTACTGGGAAGTTAACCAACTGGTGTAGTCTGCATAAATATTCCAAAATTTGAAAAAACTGCAATTTGAACTGTTTCGAGTTCCCAAGAATTAGGGGTAAGGAGGTTCAACTGCACTTAGAAGTCTGTTGTAGCAGTAGAGGTTTGCACCCTTACGGGATCATCACTAAAGCCAGAGGTTTAGGACTGCAAACAGGTATACTCCATACTGAAGACTTAGTGTTTTTATTAAATAGGTAAATGCATTTCCTCTTGCCTTACCTAAATAACTCGCCCAGCATAACAGGTGGCTATAGAGTTGGTGCTCCACACCCCATGCTTTTACACTGTACCATTTTATTTGCCCCTTAAGCAAGGAGGTCTGTGGGAATTGTTCATGGATCCACGTGAATTCCTTTCTTCTTCTTCTTGATATCATCTCTTAGAGACTCCATTTTTTTGTGTGACCAAGGATTCTGAATTAGGAATTGGGTGATAATGTCTGAGGATGACTGAAGTCAAAAGGCTAGAATGTGAGTGTGTATGGTTTATTCAGAAAAGGTGTCTAAAAAGGAGGATCCCAAATAGAAAATACTGGAGAACTTGGATGGAAGAGGACCCGCCTGTCATTTCAGATTCTCCATTGGTCTGGGTAGAAGGTGGGGAGTTCCTAGCGTGTCGGGCTTGTAAAGACAGTTAATGATTCCCAGTACCCGTCCCTTCTAGTCTACGTTTTCGTTTTGACCATTGAGACTCTGTAAGGTCCTGTTGCTCTGAGCTCGGCAGGGCTCATCATCAGAGTTTCTGCATGTCGGACAGGCCAGTGTCCTGTGTTGCATCTCTTCATAATGCCCTTCCTTCTATGTTTGTGCATTTGTTTGCATCGCTTCCACATATCCACATATCGCTTTGTGTCATGGTTTTGATTTCTTGTTAATCTTCAGCTTGTCTTCCTTTATACGCTTAGAGACTGACTCCTATGAACATCATCTGGTTCTTGAAGCTGAATCACAGTGCAGCAGCCTCTGGATCTTTGATCTCTTGCTCCTTTCATTCCTAGCCATATTTTAAATTTGGTCAGAGGAGAAACAACCTTTAAGGTTTCCTTTAATCTGTCCTCTCCTTCTCCCTCTCTTCAGGCTGTCCGTCTCCACCGTATAAACCTGGACAAGTTGTTAGCCCTCCTCAAAATGCTATTGGGTAGCCAATAGGTGTGCTCCTTCCATGGGGAAGACATTTCTCTTACTCTCAGCATTCTTTATTGCCTATAGTAGTTCTGTGTGTGGAGCTGAGACCCCACGGTGTTCCCCTCCCCCTTCACTGCCTACTGTGTCCTTGTTCATGTTGGCAAGACTTTGAATGTGGCTCTGACATTTCTTAGGAGACACAGTGTCACAGAAGACTTCGTGATCTCTGGCTCTTACAGTCTTTCCGCCCTCTCTTCCACAGATTCCCTGAGCCTTAGGTGCTGGGTTTGTGTTGTGGAATTATTCATTGGGACTGGGCTCCAGAGCTCTGCATTTTGATTGGTTGTTTTCTGTAATGATATCCATCTGCTACAAAGAGAAGCTTCCTTGATGCAGAGTGAGAACTAAAGCCCTCTGTGGGCATAAGGACAGGTTGGTCATCCAATACCGAATGTGCAGCCCTGGAAACACGCACGCAGTACATTGTACCGACTGAACAGGTTGAGTTATGTATTTAGGAATGTGTGTGTCTGGACGTACACATACATGTATGTGGTAACAATAATGAGAAAAGAGGCCATGAATCTGAAAGAGAGCAAGGAGGAGTATGTGGAATATGGGGAGAGGACGGGGTGTGTGTAATTATAATCTCAGAGTAAATTAAGTAATTAAGAAATAGGCCACCTCTTAGGTTGATTTAAAGATTGAGTGTGTTAAGGAAAAGACACTTAGTGCACGGCCTTCTGGTAGTCTTGTTGCTGTGCATTGTATTGTATCCAGTGTGTAAGACATGGGTTAGACTCTGTATGGAAACAATTGCTTAGCCCTTCTTTATAAAAGCCGAATGTTGTTTATGAAAAGGCTGGCCCTAGGAGTTAATTGTGAACTTCTAAAACACTTTGGCAAAACTCCAAGAATATTAGTCATCTTAACAATCAAGATAGTTAAGATAGTTATTTCTACTCTTAAGTTTTCTCCCAGTTGGTTTAAGCTTAAACAGGAATGAGGACAGGTTTTTCTGCTTTAGAAGTCAGTATGTTATTTTTCATGTTTTACTACTTGGACTATTTTTGTGGTACGTGAGTCCTTTGAAAATGTTTTTAATCATGTGTATACATGTGTGGGGTGGGTGGGACGTGCGTGTGGTACAGATGACTTGGCAGCTGCAAGAGAGATGTGGGATGTGCGGGAGCTGGTGCAGCAGTGGTTGTGAGCTGTTCTTCCTGGGTGCTGGGAACCAGACTCTGCTCCTCTATGGGCAGCGTGCGCTCCGAACTGCTGAGCCAGCTCTTCGCCACACTCCCTTTGAGAGTGTAGAATTCTAAATTCATAGTGACTTTCTCTTGGTACTTTGAAGCCCTTCCCTTTCTTGTTGGTACTGTTGAGAAATTTTCAGGTTTTTGTGGTTGTTGTCACTATAAAAATAATTTGCCTCTACTTTACTTGCTTTTAAAAGCATTACTTGCCAGTTTAAAGTGATATCTGAAAAGTATGGTTCTTTTTGTTTATGTTGTTTAAGGGTGGTGATTCCTGAATAAGAAGAGTAGCATCTCTTAAGTTCTGGAAACTTAAGCCTTTATCCTTAAAGATTGCCTTTCATTATAATATCTTTTGGAACTGCTTTTATGACTGTTAGGGTTTACTTTGTTTTTCATTTCTTATGCTGTTCATATTTTCCATCTGTGTGGGTACTTTGTATTTTACTTTGTTGTTTAGTTACCTGTGAATTCCTTCTTTGGTAGAGTTTGATATGATGCTTCTGTAATGAATATTACTTTTGTTGTTTTAAAGTCTTATTCTCTGCGTGCATGCTTGCGTTCTTCCTTCCTCCCACCTGCCCTCTCTTTCTTAGACCACAGATCTCAGTCCTTTCTGTTTTGTAGGTTGTATCTGAAAATGTTTCATGAGAAGCAACCCCAGTCCTTGGCGCTAACTGGCAGCAGGTTGTCGTTTGCAGAGCTGGTAGTGTTTCTGTCTTGAGTCTGTCAGTGCGGCTTTGTTTGACTGTCCTAGTTCCTGTTTCTCATTCAGGTTTTGTTTCCACTGCCTTGTGTTGAAGGATTGCGACTAGTGTGAATGTCATTTACTTATTTTTAAGGCAGGGTTTCACGTGTAGTCCTGGCTGGCCGGAAGCTCTCTGTGTAGACCAGGGCGGTCTCAAACTCGCAGAGATATGCCTGGCCATGTGAACGTACGGGTTTCTCATCTTCTTTTGTCCGGACACGTTTCCCCCAGAGCATCTTGCCGCTCTTGTCAAGGTGGGGATGGGGTGAAGGAGAGGGTGTGTGCCTCAGCTCTGATCTTAGTGGCTTGTCTTTTCTTTTCAATTAGAATTAGAAGTTAAGCTCTTATTTTAAGTTTCTCGTGTGGCACAGTGAGCTCTTAGATGATTCTGTCAGCTGTGTTGTTGGAGTCCCCGCTGCTGTGCTGATTAGATAACCACATCTTGCCTATTGTCCTGTGGACTGTACTACTGATCACTGTTCCCAGCACTTGTGTGCTGCTTGTCTGGCTTGTGTACACCCTTGCCCCACGGATGATTGCTCTGTTCAGGCATTCACTTGTTCTGATATTTATTAAATAGATAATTGAGGTGAAATATGCTATATGTACATGAATGCGAAAATGAAGGATAATTTTTTAATTTTCTTTTTTAAAATGTGGGTCTTCTACATCAAGAAACGTAAAGATCATAAAGGAAAGATAATATAAACAATGTGAAAATGCCATTTTGTGGGGGATGTTGGGCAGAGAACCTTCTGTAACCCAAATCTTCATTGGAACTCGTTCTTTTGAAATTTCTATCATAATAAATTGATCTTTTTTGTGAACTATAAACAGCAAAGTTAATCATTTAGAACTGTATAAGAAATGGTTTTAGGAGGCAACTGCGTTTTTTATTAAACTTTTGTCATAAATAGTTCAGTATCAATTATACTTAGCATTTTTATGACTAATTATAAAACAATACTGGGAAACGGGAAATAATTCAAGTCTGTTGGGCAGTGGTGGTGCACACCTTTAATCCCAGCACTCAGGAGGCAGAGGCAGGCAGATCTCTGTGAGTTCGAGGCCAGCCTGGTCCATGGAGTGAGTTCCAAGACAGCCAGAGTTACAACAGAGAAACCCTGTCTCGAAAAATCAAAACCAAACAAACAAAAGTCACGTGGTAGGAGTAGACTTAACAGGAGCACAGGCTGTTGTCTGTTGTAACTTAAATCCTGAAGATAAGGATTTAATTCCTTTCACTAACTTGTCGCTGTTGTCACACTTACTTTAGATTCTTCTTACAGTGTGTGTGCGTGTGCAGCAGAGGACGTGAAGGCTGGAGGGCAGTTCCAGGAGTTAGTTTTTCTCTCTACCTTTCCGTGGGCTCCTGGGATCGAAGGCTTGTGTGGCAAGTACCTTTCCCTGCTGAGCCATCCCGCCCGCTTCAGTTTCTATATTACTTGTATTGATCCATTTGATTATTTAAAATGTAGGGTTTCTTTTTCATGAAGCAAATACAGTATTTTTTTAAATTATGGGGTATCATTTTGCATCAATTCTATTAAAAGCTGAAACTAACTTGCTCAACTCCAGATGGCTTGAGAGTATTTGAGTCAGCTGGGAATCTCTGGCCTTGCAGACTTTCATGAAGACAGTGCAGATCTGCTGTCGTGAACCAGGTGTGACTGTGGTAGAAATCGTATGTAAAAAGAGCAACCTATGTTGGTCTGATACTCAGCGTCTTAGTTGGTCGATGCTTCCGTGTGCTTATTCTTAAACCCATGAATAAGGGATGAGGCTGACAGTTACAATGCTGAAGAATAAAAGCTAACAGTACAAACTAAGCTTTCTGTACAACTTCAAATTAGAATAAACTGTATAAATTCTACGGTAGAGTAGAGATGGAGAGGTATCAGAAGCCCACTGTTCGATTCAAATGTAGGGGCTTGTCTAGTCAGAGTGAGTAAAGCTTGACTTGGAGTTGATGATCCAAGAAGTAACACCACCGTGCGCATCTGGCAAACCCAGCAATGGCATGTGACCCCAGCAAAGTCTCTCAAGTCACAGTGTAGCCTAACACGGAAGGGTGTGTGCACAGACCCAGGCTCTAAAGGAAACAAAGGTTAGTTCTATGCAGAGGCATATAAGGTTAAACGCAAAGGTTTTACATTATCAAGTGATGTTTGGTGGTTCCAGTGGTTCCAGAAAAACCCATAGCACTTAATTGCATATTATGCAGTTTCCTTTTTTAGTAATTTATTTTTATTTTATGTGCATTGGTGGTTTGTATGTATCTCTGTGTGAGCATGTCAGATCCCTGGAACTAGAGTTACAGATATCATGTGGGTGCTGGGAATTGGACCCGGGTCCTCTGGAAGAGCAGCAGGGCTCTTAACCACCGAGCCATGTCTCCTTGTTACAGGAAATTGAGTAACTCCATAGTGTATGTTTTGTAAAATGATGAGAATGTTTTAGCACTCATAGTGGATCATCTAGGGACAGAATGCGCAGCTGTGCACTGAGCTCGACAAGTAGGGATTTCCCATCAACTTTAACTCCTCGTTTGTTTGTTGAAGGGAAAAGAGAGTGAACGAGGTGAGGTGTTGGAGACGCTCTTGAAAAGGTGGGCAGTTAGGAGCTAAATGGTTGGTGTCTGCAGTTTGATGATCAAGTTTGTGAACTCTCAATCTACACACTTCAAGATTGCCTGTTTGTTTGAAAGAACTAAAAATCTGGAGAATTTAAATCAGAAAACAGCCAGAAATAAATATCTTCAGAAGTGGAAAAGAGAGTAAGTTGAGATTAGTGAAGTTAACCAAGAAAACAGTCATTGTGATATTGTAGTCATGGCAGAGTGTGGCTCTTTACATTCCTAGTAAAATGAAATAAACTAAGATGTGGGCGCACGCGTGTCTCATTTAATTTGTCTTGAGATGCGCGTCAAAAGAATAAACCCACGTTTCTTTTAGTTTCCCACATAATGAATTTTAATATAACCCGTTTTCATGAAATATTTTTAATGACAAAAATTGTCAAAACCAAGCAGGCATGGGGGATAAGACAGGAGGATTGCCATGGGTTTGAGGCCAGCCTTGGTTCTATAGAAAATTCTAGACCAATCTGGACTGTGCAGTGAGATACTGTTTACACACACACACACACACACACACACACAGAGGGAGAGAAATTAAGGCAAGCAAAGAAAATCTGATTCAAACATATTAACATTTATTCCTAGTCTATACTTCCTTTATTCATTAATTAGTGATAAAATCTGTATATCTAACATGTAAAATTTCTTACAATTTTTTTTAATTTTTGCAATTAAACCAAAACATTTTCTTAACACTAGGGGGCTCTCTAGATTTATGAATTCTTTCTTGCTTCACATCACACACAGAATGGGAAATCATTTGAAAACATTTCTTTACAAAAGTGAGTGTTGCTGCCAGAGAAAATCAAGGGCCAGTTAGAATCTGTCCTGAGCCCTAGACCCGGCTAGCTCAGAGTAAGGTGCTGCCTCAGTGCACTCTGTCTCCCTCCCTCCCTCTCTTTCTCAGACTAAAACTGAAAGCACACAAAGAAAACCTGATTCAAATGTATTAATGTATAATTAACTATAAATCTGGGCTTTAAAATATTTGTTTGTTTGTTTACTGAGATTGGATCTCACTGTGTAGCCCAGGCTGGCTTGGAACTTGCTGTGTAACTCAGCCTGGTCTTGGGCTTGTGATGGCTCACCTCCGCCTCCCGTGGTCGGGTTACAGGAGCGTATCACCACCGTTCCCGCACCAGCTGTGCTGTCCTGTAGCAGCGCGAGCGCCCGCCTCTCCTTAGCAGTGGTATGCACAGAAAGTGAAGCCTGCACAATGAGTTAGTGAGAGCTAGGAGTCTCCGTGCTCTTGATTTCCTTTTTGATTTTGTAAATCAGTTGGTTCTAAATCCTCTTAATTCAAATATATTCATTTTAAAAATTGTAGTATGATGTTCTGTTCCTAGGAGGTGCTAAGACTAATCTAAAGAAATGAAGATACATTAACATGTGCTTGAAAGCTGCTGTCATCAGTTACAATTTTGAAGCATTTGGAACCCTAGAAGCATGTTTTGGTCCATCCTTATTCCTTGTTAGAGTTTTCGTGGTGCTCACCAGATATAGTCTGATTGCCAGCGATGTATTTAAGCCGTTTTTGTCTTCTTTATTTAGAAGACTGTCACATTTGAAATTGACTCATTAAGTAGATAGTGGTAAAATTTGCGTCCTCATTGCATTGTTACGGGAGCATATTTATTTACCACAGCTCTGTGAAGTGTATGCGGACTGTTGCCCATATTACACACGAGGAAACAGCACAGTAATTTGAGCTGGAGGAGTGTATGGAGCTGGAGGGGCTTGAATCTAGATTCTACACATGCGCATTCTACTCCTGAGCTCTATCCCAGCCTCCCCTGCCCCCTCTTCCCACTCTGTCCTTAGTACATTGCCTGGTCTGCCCTGGAGTTTGTGATCATCCTGCCTTAGACTTCTGCCTACTGGGATTGCAGGCTATATCACTAGGGCCAGCAGAGTCTGTGCTTTGTGTAGAAAGGAAACAGAATTGGTGGATTATTGTGGATATTTCAGACTTAGTTTTTATGGTAAATAGTGTAGAATACCTAACTTATAGTTTCTCTTACGAAGAAAGTAGATATTGAAATTTGGAAAGGGATGGTAAGTCTGTTTACCCTGTTACGGAGAAGAAGAAATTATGGTGTGTTGTTTGGGAAAGACAGCAGAATCCTAAGTGAATATTCTGATTTTCAGTAAAGTGGAAAGAAATAACGGTGTCCATGGAAAGAGTCTTGGGCCAGCGTTTTAGATGTCTTGAGTCATGTTCTCACTTGCCTGCTGGTGGTTGCTCTTTGTGTTGCATGGTAATGACATTGTTGTCACACTGTGGGGACAGTGTTTTCTCTTAACTTGTGTTTTCAATGGGATAATGGATTGAGCATATTCAACACACCGTAATGCCTTACACAAATGGACATACCATGTATTATGTTTTTGTGACACGGCCTATAATATTTTTAAGTGTCTGCGATATCTTGGCAGTCTTCTGTGGTGGTGTTAATCTGGAGGTGACATCTGAACCTGAAAATGTCACCGAGTTGGAGATGGATTATTTTGTTGCATATTTTAAATAGTTATTTAGTTAAAACTAAAAATGTTAAACAGTTTAATTTTTTCCCCTGACAATATTTAATGACTGAAAAGGAACACTTTTATTTCACTTATGAAAACTGTAGTAACTATTGATTCATTTTATATTTCAGGTCATTTGAACATAGCATACATGATTATTCTTCGGCCTAAACTGAGTGGCTTAGCTAAATAAAAAGAGTTTAGCAAACTTAAAACCTTCCCTTAACATGGCAGAAGGCATAGTTTGTTTTCTTAAACTTAGAGCAAGACATATTTTAATTTCGTTTTTTTCCTAAACAGGAATGATGTATTTGTGGCCTTGGACGTGAAGTAATCAGACCTCTGTTGCTGTTAATGTAGGATCAGGGACTGATGAAGGAAGCATGGACCTAATGAACGGGCAGGCAAGCAATGCTAATGTCGCAGCTACTGTTTCTGAGGTAAGGCGTTCAGCAGCCTCATGCTGTGGTTACAGGTGTGTGTGGCTTTCACCAGGCAGTCAAGGCCTAGTGCATGGAGAGCAAGCTCTCTCACCAACTGAGCCATTTCTAAGGGAGTTTGTTTTGAAACAGGGTCTCACTGTGTAGCCTTGGCCCTCCTAGGACACACTTGGTAGACCAGGCTGGCCTCAAACTCATAGAGATCTCCCTGTTTCTGCCTCCCAAATGTTAGGGTTAAACGGCATACACCACCATACCTGGGTTTGAATTTTGTTGTGAACATGTTGGTTGACTCTTACAAGTATGTTTATCTAATTTATCTATTTAAGATAATTGAAAAATAATAATAAAAATGATTGCTTAAAACTCTTGGGATTAGTATTAAAAGAAACTTTTGGGATATTCTTCTATTACGTGACCTGTTAGGGTGCCTTCTAGACCTCGACTTTAGATCAGAGCTACTCTATAGGAAGTCGTTGGACGAGCTTGCTTTGCTAATGTAGCTTAGAGTTGAACTGGGCATTAAGACTGACTAGGGAGCCGGTTCTTGTGTTCACGGTTGTGATTTTTATGTCTTCCTCACTTTTTCTTTCTTTGTTTACAGATTTCTAGAACTTTAACAATTTTAGCATTGCCTACTTTTTGGTTTTTCTTACTGTGGGGAAGAGAATGCTGTTTAATTCTTTAATCCCTGACTTCAGAGATCTCTAACAGTCTTTACCAACAAACCTAACTGCCCTCTTCCCGACTTTGTGAAAAGCAAGACAGTTTCGCAGCTTCCTGTTTAAAGCCATCAATTTTTCTGCTGTTGTTTTGTTTACTTGAGTTGCTTTGGGTACCACACCCTTTTGTCACAGCAGAGTCTCCCAGCAAACCCCGAATTACAATCTTAGGTGATGTGGTCGTGGAAGGCGTGTCCCCTTTCTTGCAAATTCTCCTCATTAGAAGCAAGTCATAGATCCTGCCCCACTGAATGGGTGAAAATTACTCAAGAATGTTTTATTTTATAAATGCCAGCTATTGTGGAGCCCAGGCTTACCTGAAGCCCAGTGTGTAGCCAAGGGTCTTCCTGCTGCTGTCTCCCAAATGCTAGGATTATAGATAGCCATGGGCTGCCATGCCTCCCTCACTTTTCTGTTATTTCTGAGTCATTTAACTGAATTTTAATAGTAATTAGTATTCTTTTAAGAGTTATTATTATTTGTGTGTGTGTGCATGTGCACACGCAGGCGTGTGCACGGGTGTATTCTACATGAGTATTCTACAAATACCCTTGGAAGACAGAAGAAGGTGTCAGTTTGCGTAGAGCTGAAGTTATGCATGGTGTGAGCTGCCCTACACGGGTTCTGGGATCTGAACTCTGTCTACTGGAAGAGCAGGAAGCACTCTAAACTGCTGAGCTTTCGCTCCAGCCCCTAATTAATAATCTTTAAAATACAGCTTATAAACTTAACATATGCTGCTGATAGTTCATTACTGCTTACTAATTGAGATGCTCCACGGCCAGCCTTTCGCCCAGGACTTGCCTCAGTCCCCTCCTTGATATATTGTGGACCTGCTGTGTGTGTACTGGTGTTGATGTGTGCAGGCCAGAGGTAATGCTGCTTGTCCTCTTGTCGTTCTGTTTATGTTTTCATTCAGGGTGTGTCCTGGGTTGCTTTCTGTTGCTATGGTAAGCTATTTACTAAAGCTCCCTTGGGATGGAAGGGGTTTATGTGGTTTACAGATAGCAGTCCTCCATCATTGAGGGAAGTAAAGATAGGAGCTTGAAGCAGAAACTGTGGAAGAATACTGCTCACTGGCTTGCTCCCTTCAGCCTTGGTCAGTTTGCTTTCTTAGACAGCCCAGGTCCCCCTGTCAGGGATGGCGCCAGGCTCAGTGGGCTGGGCCTTCTCCATTAGTCAAGACAATCCCCACAGGCATGCCCACATCTGAAATGGCAAGTCCTCAGGTGAGGTTCCCTCTTCCTAGATGACTCTAGTTTGTGTCAAGTTGGACAGTAAAAACTAACCAGTATAGCGTCTTTCCCTGAACCCTGAGTTTGCCAATTTAGCTAGACCAGCTGGCCAGCAAGCTCTGGGGCTCTTCTTGCCTCCTTTGCCCCAGTGATGGAGTTGCAGTTGTTTGCCCTGACTTCTAGGATCCAAACTCAGTCAAAATGCTTGCATAACTATTTTAATCTACTGAGCCATCTTCCCAGCCCTTCCAGAATTTTCTTTCTGATGACCTTAATCACTGTTATACTCTATTTGAAATTTAACATTCTGTTCAGAGAATATCACATTTTTCTGATGTTCCATAAGCAGCTGTCTGTTACAACTTGCCTGTATCAGTTTTCCACATGGAATTTTTTCCTTCCCTTCAGTGCTTTCCTTTCTTTCACTACACAGAAAAGGAACTTTGTCTTTCAAGATATATTTCAAATACTGTATTTTTAACAAATTTTTTTCTAATCCTATAAACAGATGGGAGTTATTTTTGAAACTGTATCTTAAAAATAAACAGCTTACATTTTCATATATGAATTTGTTCATAGCTTTTCTTCCTTGAGACAGATTGTGTGTTTACTTGTTAAATTGTAACCATATTTCTTAAATACTTCCCATGTATATGATTAGTGTATTTGTAATGGAGTATCCAGAGACACCTGTTCTAGTTCACTGGAAGCAGTTACAAATATTTATCAAATAAAATAGATCATTCCACTTGTACAAAAAATGATTTCTTCTCCTAAAAGTAAATTATATTAGGTTTCAGAGTAATATACTTTACTATATGGTTAAAAGTTACTCAATGTTAAAAGTTAAAAGATTTGCCTTTTAAATAGTTCTACTGTAGCAAGACAATAAAATTAAAAACATGTTTTTTCAATTGATTTTAATCTTTAGATCTGATAACATATCAATGCAGATATCCTTTAAAAGTGGTAAGTTTATGGATAAAATACCTAGCCTGAACCAGTTGACTCTTCCCTAATACCTTCTGCAGCTCTTAGGCCACTAATTTGTCAAACATGTCAATTCATTATCTTTAAATCCAACATCATTCAAGTTCTCAGGACATTGGGAGAATGCAGTCATATTCCTGGGCAAAATACCACACACACTCCTGGCCCCGTTCCAACTGAGTGTTTGCTCCCCTCTGAAGCCTCGTGATTTGGGGCCCCGATGTAATGTTTCTCTTGGCATTCTTCTCGAATGAGCTTCTAGAACAGCCCACTTAGTTCTGCTGATAGCATTCAATGGATTCTCTAGGCCAGAGTTCCAGACTTTTCACTTTCCTCCCATGGAACAGTTACAAAGGCCTTAAGCCACAGTCGGGCTGATCACAGCATCAGACCCACTCCTGCTGCTGTTTCCTGTCGTAATTTCATTTCCCAATGCTATGATAAAATGCCTATACAAAGCAACTCTAGGGAGGCAGGGCTCATTGGCTCACAGTTCCAGAGTACAGTCTCACTGTGGGGAAGAGGCTGCGGGAACTTGAAGCAACTGGTCACATGACTTATACAGGAGCCTAAAAAATCCAAAGAACACTAGCTTTCACATTTTCTGACTCTTCATATAGCATTCCTTTAACTAAGCAGCATGCTCTGCTCAGCTTCTCTATGTCTTTTATTACACAGTGTCCGTAGCTCCTCTGGTGTGTGTGTGTGTGCATGTTCATGTGGTGTGCACGTGGACACAAGAGGTTGATATAGGTGTCTTCATTCACTCTCCAGTTTATTTTTGGAGTGTCACTGAACCTGGAGCTTATGGTTCAGCTCGTCTGACTGGCCAGCAAACTCCACGGGTGCTCTTATGTCTGAACCCTGCCCAGCACCAGGGCTATAGAAGTGCGCACTCCGCCTAGGTCTTACATTGACACTGGGGACTCAAGTTAGGTCCTCACGTGTGTGGAGCAGACATGTTCCCAGGGTTCCTCAGCTTTTAAGGCCTTTCACTTTCTGTGGCACTGACTGTGAGACCGTGTTTAAAAGCTACACTTTCTTCCACCTTGACAGAAAAGTAGCAGCTCTGAATCGTTAAGTGAAAAAGGCTCTGAATTGAAGAAAAGCTTTGATGCTGTGGTATTTGATGTTCTTAAGGTCACGCCAGAAGAATATGCGGTAAGCTTGCTGCCCATTGCTTTCCATATTTTGCAGTTTATAACTTGTGTTGTTACTGTCGTCATTGCTAGATGTTAGACTTGTCGTCCCAGCGGAGGAGATGTTTGTTTCTCAAAGCTGGATCTAGGAATTATTGGAGACTATCACAAGTATGGGCAAGAGAAGGGTGAGGTGGGAGGTAAAGGCAGCTTTGACCACCGCCTTTGCTGACTCACCACGCCACTTTATTAACATGCTCAAAAGCATTTTTTACTGTTTTGCAAATTTAAAAATTGAGAAATATTTCTCAATCATCAGAATATCAGCAAGAAAGTATCTAGAAAATCTTTGTAACTGACATACATGTTCATTTATTCAGGTCTTTGGTCTCCTCTTGTTAACTGAATACACTGCTGTTTTGGTCTTGGACTCCCCTGCATTCCAGGAATAGTGTTCTTGTTTGTAGTATGTGTTTACCCTTCCCTGAGTTTTACTCTTAAAAGTTTTCTATACATTCGTTTGTGTGAGAAGAAGATGGTGCACTGTGGTGCACGTGTGGATGTGGAGATCAGCTTCAGAGTTGGTTCTCTGCTCTGCCGTGTGGGCACCAGGGATTGAACTCAGGTCCTGAATTTAGATCATCAGCCTTGGTGCTAAGAGATCTGCTGAGCCATCTGATGTATGACAGTGCCAAAACACTTCCCTTTTCAACCTTACCGAGGAATGAGATACCTAGGAGTAATTCTATTTAATGGCACAAAGACTAAATTTCCTGTTTTCTGTAAGTCCTTAAAGACTATGTATTTGGTAATTTAGCATTGAGTAGAATTTGTATTTATTTTATTTTTAATAAATTTTGTACCATAAGGTTCCAAAGAAATTGCTGTTCAAAACAAACCAAACCCCTTTGTCTTTCAGGGTCAGATAACACTAATGGATGTCCCAGTGTTTAAAGCTATTCAGCCAGATGTAAGTCATGTTATGAATATTTCTTTTAAATAAGCCATAGACTCTTACAATGTTTAAGAAATTGAAGTTATGTTTCATATTAATCACTAACTGTCTAAAGCTTGTGATGTATCTCACATGTTTATTCCGCCCTTAGAGACTCAGGTGGCGTCTAGCACAGGGCGCTCTTTAACCATGAATGGGATGTGTGAATCACTTGACCTAACGTGATTTCAGTACTGAAGGAAAGTAATAGACTTAGAGAAGTTTAATGATTCACTCACGGCATTGAAGAAAATTAGATATTACTTAGTAATCTTTCCTTTTTAGTTACTACACATGTGACTGTCATTTTATTTATTTAATTTTTAAAAATGATTTTGTGTGCACACATGATGTAAGTATGTGGGTGTGTGTGCAGAGGTCAGAGAAGAACTTTTTTGAAGTCAGTTCTCTCTTTCCACCTTAATGTGGAACTTGAACTCAAGTGGTGGGGCTGGTCGGCCTGCGTTCACACATTAGAGGAGAATCAAGAAACACGTCTTCCCCCCCAAAAAATAGAGGGATCCAGCTGGACAGTGGTAGCACATGCCTTTAATGCCAGCACTCAGGAGGCAGAGGCAGATAGGTCTCTGTGAGTTCAAGACCAGCCTGATCTACAGAGTAAGTTCCGGGACAGCTGGTGCTAAAAATTTTTTTTAAATAAATAAACAAACCAATATTACATTTCTACCCACTTATTATAAGAATGTGTATGTGTGTGTGCACGCACACACAAGTTTATAGTTTAGCATTTTAATGATACTTCTGCTTTATTGATGAGGGAATAGTGACACTATCCTTTATACAACTGTGTTAGCTTATTTTGTATTGCTATAACGAAATGCCTGATGCCGAGTACTTTATATAGAAGAGGTTTATTTAGATAATAGTTTTAGAGGCTGGAAGTCCAGGTGGTATTGTCTGTTGGGCCTTGAGTAAAGGCCCCGGTAGCTACCTCACAGTGTGGCAGAAAAGTAGGGAGGGAAGTGGTCACATGCAGCAGGGTCCAAGTGTGGGTGTCTGTGACAGCCCTGACCTGGAGAGCTGCCTCCCTCCTGTGTGTACTGTGCGCTAACTACTCTCTACAGGACTCCATCTCTTAAAGCGTCTCCTGCCTCCCTTAGCACGGTGCCTTCAGGGACTAGACTGTAATGACTCAGTGCTGACACTCCACTTAGATTCTGAAAAGACAGTCTTTGTTCTTAGTAAGAGTATGAATTTGATTGTTGTCCCCAAACAGCCATTTTGATAGTTTGTGATTGGTTCTTCCGGGAATAGCATGCAGTGTTTGTTGTGTTATATACAAATCTGTAGTGACCCTGAACATTGTAATAACTAAAAAGTCCATTGCATCTGAGGTGTAAACAGGTTATTCTTACGGTCTTTCTAAGTAGGCTACTTGAGGTGTTAGTATCTCATTTGCTTCCTGTCAAGTGAAGGGAGAGCTGGCTGCGTGAAGTCTGGGCCCTTGTCTTTTCCACAAGCCTGTAATTGTCTTTCTGTACACCGCAGAGGGTTCAACAGTAGAACTCTTGGATTAATAGTAGACAAAAAGGACTGTGTACTCTATAAATGATGGCCAGAGAATGGTTTTTGTATTTAAATAATCAAAACAAAGCCAACTCTGGAGCCTTCATTTTTGCTATTCTTGCCAAAAATTACTTCCCACCCCTAGAATTTAACAGTCTTTTAAGAATCATTTTTCTTTTTGAATAAAATAGGTTTATTATTGCTGTCTCACATGACTCATGATGACCCATGGAGATCTAGGGTCGTTTGTATGACTGTGCATTGTGTAGAAGCCATATTACAAGTAAAAGGGGTAGATAGAAACAGTAGGTGATCTTATTTAACTAAAATATCCAAAGTATTTCAGCTTATAATCAGGATAGAATTTTTATTGAGATACATCATGCTTTTCCCTTATGCTGTTTTCTGAATCCCAGGGTTGCCTTTAGATTATTGCATGTTTTTACCTGGAATCGCTCCCTTTCAGGTGTTCTGTAGAGATTATGACTAGGGGCTTGGACACTGTGCACCTGACTGTTATCTGAAGATATGGACTTCCATTCTGAGAGGGTTTATTATTTCCCTTGGACATCGAACAAGACTTTGTGAACTTTTCAATTGACTTCACTTCTTTAGTAATTTTAGCACAATCCCCTTGAATTCCACGGCCGCCCCCACCCCCGTTTTTGAGACAAGGTCTTAGGTAGCCCAGGCTAGCCTCTAGCTCAGTATGTATAGCTGAAGACATGAGACCATGACCGTCCTCTCTCCACCTCCTAAGTGCTGGGATTATAGGGAACACTACTGCACCCGGCTCTGTTGATTTTGTTTACCTTCATAAATACCTAGTTTTTCCACTGGCAACACCCAATCTAAGAAACCATCTTCTTTCCGCTGAACACAGCCCTGGCCTCTCCCGCAATCATTGTGTATGCTGGTCAGTTTTCTTGTCACTGTGCCAAATACCCAACAGAACTAACTTCTTGGAGGAAAGATTTGGGCTTGTGGTTTGAGAGTTCAGTCCGCATAGTGGGGAAGCATAGTGGAGCAGAGTAGTTGGTATCTTGTGGGCTGTAGAGCAGAGAAAGGGGCATGCTGACACACAGCTGGTATCCTTCCCCTATTCTGTCTGGTTCCTCGGCCTGTGGTATGGTGCTCCCCACGTTCAGAGTGTTCTCCTTCTAGTTAGTCATCACTAGAAGCTTCCACAGACACACCTGGACATATACTACACCAGTCTTCTGTGTGACTTTCAATGCATTCCCATTGATAATGCAGATAAACCGTCACAGTGAACTTCTGCTCGGTTCTGACACCTCTGAGGTCTGTTTTCTGTCAGGTAGCCGTGGTAAGCAGCATTGCAATGAGCTCACATGAGTCCTGTTGAAACCTGTCTCAGTGGTTTCACTTGCTTGGAGGATAAAGGAAAACGATCATAGGACCTGTGAATCTCTGTCGTTTTGCCTTTTTCTTGCTTCTAAACGTGCTCTCTACTTTTCCTGGTCCTTTCAGTCTGTCACCGGGCCTTGGCTGCCTCTTCCTCCTTGCGTTACCAGGTGGAGGCAGACTGTCCTGCCTCTCTGCAGGCTCCTAACGTCTCACACGTGCCGTGCCGTCTGACGGTATTGTGTTGATGGCGTTAAGGGTGCTGCGTGCCTGTCATGCTCTGGCACGGGATTAATTGCTAGCGATACAGCAGTGAGCGTGGACTGAAATAAAGAGGGGGGCATAGGAAGTTAGGGAGTGAGGTGTAGAGGGGTCTCAGTGTCAGACGATCATCAAGACTTGAAGCCGAGTCCTCAAGGAGGTGAGACTGCTCGGCAAGAGCAGCACACGTTCTTAACCACTGAACCGTCTCTCCAGCCCATCATTGGAGGGTTTTGAGCAGAAAAGTAACATTTTCTGATTCGGATTCTAAGTAGTCAACTGTTGTAGGATATGAGGGAAAGTGAACATAGCTGGGGAAGAGGAGCAGTATGAAGGAGTGAATCACAGAGATAACATGAGAGACGCATATGCCTGCGCCAGGGTACGAGTGGAGGAGAGTGAAAACTCATAGGGAAGATGATGTGCAGTGCTGGACCAGGCAGGAGCAGCGGCTGGAGACAAGGGAAGGAGCTTGGCTTTGGACAATTTAACATGCCTGTTAAACCTTTCCAAGGAGACAGTTCAGCTGGGCAGAGTTTCATGGTAGTATTTACGGTCTAAGGAGGAAATTTAACTGTGGAAGGTATCAGTGCAGAGATGCTATTTGTAGTGTATGTGAGGGGGCTGCGGATGGTCGTAGAGTATGTGCTTAGCACTAGGCCCTGGGTTCGTTATCCCGCACCCAGATAAACAGAATATGATAGGATTGCCAGGAGAGCACATGCAGCGATGTGTAGGAACCGCCACAGAGACTGAAGGTTAACAGCCAGTCATTTGGAAGGGAAACCAGTGCTGTGTGGACCCTGGTGTGTGGGGAGGAGTGAGCAGCTGTGTGCAGTTCTTCATCTTGTGCTGTTTGATTGTTGCTTACCTCTCCTGATTTGGAGCCACATGAAGGTGGGGATGCACAGCAGAGGATAAAGACATGCAACAAGGATGAAGAGCTGTAAGATCCATTCTGTGCACTGCCCACCCACTCAGCGAGCACTGACCAGTAGTAGACCGTGTTATTCCCGTCCGTTTGGTCACATTTTTCCAAGTGTAGGTATTTCTTCGTAATATGTGGCGTTTCAGGCTTTCAGACTTTGATGTAAATGATATTCCATTGCTTTTGTGTTTGGCTTGCCTCTTAAGCTCAGCATTGCTGGCTAGCAGCCATCGTGATACGCGTACGTAAGTGTGTTCATCGCTGGGCTGTAGAAATTCCTGAACACCACTGGGTAGTTTCTAAAGCATTATTTTTATGTCAGAACTTTTGCTAATATACTTTAGAAAAAATAAAAGCTGTAATACCAGCTACTCTAACCTATTTGCCTTTTTATTAGCATAAGGTGTTGTATGTTACTTAGATACGGAGTTAAAATACTACTCTCAGTAAGAAATGAACTTTTCTTGTTAAATTTTAGATATTACAGAGCAGTGGCCATCTCTGAGCCTGAAACAACTATATTTATTTTCATTTGTCTTTTATTCCAAATTTGAATTCTACATACAACCTTATATAAAGCTTTGTAGGAATTATGCACAAACTCTGTGAAAGTCTTTATGGGATTGTGAGCTGTCCAGAACTCATCCTCACATGAAGGTCATCTTTTCTGTAGCTGGCCCTCATCTGTGACTTCACCTACTGCATGCTAAACAAGCATTTTGCCGTTAGCTGCAAATTTGTGCGTTCAACCAAACTTGAATAAGAAGTACTTGGGAGGGAATGGATCTAACAACTGCTGACATGACATGCATGTTGTATTATAGATAGTCTAGGCGTTGAAGCACATGTTCGTGGATTGTATACCAGCACCACGTCATTTCATATAAAGGACTGGTACACAGGGTGGCCTGTGGCTAATTTTAAGTAACTTATTCACATCCCTCACCATGTGGTCTCTGTCATACAGAATCAGGATTTGCTGTTCTCCCTGCTAGTACATCCCCGCGTGGGGATGAGGGAAACTAGTGATACGGTTAGCAGAGCTTAGGAAGCTGAGCCGTTCTGCCTTCTACAGAGTGGCTGCAGTGTGGGCAGGCCCTCTGGCATCCACTGTTGCCCTTCTATTTCTCTCCCTTAACGCCGTCCACTGCCAACTGCTGTCTGCGTGGCCGCCGCCTTCTAATCAGTGTCCCTCCTGCACGCGGTTCTAAGTAAATTCTCTTTATTTTTAAAATAGTGCTGGGGAATGAACTGGGTCTGCACACACGGCGGCACTTCACCCCTAGATGCTAGGTACACTCCCGCCCCACTCTCATTCTCTTCTTCCCTCCCTCCCACCCCTTCCTCCCTTTCTTCCTTTCTTTCTTTCTTTTTCTTAAGGAGAAAGGGTTTGATTATTTTAGTTCAGTTTCTGAGGGTTTAGTGCATCGTGGGAGGGAAGGCATGACAAATTGAGGACATTTATATCATGGTTGTCCAGGAGGCAGAGAAAGGGAAATCCCAGCACTCTATAACTTTTTAAAAGATGTATTTATTTTTATTTTATGTGTGTGTGTTTTGCCTGCACATACGCATCTGCAGCACATGAGACCAGAGGATGATGTTGGATCCCCTGGTACTTGGAGTTAGAGACCATGTGGGTCCAGGCAGCCCAGCAGAGTGCTCTGCAAGAGCAGTGAGCATTCCTGGTTGCTCAGCTATTGCTCCAGCCATCTAATTTATAAACATTTTATTTCACCTTTGTCCTTTGAGTTACAAAGTAAATTTTCTAATCTTACGAGAACAAGGAGCCAGAACAGTTACGATTTTTTCCCAGCTTTGCCACTCATGGGTTGTGCCACTAATGCATTTCACATCTTTGACTTTAAAAAAGTGTTTTTAACCTGGAGGGGGGAAAAGGAATATTTGAAACTTCCAGATCTTTGAGTAAACCCCCAAAGTGGATGATTTCAGAACCAGAGCTGCAGTCGTAAGTAGCTATAGCAGTCAGGAGAGAGCATCTGCCAACCTGCAGCCATCTTAAGAGATGGGCACAGTAGACGGGCCATCACTGTCACATGCTTATGGATTGGAGACCCGTCAGCGTACAGCGGCGAGGAACATAGTCTCTTACATCATGGTGGACTGAAGCAGTGACTATGAATCATTTCCAGCTTCTTACTATGTTCTGAGCCATTTCTACAAAAGTCTATTACTGCTGTCATTATTTCTAAAAGTGACATTCTTTCTGTAGACAGAGGTTTTTCTTTTTTTCTTTCTCTTTTCTCTTTTCTACCAATGTAAAGTATTCTCAGGTTTCTTCCCTAATGTCAAATTTCCTAGTGTTGATTAGGGACAAAGAGTTAGCTGGAGGGCTTTATCCGTCCATTAATTTCTAACATCATTTTTGGCATTCAGCTCTTATTAAAGTGTTCCTCATATAGATGGATCTCTTTGGTTTCTCTTTGGATCATGAAGGAAAACTCTCGTACCTTCATACTGCCTCTCTTCATGAGTTATTTTGAAGAATCTTTGACTGTATTCCGAAAGTTCTCCATTTGATTAGTTAACTTTTCTGTTACTGTGATAAAACTCCATGTGCAACTTACAGAAGTTTATCTAGACTTATGGTTCCGGAGGGTTAAGAGTCTGTCATGGAGGATAAGCATGACAGCAAGCCCCAGGTGTGGCTGTTGAGGTGGGACACTGAGGGCACAGAGCAGAGAGAGCAGACTAGCAGCAGGTGAGGCTCTCACCTCTCAAAGCCTTGCCTCCAGTGTCATACTTCCTCCAGCAAGGCCATACCACCTAAACCTCCCCAAACAGTACCCTGACTGGGAACCAAGTATTCAAATGTCTAAGACTGAGAGAGAGATTTACTGTTCCGATCCATCCTACCACATTCACAGGACTGGACTAGCCTTGTCTGTTGTGAATTCTCTGTTCTACAAAGCTTGCACTCTTCTGAAGCCATTACTGCATTTATTGTGCTAGGGGAGCTTTTCTTCAGGGTGAGTTCTGTGTTGCTCAGTGCAGAGTGAATGATGCCAGAGAGCTGCTTATCCTGTAGTGACACTCTAATATAAGCCTCAACTAAGGATCAAATTGTATTTGAAATCTGCATTATAGTTATTACTCAGGATAATGGCTGCTTCTTGCATGTCTGTTGCTGTGATAAAACATCATCAAGGTCACTTACAGAAGGAAGGATCCATTGGGGCTCACAGTTCCAGAGGGATAGGAATCCATCACCATTGGGGAAAGCTTGGTGGCAGGCGTGCATAGCATTGGTGCAGCGGCAGCTGAGAGCTCACTTCTTGATCCACAAGTGAGACAGAATACTCACCAGGAACAGCTGGAGGCTTTTGAAACCTTAAGCCCTTCCCCAGAGACACACCTCCACCAAGGCCATACCTCCTAATCCTTACTAAATGGCCACCAACTGAGGACCAGGTATTCACATCCCTTGTAGGGGACATCTCCTTGGAACCACCACACCAGGTTCTCAAGTATCTTAAAGGACAAGATCTATCTAAAAGTTTTCTAACAAACATTACATTAGGCTGAAGACAAGTTCACACTTCAATTGCAATCCCTCACAGGGCAGAAGTGCTTGGAAAGAGCAGTTCTGTTGGCACTGTGCTCGCGGACTTCTTTGCCCGGCATTACGCAGTGCAGTGCAGCAGCCACAGACTCAGCAGTCCTAATCTGAAGATCCTAACGAGATTGGGGCATTTTGAATTCTTTTCTCTTTTCAGATTAGGCACCTTCCAAAACTGGAAAACTTTAAATGTTAAACACTCTTGCCTAAGCCTTTCATATAAGGCATATAATTAACCTGCATACATCAAAATGTGATCCAGTGGTAGCACTTCACTGTCACTGGGAATGTAAATTTATTTAAACTCTTCTAGGAGCTTTAATATTTATCACCCACAGCATTTCGGTATGGGATGAGGCTGAATAAGCCGGCAGGCGCATTGTGTCAGGTATTACAAGTAAGCTAAAGGTGCTTTAAAGTATGATGAGGACATGCACAGGTCATACACAAATAATTTTTATAATTTTTTTTAATCTGAGGGAGGTCGTAGAGCTAGTCTTCCAGTGGATACTCAGAATTGTATCAGTAAGCACACTAGGAATAAGTAAGACGTCTATGTAATTGAGACACGCTAGAGCTTATGGGAGAATGCTAGCTAAAATTAGGGAAAACACCTATTAGTTAATTATGAGTCTTATTAAAACATTTCTAAAAAATTAATCCTTTGACACATTTCTTACAGTACATGCAAAAGGCTTTCCCTGCTAATATTTTTGTGCCTGCCAAAAGACAGTAATCTTAGTAACATGCAAAATTCTAACAGAAATATTATCCTGTTTAATAAAAGTAATCATTGCATTAAAATGTAAACAAGCTGAGGACTTGAGAATGAAGCTTTGGAAAGTCTTGTGTGCTGGACTAAGGGAGGAGTTGGGTTAAAAGCAACATGCAACTGTTCATCAGTCCAGTCACGTGGCACTGCTGTTCTCACTTTGAGCTTCCTAGGGCGCAGGTAGTAAGGCCAGGCCTTGGTCAGGATCAGATGGCAAAGAACACTGTTCGCATCTGTGGAGGTAGAAAATAGCTTCTGCTCTCTGATCTTACTGTAGAGGCCATGCCGACACTGGGAGGAGGAAGGGAGGAAGGCTCGAGTACTTTAGAAAGGAGGGCCTGTTAAGTTACATAGTTTCAGGTTTTTTTTTTAATTAAAAAATGCTGGCATAATGAGTGGAATTTCATCTTGTGGCTGTGACTTCTATATGCTGTGTAAACTGGGTACAGATGGATGTCGTAGCTCTTTAAAGCGTTCACTGAACCTGGTGGACATCCTTGGTCCCAGTCACGTCCCTCACCCCCAGTCTTTGGGTTCCACTGTGTCCTTTCCTCCCTTAGCCTCTGTCTGCATGCTGGTCTATATCGGCCTTTTCTCTTCTTCTGTCTATAGGTATCCCTACATCAGCACCCTTAGAGCAGTCCTTTTAAGAGTGCTGGAACCTACACGATGAAATTTAGATCAAACCTACAAGACGTAAGAGAAGCGGTGACTCCTGTGAATTGAGTCATTCTCTCATAGGGTAGGTGGCCTCAGTTGTGGGGATTTTGCCTTTGATCTTAGTAGCTAATGATTCAAAGTGAATCCGTACGTATTCTGCAATGCATTTTAGCAGCTATTAAGATTGTTTTATGTATTTGAGGCATTATTAGAAGATTCTCTTCACTGGCTGAGCTTTCAGTTGCACGTTAAGAACATTAGAACAAATGCTAGTGCCCCAAGGCTGCAAGATCTCATTAAGCCTTTGTTAAGAAGGGTGCTTATTTGCATAGTACACCCAGAGTCCTTTCTGTTCTTAAATTAGGCCCTCAAAAGCATTGTTTGAGTCCCTCAGTTGACTTCAGCTTTGTGGTGTTCCTGTGCAATGCTTTGATCAGTCTTTTGTGTCAGTATAAAGATGACAGTCACAGCAAAGCACACCTTGCGTGATACTATAGTGTCATCTTCAGAAAGATCCTAGTCTGAAGTAAAAAGAGAAAAGAGATATAGGAAAGTTTTAAATTTTCTGCTTTGCTCTAAATAGGTCAGAAAATTACAGTTTGTAAAACGAGCTGACAGTCTCCAGATTAAACAAAGAACAGCCAAATAAACTGTGTGCATCGTAGCAGGCCCTCACTTACTGACTGAGCTTTCCTCAGCTGCCAGAGAGCCTTTGGTGCATTTCCAGTTGTTTATTCAGAGTAACCACAGACTCGTAAGTCCTGAGAATGATTCCGAAAGGGGTTCTTTTGGAAGGGAAAGAAGAGAAAGAAAGGGACGGAGGGGGGAAGGGAAGGGAAAAAGGGAAGGGGGGGAGTGAGGGAGGAAGGAAGGAAGGAAACAAACATACATTTGTAGGATATGGTGGTACCTGCTTTTAATCCTAGCACATGGAAGGCTGAGGCAGGGGGATTGCTGTCAGTTCAAGGCTAGCTTGGGCTACATTGCAGGACTTTATCTCATGAACACTTTGTTTTTCAAATTGATCTACATGCTGTGGGAGACTGCCTGTCTAAGATCCCCTTACTGCCTGAAGTGGGGGGAGGAGGCTGTTGTGTACACATGTATGGAGGTCAGGGTCAACAGCAGGTCAACCTCCTCTTTGCTCTGCCCTTTATTTTTTAAAGATTTGTCTTATTTATGTGTATGGGTGTTTTCTCCATAACCTGCAGAGGCCAGAAGAGGGTGTCCTCTGGAACTGCTTGCAGAAGGTGTTAGCAGGTATGTGGGTGCTGGGAACTGAGCCCAGGTCCTCTGCAAGAGCAGCAAGTGCTGTTGACTAACTGCTGAGCCATCTCTGGCCCCTGAACTGTATTCCTTGAAGTAGGTGTGTGCTGCAGTGCCCGCCTGGCTTTTACCTGGGAGCTGGGCATTGAACTTGTTCCTCATGCAGGCACGCAAGTACCTTACCACCTGCGCTATTTCTCCAGACACGTGTAGCTGATTGTGATGTTTCTCAAGACAAGGGAAGTTTTTCTTCTCACGTAGAAATTATGGGGCTGTTGGGAGGTAAGGCAGATCAAGGCAAAATTTCTGTAAATCTAGGCAGCTGTAGATGCAGGTTGGGATTTAGGAGGAAGGCGGTAAGTCCCACACAGCTGCAGCTTTGCAAGTGCAGTTTCTAAATACTGTGTTATCAAGGTAATTATAGAACATAGGAAGCTGCAAAACCTGTACAGAGAAACCCCACACCTTTCTCCTGGCTTCTCCTGGGAATCACACCTCTTCTTGACTCTTCCTAAGATCTCAGAATTACTCTTGACTGTTATTCAGGGGCCTTCCTGTTACTTTTTCCTATGGTGGTTGCTAAGTTTGAAGATCCTACATCATCTGTTTTCTTTACTGGTGTTGAGAAATGAACCCAGGGCCTCATGCTCGCTGAGCCCTGCCACCAAGCCACGGCCCCAGCTGCTCCCTTCCTCTTTATTGTGTCCTCCTTCCTTTCTCCCCCCTTTTCTTTTTAAGAAAAGTACATTGTGTGTGTGTGTGTGTGTGTGTGCGCACACGCGCGCGCGCCCCCGTGTGCAAGGACTTGTGGAGGTCAGAGGACAACTTGCAGGCTTTTCTACCAGGTGAAATCAAACTCAGGCCAGGCCGCAGGCCCCTTTCCCTGCTGAGCCATGCTCCCTTCTCAGTTTGCCCAGTCTGTTTTGCGCTGCTCCCTGAGAATGAGCACACAAATGGCAACCCCTCTAAGGATCTCCCAGTCCGAAAGATCTCTAGTCTTTCATGTTTGGGTTTTATTTTATTGGATGTAGAATCTAGAACTTTGAAGTTGTTGCTGTAAGTTGCCAAGTAACATTCTCTCAAGGTTATTTGTATTTTTAAAGTAAGAATCATGAGGACTGGAGAGATGGCTCAGTGTTTAAGAACACTGGCTGCTCCTCCAGAGGACCTGGGTTCAATTCTCAGCACCCACATGGCAGCTCACAACTGGCTGTAACCCCAGTTCCAGAGATCCATGGCACCAGGCACACATGTGGTATACATACATGTTCACGTAGGGAAAATGCCCATACACATAAAATAAAAAATAAAATAAATCAGAAAAGTTCATGATGATTTTTGTTGTTGTTTTGAGTCTCTTTGTCTCCAGGGCCCTGCAATTTTTATTCATTTATTTTGCTGCTGTGTTTTGGCAATGCCCTACGCTTCATCTGTGTACTAAACCTAGGAAGGTCAGTTGTTATCTTTAAGTTCTTGGCCATTTTCTTTCCTCCTTCCTTCTTTTCCTCCTTCCTTCCTTCCTTCCTTCCTTCCTTCCTTCCTTCCTTCCTTCCTTCCTTCCTTCCTTCCTTTCTTTTTCGAGACAGGGTTTTTCTGTTGTACCTCTGGCTGTCCTGGAACTCACTCAGTAGACCAGGCTGGCCTCGAACACAGAGCTCCACCTCTGTGCCTCTGCCTCCTGAGTGCTGAGATTAAAGGCAAGTGCCACCATTGCCCGGCTCTTGACCATGGTCTTGATTGCTATTTTCTTGGATCTCTTAAGGTTCCTGTTATTTAGATTTTAGCACATAAATTCTTAGTTATGTCAAATTAACATCTTGGTGAGTTTTGCCAAGTGGGTATTTTATCAGTCAGAGTTCTCTAGAGGAACAGAACTTATAGAATGAATCTGTCTGTCTGACTGTCTTATCTGTCCATCCATCCATCTATTTACTAGAGTGGCTTATAGTCTGTGGTCCAGGTAGTTCTACAGTGGCTTCAGGGCATGAGACTGGATGTCTCAGTTGGTCTTCACTATACACTGGAATCCTGAAGAAGTAGGCTCTACTGCCAGTGAAGGAATAGACTTGCAATCAGAAGCAAGGGCAAGCAAGGAAAGACAAAAGCTTCCTTTATGCAGGCTACCAGCAGAGAGTGTGGGCCAAATTAAAGGTGGATCTTGTATCTCAGAAGATCTGGATTAAAGGTGGATCTTACCATGTGAAAAGATTTAATTAAGAACAATCTGTCATAGGTGTGCATAGCTGCTTGGGTCTTAGTTAATTTCAGATGCAGTCAAGTTGACAACCAATAATAGCCATTACAAGTCCACCCCTTGTCAAATTGATACACAATCGTATCTTCTTATACTTATAAATAAAAATAATAACCAGGTCATAATTATGCCTAACATGATGTAGCTATCACATGTACAACTGCAAATGCATTATAAATTTTAGAATAGGTGGCAATGTCCCTTGAGGGACATTGTTTTAGTATCTCAAAAATTAAATGCACTAACCACAGATACTCTCCTTATTGATGTTATACTACATAATAAAGAAACCAAAGGAAAAAACACAAATATCTGCACAAACACATTCTTAAAAATATGTGACAGGTGTAATACCTTTTCTCATCTAAGAGTAATGATGACATCTTTTTTTCTTTCTCAGATTTCTTTTGTTGTCTACCCAAAGGGTCCTTTTTCTTGTTTTTAATGGGTCCTTGCTTTGATGATTTTTGTTGTATTGTAGAACCTTCTGATAGACTTGAAATCTATGGACAGAAACTCTCCTTTAAAATCAAAGGAATTCAGTTCTATTAGCATTACACCTATGAGAATATTTTTAAAAGGTGGCATATATTAGCCATGTGTATGTTCATTACATGCAGTAGGCTATGGAGGTAATAATCATAATTTTGAAGCAATGAGACAGAAGTGATATTTCTGAGCTCTCTGTATCACAAATAGTACATGTATTAGACTGTACCCTGTAGCCTACATTTATGTAGGATTATAAAAGATTCACTTACTTTGTTTTTAGTTTATTTTTTATTTTATGTGGATGGATATTTTGCCTGAATCCACATCTGTATACCACAGGAGTGCCCACAGAGGCCAGAAGAGGGCATTGGATCTCCTGAAACTGGATTTACAGACAGTTGTGAGCCACCATGTAGATTCTGGTTTTCTAACCCAGGTCTTTGTAAGATCAACAAGTATTCTTAATTGCTGAGCCATTTCTCCAATCCAGAATAGTTTATTTCAAGTAGAAGGCAATATTGTAAAATTTTTAAAAAATTAACACAAGATCTTGAGCCATTTGAATTCTATTCTTAGTCCATTGGGGTGATCAAGAACTTATTTAATAGAGGTTTCTTCAAATATCTGAAGTCAACAAGCTGTCAGGTCAAAGACTGAGATGTTTTAAAAGCTTAATTTGGAGGCTGGGAGTTGGCTCAATAGGACCTGACTTGATTCCCAGCATCCATGTAAAAGCCAGAGCAGGAACTTTTATAAACTGTCTGTAAATGAGCACTTGGTGGGGGCTAGGGAAAGGGACAGGTGGAACCGGGGCTGTGTCCAAGCCAGTCTGGTGGAAGTGGGAGCTACAGGTTCTGTGAGGTGGAGACTGAGAAAGGCACTCCCTGTTGGCCTCTGGCCTTATATGCACACACCCATCAGCAAGCCCATTAACATGAGCGTACATATATACCACACCATGCACCTATAAAAAGGAAGACAGGAAAAGCTAATTGTGGGAGCTCTGAATGGGTTTGACGGTCAGTAGTATTTATTATGTGTTGTGGGTATTACGTTTTATCTCTCAGCAAACATATTCTGCTTATGAAATATGAGTTTGCCTGTATTAATTTAGACAGTAATTTTATTCGTATAATCTAATAAAACTTGTCTTTAGTTTTTACAGAATAATTAGTATTGTTAGATAGTCCTTTTGGTTGTTCCAGGAAAGAACATACTCAGTCTTTAATGTTTAAATTCCCTAGTATAAGAAAACTGAGCTATTTCTTACATTTAATTTGTATTTAATTGTTATTTTAATCTTCTAGGAGCTTTCGAGTTGTGGATGGAATAAAAAAGAAAAATATAGTTCTGCACCAAATGCAGTTGCTTTCACAAGAAGATTTAATCATGTGAGTCGTGCCCATGGGGTGAGGGCTGCTGTGGCCGTGTTTGATCGTGCGTGCTCTTGTGGAAGCCAGAGATTAATGTCTGGCATCTCCTGTGCTGCTCTTCATGAGTCTCTCACTGAACTCGGAGCATATGGATTCAGGTTCCTCCGGTCTCTGCAGACACTCCCACCCCACCCAGCATTGCCTACCCGGCTTTTTACTCGAGCGCTTGAGATCCAAACTCAGCACTTCGGTTCTGTGCAGCAGGAACTTTACACACCGAGTCATCTTCCTGGCCCTCCCCTTCTTTATGTTTCTGAGGCAAGGTCTTGTGTTGTTCAGTCTAGCACTGAACTTGCTGAAGTTGACCTTGAACTCCTGATCCTCTGCCATCGAGTGCTGGGATTGTAGTCCCGTGCCACCATGTCTAGCTTTACTTTTTACTTTTATTTTTCAATGTCTTCATAATTCCTGTAGATGTTCCAGAAATATTTGTGTTTGTATGAACAAATTGTGTAGCCGTGCTTGCTTTTCCTTTGTAAAATGTGCTATCACATAATATACAAGTTTTCCTGTGACCTTTTTCATTAATTATGGTTCTTGGAGGCATACATGTGGTTTGATTAGCTCTAATTCACTTAGTCGTTGGTTTTCACTGCTTTCTAGACCAAATTCATCTACTTTTGGTAATAGATGTTTTCTGAATTTTTGCCATTGTGAAAAAATGTTGCTGTGAATATTATTCTGAGTCTTTTGCTGAACACATGCAACAGATTCTCCAGGCAGTGACGTTTAGCCGTCACTTCCTAAGGTTCTTAAATTTATATCACCTAAATTTAGATCCTTAACACTTGGTCTTTCTGATTTTTAAAATTTTTGGTGGTTTTAGGACTTTTTAATCTGTATTTTTCCTTTATTTCATTTCATTTCATTTTATTTTATTTGCTATTTGGATGATCCCAAGCATAGTGACTGTTCTATGTTATCTATAAGTTAGCAGCTTGTTTCAAAGGTTTGGTCAGTTTCAGTCTGCTTGCCAAGATTTATAGTTACATTGTATTTATCCATCAGAAGGCTTTTAGTATCTGCTTGTCTTTTTTATGATGTTAACAATTGTTTAGTTCATCTAATTGAAGTTATTAAAAGATGAATTGTCATTTCATTCTTTTTATTCACAAGTTGGAATGCTTGGTGCGGTGCTTTGAAGGAGCATGGCCCTCACAGGTTCCTATGTTTGAATGCTTGGTCCCCTTTGGGAAGGATCAGGAAGTGTAGCCTTGTTAGAGGAAGTGTCATTGGGCATGGACTCTGAGCTTTCAAAAGCCCACCCCAGACCCAGTGTCTCTCTCTGCCTGCTGCTGAGGATCAGAGTGTAAAGTTCGCGGCTACTGCTGCAGCACCGTGTCTTCTTCCTGACTTGATTATGGACTAACACTCTGAAAGTGTAAGCAAACCCCCAGTTAAATGCTTCCTCTGTAAGGGCTGCCTTGGCCATGGTGCTCCTTCACAGAAGGAGAACAGTGACTAAGAAACTTAGAGTTGGTGTTTTTTTGCACCTGTCGTTTGTTTACCAAGACACCCATTTTAAAGGAGGCACACAGGACTGAAGTTTTATCTTTTTCCTGTTGTTTAGTAGTTTTGAAGATAATGAGTTGGTGCTCCGTCATCTTCTGATAGTAACAAAGTATTTTTCTGTTTCTACTTGCGTTCCCTCTCCCCCTTAGTTGTCACTCTGTCCCATTTTCAGCCAGCAGGTGTGTTACAGCTGCCTCATTGAGATCTCGGGAACTCACTGATGCTTGAGGTCCTGGGGCCAGTTCTCCTTTCATCTCTTCTGAAAGAGATGTGTATCTGCATGTCCTTTCTCCCATACCCTTAGGCCTGGTGTTCAAGAAAGAGTCCTATAGTTTGTTCATTTGCTTTATTCTGCCTGACAAGCCACAATCTAATAATTGAACATTTCTAATCTTAGAATCAAAGCCTGAAATACTCAAAACCCCAAATTTCTGTAGCGCCAGTGTGAAACCACACGGACTTTTGTTTCTGACTTCGTGTCATACTTGACAGTGAGTTGCCAGTGCATTCACAGCTGTTGAATACAATCGCCTTCAGCTGTGTGTATAAAGTGTATGTGGAACCTAAATGAATTTAGTGTCTAGACTCGGGTCTCATCCCCAAAACATCTCAAGTTTACTCTAAAATCCTAAAAATTGTGTTTTGAATAAGGTATATTCAACCTGTTCTAACAGCCAGCCGCCAGCATGACTGTGGGGACTGGTAGGCCTGCAGGCGCCCTCTGCTCCCGTTGTCCATGTTGACAGCTGAGCTCTGTACCGAGTGCACACGCATTGTAGAGCATGCCCTCTATTTTAATCTTAGTTTATGAAGAAGTGTTTAGAGTTTACTCACTCTTACATTGATGCCTCTTGCCATTTGTATTGTCCAGAACTTGCTCTCCGGTAGCTCATTGGATACTACGCCTGGGTTCAGGCGTGAGGGCATATTTGCTTGTGTTCGTTACAGGTGAAAACCAGCTTTATCAGATAAAAGATCCTTGATTCTATTTTTTTTTCCTCGCTTATTTTTGTCTTCTGGTTTAGAGTGTTGCTATTGAAAAATTGGATGATAATTTAAAAACAAAAACAAAACCCAATTTTCTCTTTTAGTTTAGATGACCAAAGGTGTTATTTTAAGTCAAATAATTGTATCAAACTGCTTCTTAGCCCTGGTTATTCTGTCAGTATCTTCAGAAATGATGAGCTTTCTCTGGGGTCGTTGTAGGCTTTTTATCTTACAGTCTCAGAATGGCCGTGCTTCTCATGGTTGTAGCTCAGGGTCTCCAAGGAGAATATTCCAGACGTTGAGGCAGATGCTGTGTGTCAGGTTTCACTCTGGAAGTCACTACCAGCTTTGCTAATGACCGCTCTGTGAAAGCCTCACAAGCCACTCAGGCTCACCAAGGATGTGATGGGCATCACAGCTTCTGATGAAAATGACAAAGAATTTGGATTTTTAAATCATATTTGTCTTAAAAATGTGTCTAACATGAATTTGATTAAGTCATGGATTATACAATTTAGATTTTAATTAATTGCTTATATTTGCTAAAGTTCTTAAGTAAATATTTGTAATATAACTTTTGTTAGTTCATTAAATCTTGTTAGAATCAGGGAACATTGTTGCCTTTAGTATAACAGGTTTTATAATGAACATAAAATATCTAATCTTAACAAAAATTCACAAAATACATATAATTACACATATACACATATGTTGACAGCGGTTTACAGGTAGAAATTTCAAGAAAAATCTAAAATATTTCTCTTTTTTGAAGTGAAGAAACATAGGCTATGACATCATGACTCTTTCACTAAGATTCTTAACCATGTCCTGTTCCAGATTTAAGTCTGGAACTTGAAATGCGTACATTCT
Source organism: Cricetomys ansorgei (assembly GCA_026225945.1). NCBI lineage: Eukaryota > Metazoa > Chordata > Mammalia > Rodentia > Nesomyidae > Cricetomys > Cricetomys ansorgei. The sequence continues at coordinate 14,483,491 of JAMJFZ010004090.1, read as the reverse complement.
GTTTTTACAGTACGTGAGTTAAAGTGCACTGTGTACTTATTATTAAATCACTTGATGAGCAGCTACTTTGACCAAATTTGAATCTACCTTCTAATGAATGTTTGTAGAAGTGTGTGTGAGTGTGTGTCTGTGAGTGTGTCTGTGTGAGTGTGTGTGTGTCTGTGTGAGTGAGTGTGTGCCTGTGAGTGTGTCTGTGTGTGTATGTGTGTGTGTCTGTGTGAGTGTGTGTGTGTCTGAGTGAGTGTGTGCCTGTGTGTGTGTCTGTGTGTGTGTGTATGTGTGAGTATGAGTGTCTGTGAGTGTGTGTTTGTGTCTGTGAGTGTGTATGTGTGTGTGTGTCTGTGTATGTGTCTGTGTGTGTGTCTGTGTGAGTGTCTGTGTGGGTGTATGTGTGAGTATGAGTGTGTGTGTGTGTCTGTGTGTCTGTGTGTGTATGTGTGTGTGTCTGTGTGAGTGTGTGTGTGTCTGTGTGAGTGAGTGTGTGCCTGTGTGTGTGTCTGTGTATGTGTGTGTGTGTTTATGTGTGTGAGTGTGTGTATGTGTGAGTACGAGTGTGTGTGTGTGAGTGTGTGTGTGTGAGTGTGTGTCTGAGTGTGTATGTGTGTGTGTCTGTGTATGTGTGTGTGTGTGTGTCTGAGTGTATGTGTGAGTATGAGTGTGTGTGAGTGTGTGTATATGTGTGAGTATGAGTGTGTATATGTGTGAGTATGAGTGTGTGTGTGCGAGTGTGTGTGTGTGCTTGTATTTGAGCGCACACATTCTGTCATGAGTACCTGGAGGTCAGAGGATAACCTGGTGCTCGATTCTCCTTACACCATCAGTTCTAGGGTCAGACTCAAGTTGCCAGCAGGGTTTTCACGATAAGCTTTCTTACCTGCTGAGCCATCCTGTCAGCCTCCAGTAAATGGTTTTTAATGCTTTGTTTTAAAAATTAAGGCTTCATTGAATGAGAAGATATCACAAAACCTTTAAAATGAAGTGTTTGTTGCATATTTTGTGGTAGTTTCTTTTAGTCATAAGAAAACCATAGTCAAGGGCAGGAGAAAGTATGTTTTAAAAACAATGTCAGGAAATATATCAAGTAGCATTTAATGTTAATTTTAATCTCAGTAAACCTCGCCCTTTGGTTATTTTTTTATTTTTTATTTTCAGGTAAGCTTTTGGGTTGTTAGAGAGATTCTCCATGCTCAAACATTGAAAATACGAGCAGAAGTTTTGAGCCACTATATTAAAACTGCTAAGGTAAGTATGACCTGATCTTTAGCTCAGCAATTCAGAAATGTTTCAAGTGACTATTTATTGATCCTGGGAAATAAGGCCTTTGAGTACATTGAGGCCTCTTTTCTCTGCCTTTTCCTTTATTCTTGGTCACTCCCCCATTTTTACAGACAGGGTTAGACTATGGCTAATGACAGTATTTGTCAAATACCAGACTGTGTTGAAGATGGTGGGGATAGCCATATAGGGTTAGGGTGTGATTTTTGTTACCTTTTTTTTGTTTGTTTATTTTTACTTATGAAAAGTTTTATAGAAAGTAAGACTTTGCAGACTGGAAAGATGGCTTGGATAAGTGCACTTGCTGATCTTCCAGAGGACCCAGGTTCACTTCCCAGCACCCAGTTGGTGATTTGAAGCCAGAAACCTTCTGGCTTCCATGGGCACCAGGCACTCAAGTTGTACACATGGACACACGTATGCAAAACACTTACATACATAAAATAAAAATACATGCATCTTGAGAAAAGACTTTATTTTTGACACAGTTTTGTGGTAGACCATGTTCCTCCTGCCTCTGACTCCCAATCACTAAGATTACAGGTGTGAACCACCATGCCTGGACTTCAGTTTAAAAGAACAGTCCACGTGATGCTAACAAGTACACTGAAGAGTTACCGAGAGGCATAGATAATAAATACAGGGGGAAAGACAGCATGGCTTTCAAGGATAATCAGAATTCCAGAGAGAGGAGCAGGACATTCCACAGGGAGATACTGAGACCAACCTGTAACAACTCCAGATTTGTTAATTTCACCAAGTGTGATGATACGTCCATGCTCACTTCTCATGATTCTTGTAATGAGCGTCTTACCGCACCTGTGGAGTGGAAGGTGGTAGAATAAAGCAGAGACGCACTGCTTATAATTTAAGCTGGGGTTCTTGCTGCATTTTCCCTGAGCACATGGAAGCAGTCATATTCAGACATTTTGTGGCACCAGGTGGCAGGACTAGGCTTCCACATGATATGAGATTTTACGGAAATGTTACAGGAATTTTTTAAAACATTCTTTGTGAGGAGTTAGGGAAGTACTAGTTTTTATCTAAAGAAAGTAATGGCTTTTATTATGGATTCTGAATTTCTGTTTTTTCCCCTTGATATCTTTGATAGATTTTTTTTCATTTATTTGTATGTTTTACCCATTCAGCCTACCATTTTTCTTATCAAATAGCTTAATTTCTGTCCAGACTCTTAGACTTTGATTTACAATTGACAGTTCTTTTTTTGCGAGCCCCAATTCCCAATGCTCTCCTTGTTACTACTCAGTCACTGTTCTGACACTTGGCCCTTTGTATTCAGCTTGTCATAAAGGCTCACCCTGGTCTTTTCCTTTAATACCGGTTTCAGTCAGTATTCTCTAGAGAGACAGAGCCAACAACATTCTGTATAAATGTATAAAAATTCAAATACAAAATTATGATGAGATTTAGGAAGTTGACTCACATGATTGGTGGGGCTGGCAAGTCTGAAAATGTCAGGGCGTGCCAGCAAGCTGCAGACTTGGGCAGAAGCAGAGGCAGAAGTGTCAAGGTGCAGTTTCTTCTTTTCCTTCTAGGTCCTCTGCTTGTTCGAGCATACATTAAGTCTAATGTGGTATTTAGTCCCTAGTAAATGTCTAATGTTTATTTATTTAATGACTAGTTTACCAGATAATTATATAATCTTCTGTGAAGATTTATATCCTGTTTCATTTCTGTTTTGTTTTTATTTGCTCTCTTTGGGTTTTCAATTAAATGCCCACCATAAGGCTTTATCTGGCTGCTTGGGACAACTGTGAAATGATTTTAGATATCACTTTTGGGGTAGAAGTATCATGTGGTATGACAAAATTCTGAGAAATGAGCAGCAAATGCAGAGTGGGTCTCTTGGGAAGCTGGTGGAACCTCCTATTCGGTGTGTGCATATAGAACAACAGTCCCTAATAATCAGAGACAAAGGATCTAGGGCTTGAGCAGGGGAAGCAGAACATGGAGGGGCACTAAAGGCAGTGAGAGTCTGACTACAAGCCCTGGGATAATAGGAGCACCGGGCAGGAAACCAACCTGAGTACCCTTTCTTGTGACTTGGACCACAAAGCAGACGATCATTCTGCAAGGGATGCAGCTGTTTACCAGAACCAAGGTGTGTGGCCATTACGGTCATCCCAGTTAACCTTGACACCAAGCCATAACTTCAGCTTTGAAACTATATTGGCCATTTAGAGCTGAATTTACTCCCAGAGCTTGAGTGAAAATGCCAAGGTAGAACACGGGCATTACATTGTGGGTCAAAAATAATTTACTGGGTACCCTAGAAGATAGTTCTCAACTACCACAGTAATAAATAGTGGTATACTGCCAACTGCCTGAATCGTGTTAATCTATATTTTCTTAAAAACATTCTTCTCCCCCTTTTTTAAATCTTCAGAAACTATATGAACTTAATAACCTTCATGCACTTATGGCAGTGGTTTCTGGCTTACAGAGTGCACCGATTTTCAGGTTGACTAAGACATGGGCGGTGAGTAACTGCATAGTTTAATGAAACATTAGACTTCTGTGTAAAGTAAAGATTGTATTAGCCTCTTTTGTAAGTCATAACAAGATCAATATAATGATAATAGATGAGGATTCTTAAATTATCTTACACTTTGTTCTTTGAAACCTGCATTTAAGCATTGCACTGAGCTTATCAGGTAAATTGTGGGTAGACTGAGGCCACTGCTTGGTTTTTGCATTTTAGAGAATCGTCGTGAATATCTCTTAAGGGATCTGTGATGACATCATGTGTCATATTCACCTGGTAATTTGTATTCTTATTTAATGTATTGTACGTGCACTGGTGTTTTGCCTGCATGTGTGTCTGTGTGAGTGTGTCGGATCCCCTGGAATTAGAGCTACAGGCAGTTGTGAGCTGCCATGTGAGTGCTGGGAATTGAACTTGGGGCCTTGGGAAGAGCAGCTGAGACATCTCCCCAGCCCCTGATAATTTGTGTTTAACTGTGTACAGATTATAATTTTGGTAACCTTGAATTTTTCATTAATTTCAACTTCCATTATTTTATAGCCATAAACCTTAAGAGTGGTAGAAAATGTCATGATAAGCACGCAGTCACGTGACCTGCTGAAGCTGTGACAGCAGTCGTCATATTGGGCTCTGTTGCTTCCACAAGGTTAGGGCTTGACTTTTGGCATCTGCCAGTGTTTATCTTTGATAGTGTGATACCATATTCAGTCTTTCCAGGTTTTCTTATTTCCGTTTTTTTTTTATTATGACTTCAGGCCTGACGCACGCACTGTGGCACAGAGCTACACATCCTCAGACCACTTTTTGAGTCAATGTCTTGCTACGTCACTCTGGATAGCCTTGAACTTGGGATCTTTCTGCCTTAGCCTGTCAAGTTATACCAGCCTCTGGGCAGGTGTGTGTGTGTGTGTGTGTGTGTGGTGAGACGGGTCTTACTATATAGCCCAAGGGAGCTTTAAAGTCATGGTTCTGCCTCAACCTCACAAGTGCTAGCATTGCAGGTGGGTTATATACCGTGCTGAGAATATTACCATATTTTTCAAAAGATTAATAAGTCTGAATGTCTTGTGCCTAAGACGTTATTGACTTTGTAAACTTGATCATTCAGTTTTGTCTTTTGAAACAATGTCTTCTCTATAGCCCATTGAATGTGTGATCCGCTCGTCTTGGCCTCCTGAGTGCTGGGTTCTAAGTGTATACTACGACACTCAGCAAACACTCTGAGAAAATTACGAAAATATCGTGTGTACGTGCTTATTTGTGCATGTTCGTGTGTTAATGTTAGTGCGTTTGGAAACGAGAGGACAACCTCGAGTGTCATTCCTCAGAAGCTGTGTACCTTCCGTTTTGAGACAGGGACTCCCCTTGACCTGGAAGTCACCATTAGGCTGTAGGCTAGCCCATGAGCTCCAGGGTGTTCTTGTCTCCACGCCCACCCTCCGGACTGAGAGTGTTAACTCAGAGCCTTGAGCTTTCAGTTCAGGCATTTAAGGGAGCCAGCACCCTAGTCCTTCACTTTGTTCGTAGTTAATCAAGAATGTGATGCTTTTTTCTTTTCCTGGCATCTAAACAGATAGGTTTTAGTGGGGAGGTGGTGGTACACCCCTTTAATCCCAGCACTTGGGAGGCAGAGGCAGGCGTGTCTCTGTGAGTTTGAGGTCAGCCTGGTCTACAGAGTGAGTTCCAGGACAGCCAGAGTTACAGCAGAGAGATCCTGTCTCGAAAAACCAAGGGAGGGGAGAGGGATAGCTTTTATGTGAAAACTAGAGTTTCTATATCGGAACAGTATTAATGTAGAAGAGCTTATAATCTTTATTTTTTATTATAAACACCTGATGAAATGCTTTTCCTATGTTAATTTTATTTTAAATTATGACGGCTTCCTTCTTTAAGATCTGAATTCCACGGAGGAGGTGGAAATGTGGCCACAAGTACACAGTTATGAGCTCTCTCTTTAAAATTCCAAGGAAAAGCACTCCACTTTGATTCATGTTGTGATTTAGAAGTGAAATATATTTCTTTCAAGTTAATTGTTATATTCCTTGAAAATATTTTTATCTTTCATGTAGTTCTTTGAAAACAGGTTTTTTATTTGGTAATAGTTCTATCAATCTGTAATAAACTTTTGGTTTTTGTATAAACTTTAAAATGTTCATTCCAGTGAACAATATAGATCCCATTCGTACACAGCTGATAGTCTCCGGGAGAAAGATGCACTGCAGTAAAGAAATTGCAGAGTAACAAATTATCAGAAGGAAAGTGCTCAGAAAGGGAAATAGGGCTGTCTCTATTGAATAGTGTCAGCTTTCCATCCCTGACTAGACTCCTGAGATAATGGGGTGAGGGAGGGGATCGGGGCTAGGAGAAGCAAGTGTAGGAAAATGGGTCACCTCCGCAACACATTCTCTATCGGCGGGCTACAAGACGATTGGATCTGACCGTTGGGAAGATTGGTTGTGTTGGCAAGAGCAGTGTAGTGTGTAGTGGGACAAAATCTGATTGGATTTGAGAGGTCGGTAAGTAAAGACCCCGCCTTTGAGAAGAGTTTGAGGACCTGACAGTAGCTGGAGAGAGACAGAAAGCTAAAGGTCTATGGCACAATGTTTTTTGATTTTTGGAGAGGGGTGGGTATGGCCAACAAGTTTAGTGCTGGTTGGAATGATGTAGGAGAATTGGGGAGACGGGGAGAAAAGAGAGTAATTACTTCAGGTGTATCCTTAGCCAGATGAAAAGGGATTAGTTCAGCGCTGTAGTTTCAGGAGTGTTTTTTTTTCATGTTAATGGTGGGAGGCACAGATGTGGGCGACCTGGTAGACTGGGTGGTGGGAGTCTATAGAAGTTCCACGGCTGCTTTGATTCTTTAGAACCAGAGTCTTTAGTTGAGAATTTTGAAAGAAAGCTTTTGAAAGTTTGACGAAAGAAAGAAGGACCTGTCATCCAGGAGAGTGTCTAGGGAGGCCTGAAAGATTGTGGCTATGAATGGAAAGTGAAAGCAATCAACAGGCACATAATTTCCAGGCTCAGCCTCAGTGCGAGTGTGGTATACTGGCGAGAACTGTATCTAACCAAACTTGAAGGATTTTAGTCATGTACCAGAGAGATCTAGGGTAGCACGAGAGATGAAGCAGAGTCTAGGAGCTGTCTTATTGAAAGAGTGGGAAACTGCCGGGTGGTGGTGGTGTACTCCTCTAATCCCAGCACTCAGGAGGCAAAGGCAGGTGAAGCTCTGTGAGTTCAAGACCAACCTGGTCTAGAGTGAGCTGCAGTGGGGACCCCAGGAAATGAGAGATGTTAGGAATGGAAAGCACAGTTGAGAGAACTTGTGACTGTTCCGCTGAGGCAGCTCAGAAGAGTAGCCCTGTGGCCCACTATGAGCAAGAGCTCTCTGACACTCACATACCCTCGTCTACTTGGATATTGGGCACAGAGCTGTAGGACTGGACGTTTGCCCAGCTGGACTTACCTGCTTGGTGCATTCCTTCCTTCTGTTTCCCTGTTCTTCTCTTCTGGAATGGAAACATTCACTCTGTGCTGGTGTGCTTCGGAAGTCTGCTGCTTTATCGTCACCACTGTTTTTAAAGGCTCTCACAGTTAAGAATTCACCTTGAGTTTCAGAGATTTTATCCTCATGATCGATGCCTGTTCTTCATTATAGAGTGGACATCAGCCTTTGGGCAAAATGTTTCTGTTCAGATTCTAAATGTCTCCCAGAGCCCACGTGTTGAACGTTTACTATCATATGGAGGGGGGCTTCCAGGGAGTGGGTCATAGGTAATTGAGGGCCTGCTTGTGGGTGATGATAGGTAGCCTGGCCCCTGTTACCCTCTTCCTTTGTTTCCTGGACACCATAAGGTGAACAGGCTCTGCCCCACCGTGTACTTCCTGCAGTAATGTAGGAAATGGGGCCTGTTGATCATGAACTGAAACTATGAGCCAAGATAAAATTTTTCTCCTTTAAAATTAGAAATACACATTATTAAACCTGTGGGTGTTTTGTGTGCCTGTGTACCGAGAACAGCCAATTCTCCTAACTGCCTTTTCCCTGAACAGCAAATAAGATAATCAGCAGAGTAAGGAAACGGTCTGTGGGTGAGAAAATGCATGCAATTCCACATGTGTGAAAAGGTTCATGCCCAAAGCACACGGAATCCAGTCAGTGCCACAGCAAGAAATAACACAACTAAAATATCCGTACAGATACTTTTTAAAAAAATGTACACAAATAACTAGTAGGTGTGTAGAGAGATGTTTAACCCCACTAATGATCAGGGCAGTACAAATCCAAACCACAGCGTGGTATCACCTTGCTTACTAGACTGGTTGCTACCAAAAAGATGGGAAGTCACAGATGTTGGTAAGGAAGTGGACAAGAAAAGGAATTCTAAATTCCAGTGATGGGAATGAAAATGGTGCAGCCATACTAGAAAATAAAATAGAAATTTAAATGGTTCTCTTCAGAAGATAGAAAGTAAAGCTATAATATATGACCCAATAGTTCCCGAGTCTATTCCCAGAGGAACTGGCATCAGAATGCCAGAGAGCTATCTGTGCTTCCCATGTATGTTACAGTTGTTCATCATTCCCACAGTAACATATATTGCATTGGTATAAACATAGATGAACATGAAGATTTTAAACCAGAGACAGAAACACTGAATCTCACATGTAGCATCCAACGTTGAACTCAGAGAAGCAGAGAGTACAATGAACATTTTAAGGTGGGGCAACTGAAAGATGTTTGTTGTTCAGTGGGTAGATGCAAAGTTTAATTTTATAGAATAAATTTGAAATCTAATATACAAGCATAGTAACTATAGGTGATAATTTTATATTATATACTTGGAACTTGCTGATAAAATCCATCCAAAATATCCTATTAGCTTAGGGTCGTATAGTTGTGTGTGTGTGTGCTCGTGTGTGCGCGTTTGTGCCCAATACTGCTGGGTAAATAAAGATCAGTTATAAAATTTATTTAAAAAAAAATGCACAGGATTAAGAAGGCAAAATGTACCTGCAGAAGAAAATGGGGATTCTTTTTCTTCACATAACAAGATTGTTGTGTAATTCTTGTAATGTAATAACAATATATATAAGAGGACACAGAAGTAGATATTATATATATAAAGACACAGAAGTAGATCTTGCTTTGGATCTCCGACATAGGACAAGCAAAGTATTATAAATGGCTGTCTTAGTTAGGGTTTCTACCATTGTGATACAACACCATGACCGGAAGTAACTGGTGTGGAAAGGGTTTATTTCATCTTACAATTTTCTGGTCACACTTCATCATTGAGGAAAGTCAGAGGAGGAACCCACAGTAGGAATCTGGAGGCAGGCACTGAAGCAGAAGCTATGGAGGAGCACTGCTTATTGGCTCCTGGGCTTGTTTTCTCGACGACTGAGAACTGCCTGTAGCATCCACTATACCTGCAAGAGCTAGGTCCACCCACACCAATCCTTGATCAAGAAGATGAACCACACATTTGCCTACAGGCCAGAAAGGACTAATGGATTAGGCATCAGAATGTTGCGTTGTCAGAACCAGTCTTTGAGACCCTGAGAGACAGAAACATACATCTGTGTCAGGGACTGAGAGAATGAATACATTCTTCTACTTACTAACCCTGTGGTTGATGCTCATTCTGTCATCTCTAAATAAATACGCAAAGTTTTCTGTTAACCTTATAGCAGAATTAGATGAAAATTTGTGCAAGTATTTGCATGGTGTACAAAGAGCTAATATTTAGTATGTAATAAAGTCAAGTCTTACTGTGTGTAGTGATGAAATAGTAACTTCAGAGATCAAAGAAAGAAAAAAGTGTCCACAGTCTTTGGAATGATAACAGAACAAAGCAAACATCTGGAAGCTTTCAGTTAGTGTTGTGGGTACTAACCTTGCTTGACTTTTACCTCCCTTGATTATTTCAGTAATCTCCAAGGGCATGCACTACAAATTAGCTCTTCAAGCCATTGGAAACAATTCTTGAGTAATGCTATATATGATAAAGCATTGGTCAAGAAAAAAATTTTATGTCAGAAGTAAAAACAAAAACAAAAAACCGGCCCTGGAAGCTTCCCCGCTATTGTTAGAACCAGCCACAACATGACTCGTCAAGAAAAGTTGTTACTTATATCACAAAACTGAGAGTTTCTTGGTGGTTATGAAAGAATGATACTTGAGACAGTCAATTAAAATATTTGGGCATTTGAGCTGAATGTATACACATAATTATTTTAACTTAGAAAAGAGCAACAAAAATTGCTTACTTATATAAAGTAGTAAAGATAAATGTGTTATAATTTACCACCTAGCAGGTTCATTTATGTGCATATAAAGGTGATTTTATAGATACTTTGAATTATTAATACACATGTCTGATTTTATTTCATTTGCTGCCATGACAAATTAAGGAAAGTATAACTTTGAAATTAAAGTTCAGATTCATAGTAAATGCAGCTTCCATTCAGATCTTTGCTATAATAAGATGGAATTTATAAATAACTTAGGCTTTTCTGTTTGTTTTTTAGTTATTAAGTCGAAAAGACAAAACTACTTTTGAAAAATTAGAATATGTAATGAGTAAAGAAGATAACTACAAAAGACTCAGAGACTATATAAGTAGCTTAAAGATGACACCTTGCATTCCTTATTTAGGTGAGTTACATCACTGTGTGTTCATTATTTCTAGCTGTTGGTCTTTCTGAATCAGTCATTTTTATGAAATGCAAAGTATTATTTAAAGTGCATGTGTAAGATTTCTAAGCTGAAAAATCAGATAAAGAAGTGTTTATCTTACTACCTGAAATGCCTTTCATATTAAGTTAGCCTTTTATCCTCAGGTTTTCCTGAGTAGTAGTAACATTAACTTAGAACTGGGCCACGTGGTAAATGATATGTTTTAGCTATCTTCGTAATGCTTTCAAGCACTGAAACAATGCCTTGTTGTAAAGCTTAATACATTAATTGAAGACATTGATCCAGGTTCTTACATAATAGACAGATACTTCGGTGTGAGTTCTGGTATTATTGTTTGCCTAGATGAGTTGAATTGTTGGAAGTATGGAAATTTAGGTTAGTGCATGACAGGTTTGTATTTATCATTTGATTAAGAATTTATGTCTTTATATTATGTATCTTACAGTATTAATAAGTTCCAAAACTATTTAGTAACAGATTCTTTTCAACAAAATATGAATAATGCTTTGTTGAGTTTCTGAGAAAAAAGAGGCCCCAAATAAGCTATCCTTTAAATTTGTATGTAAGATTAAAGAGTGAGGAAATTCTGTAGATGATACATAGCTAAAATGCATCATAAGAAGTTGGTTTGACTCTGTGGAAAGCCATCGTGATGGTAAGCCTTGGATCTCACCCACGGCTCACCTGTTCTCTACCTACAGTAGACTTCAGCAGAGCAATTGCTGAGAATAACTGTGTGTTATTGTTTTGGATACTTCGTTGTCACCTTTGAGGTCTTTACATTATTAGTGACCAAAAGGCAGGCTCAAAGGCCGGTTTATGAACATCCAGCAGTCGTAGTTCACAGAGAAAACTTGACTGATGAGAACACCGTGGGGTGCTGCTTTATTTTATTTTATTTTATTTTATTTTATTTTATTTTATTTTTTTTTAAAGATCATACCCTTAGCTGTGACCATATTTAGAAATTTAATTTGGGGAAAAGGAAGAGTAAAGGGGCTTTTAAAAACTGTGTTTTTGTGGTCTGTGAGGGTAAATAAGCCTTGGTTGTAAAGGGTCATTAGACCAAGAATTGGTGACCTTTGGTTCTAAAAAGGCTCTTCTGTGCTTAGTCTCAATCTATTTCAATCCTCTGTGCTTAGATTTTAAGTGATTTCCTTTTGAGTCAGGTGATGCCTCTAATCCATCTACTTCAAAATTGAGGACCAAGGGTCCCAGAGGTGGAAATCTCACTTACAGTCCTAAGAACTCATTCATAACCTATCCACAGTCTGACGGTTCTATTTAGCGTGCTTAATCTACTGCTAAACTCTACTTCAAAAATTTACTGATTCTGATTGCCTTCTTGCTAAATTGTTTCTCTGTAGTAAAATCCATAATTTGTTACCTTCCGCAAAGAGTTAACTTTTAAATTAGGAATGAGAAAAATGGGAAATGAATCCTTATGCTGTGATTTCTAATTCTGGGATACTTGTTCCAAAGAAGATGAAGCTGTGTGCATGCATACGTGCTTGAGCACGCACAGAGCGGTGTGTGCTCCGGCTCTGTGTGTGGCTGATAGACTCTGGGAGGGCTTCCTGCTGGACACTGCCCTCTCCCAGCCCTGGTCCTGAAGCATGGCCATTCTTTTGGGTTAAAGCAGACAGAGTGAAGCTCTGAAGCGAAGATGTTAATTCGTAGAAATAACAGTCTTTTCTGTGTATTCTGGTTGGTTTTGGATGACCTGGGTTTCCTTTCTTTTGCATGCTCTTGTGTCTCAGGGCCTCACGTTTCACTATCATGTGGTTTTACTTTTGCGCTTCACTGTCACGTGTGTTTTACTTCACCCTGTTGTTGCTTCTGTGCTCAGCGTGCTGTTCTCTCTCTTCACCCACCGACAGTGTCCCCTCAGCTTTCTTCTGTGTACTTCTCACGCTTCATCTTAATTTTGTGAGCAAGGTGCTAGCTATTTCTTGGGTTTTCTTCCCAGTTTCTCTCGGCCCACCTCCTAAACTTCTAGGCTTTGTTTCATTGACTGCTCTTTCTCTTAAATATGTAGTCACATAAAGATGTCTGTCTACTTTTTTTACACTCTTTTCTGAGTATAGTGGAATGATCTCACTCAGGGTTTGTCATGTATTTATTTATATATTTTTTAAGATTTATTTATCTTATTTATGAGTGCTCTATTGCATGTGCACTTGCATACCAGAAGAGGGCATCAGACCCATTATAGCTGGTTATGAGCCACAATGTAGTTGCTGGGAATTGAACTCAGAACCTCTGGAAGAACAGTTAGTGCTCTTAACTCCTGAGTCATCTCTCCAGCCCCTTGCCATGTATTATTTAATAACCTCATATCTAGGCTGGGCCTGTATGTCTTTCTACTTAATTTTTAGAAACCAAAATACCAATCAATTGACTTGACATACTTATATTGACTCCTGATTGAGCACATTCTTAAGTAAACTCCCTGCAGACCTGATCCCTTTTCATCTTCTATTTTAGTTCATCACCAGTCTCATCTCTATGCTGTTACACACTTCTGAGCATTACAAAGTAGGCAGTTTATAGTTACTTTGTTTTGTTGAGGCAGGTCTCATCATGTGACTCTGGCTGGCCTGGAACTCACTCTGTAGACCAGGCTGTCCTGGAACCCACAGAGATCCGCCTGCCTCTGCCTTAGATTAAAGGTGTGTACCATCACACACTGCTAGTAGATACTTGTTAATTGAACTAAATCCATGATCTTTTTCTGGCTTTCCCCGTTATTAGCGGTGTTGTTTTCCTTGTTTTAATATAATAAGTTTACTTGTGTAGAATATTTGCACAACTCAACTTTACAGCCTGCAGTTTTCTTTTGGTGCCTCAGCTGACACCAGCGTTTACTTAGCCTTGTGCTTGGTGCTAGATACATAATAAAGAATAATCGTCCCTCCTTTGTGGATTTAATAGGGCTTAAATACAAACTTGTTGTTTATTGCATTTCCCCCTGCCCCGCCCCATCCCCCCACCCCGCCTCGCCTCCCGCTTCTCATATTCAGTAGGACAATGAGATGCATGTGTCTAAGAATTAAAAACCAAAAGGAAGTTGGATATAGTGATACGTACTTATAATCTCAGTGGTCAGAAGGTGGAGACGAGGATCACGAGTTTGAGTCAAGTCTGGGTTGCAGATCAAGGTCTGCCACTAAAAGAAGGAGTTGGGGATTAGCAAAGGTTTTAAGATGATTCTATTGATACCATATATCTCAGCATCTACTGATCGTATGTGTTGGTAGTCTTCATGTGGTTCATCCTTACTTGAAGAACATTATTCTAGAATGAGAGGATATGGACCATTTGGCATAAATACTTGCTAGACTTGACAAATGAAACTAGTACATACGTAATTATGACTCAGTTTAGTTTACAGCTTGAAGATTACACTTTCCCTGTAGTGACAGTTTTGTTTAGTAGCAGACCTTTTGAGTAAACTCAATCAGTCTGTCAAAACATACATGCTTATCTTTGTTTTTTTAAAGTTTGTGTGTGCACGTGCATGTGTGTACTCACACGCGTGTGCACACACTTCTTGAGTGTATATGCATCAGAGTGTCAGATCCCTTGGAGCTGGAGTTACGGACACGTCCACATGTAAATTCTCAGATTCCAGCCCTCAGACTTGCACAGCAAGCACTCCTCACCACCGGGCTGCTCTCCAGCCCTTATACTTGGTTTTCTTAAAATATGAAGTAAACCTCATATGATGTATTGACTACTTAGCTTCATTATAGACAAATGGTTCTAGTTTTTGGTTGTTTTTTTTTCCCGATCTTTAGTACTGAAGTGTGTTGAAGAAGGAAAATTTGCTGCTAATTACATCCTCTACTGGCTTTTAAAAATTTATTTTCCTTTAAATTAATTAAGTCTTGAGTTTTCAGAATTTAACTTCCCTTAATTTTAGAATCCTTTTCCATTAGACTTAGAACAGCTTCCAGACCACAAGCTCTTAGGAGGTACTGTGCGCGGGTGGGGGGGGTGGGGGGGGTGCCGTGCGCGGGGGTGCTGTGCGTTTGATGGGACAGAACCTGTCTAAGGGTATTTGACAGCTAATACTCACTCACTATTCTTCATACTCAATTTTCATAATACTTCCCGTTCTCCTTTTTGTCTCTGGAGGTTCTTAGAGAAAGGATGTCACCACCAAAAGGATCTCTAGTGCGCAGAGAACAGGCAGTGGCCAAATGGCTGTTTCCAAAAGAGAGGTGTTGTGAACTAAGTGTCTTCAGTGTTGGAAATAGCAGTCAAGGGCTGTCGGTGGCTCGGCAGGCACAGTCCTTGACGGCCGGTTCAATCTCCAGAACCCATGTGAGGGTGGAAGAACAGAGCCATGTTCCGACTGCTACAGGCACACATGTCCACACACTTACATACCATGCACACATACTAATAATGCATTTTTAAAACTAGAAAACATTACAAGTTAGCAGTCATCAACCATTCACTGTAAAGATTATTTTAGAGGGGCGTTAGGGATTTATATAGTAGTGAGATTCTTCCATATTGCCAAAAGTTTCAGTTGTTCAATGTGGATTAAGTTTCAGGAAGTAGAAAATACTTTCCTGGCACCCCACTCGTGTTCCCTCAAAACGGTCTCTTCTGTTTGCATTCAGGGTAAAAGTGGACACTGTACACAGCTTGAACACTGTAGTCAAAAATCTTAAAACAAGGATGCAGTTTGTCTAGAGAGGAATAGTTTGGCAAATGTCAAGGAAAAATTTGTTTTATATTAGAGTTGTTGCTTTAAATCTGAAAATCATTAGCAGCGCTCATTTGTTCTTGTCACTGGGAGCGATGGAGAGCGACCTTAAGGGGCCCGTTGAAGAATTTGGCATGGAAGTTTCAGTTTGCTGCAGAGAAAAAACTAGAACATTGCTCAAGAATAATTTAATTTTATGAAACATGGTAAATACTTTTTCGCGTGTACTTTCTAAACCTCATTTCTACTTAATTCACGTAATGGAAAATGCAGTAGCACAACCGAATTAGAATGTGTTCTGAGGAAGGCATACTTTTCAGCACTGAAAGTAAGTGAATCGTGACACTGTTAAGGGAAGTAGAGCAGAGAAATTTTTATAAACTCTCCAGCCCTTTGTAGACATGACAGAAACTGTTTTGATGTATGGAGCTACAATTCCCTCAGTCTTAAAGAAACGGCTCTTCTGCGTCCCCTGTACATTTAAACTGAAATATCACATTTCCACACAGGGTTTTTGTTCGTTAGGCCTTCTGCAATACGTGTTCATTCCCCTCTACTCCCTGCTCTCCACAAAACACCCTCTTTTCTATAATACACTCACTGATCCCTTTCAACCCACTTGTGTAAGCCCTTCCTTGTCTTTGGTTTTTGTTTCTGTTTGGCTGGTTACTTGGTTTGGTTTGGGAGGTTTTTTATGTAAGTAAAAGGAAACATTTACTAGATACTCACCAATTTAGCTAATTTATCAAAGGGTCCCTTTCTGTCCCTTTCGGTTGTTCCGGAAACTTGGTTTCAGTCTCTGTTGTGATGCAATACTGTGTTCAGATGGCGTGTTTATAGTTCTTTAGGCACAGACGGGCGCGCACAGACACACACTCGCACGCGCAGACACTCACACACTGTTTTCTTTTGGTGCCTCAGCTGGGAGCTGTACTTGCTCAGCTGTACTCAGGGCTGCTACTAGACACGTACCTGGGAATGCTGCCCCTACCTTTGGGTACATGGCACTGAATAAGGCCGTAATAACAAGGGATCTGCTGATAACCATACTTCTTGAACGATTCCGTTTCCTGTGTTGGAGGAAATGTGTATCGTTTCTCACAGTAGATTTTTATTATGTCATTACAGTTAATCTTGTGGCATACCTAAATTTAAAAGAATCCTCGAGCTATCTGTTTTGTTTTGTTTTTTGTTTTTGTTTTTTTTGTTTTTTTCCTAGAGAGGGTTTCTCTGTTGTAACTCTTGACTTTTCTGAACTTACTGTTGAGATCATACTGGCCTCAGACTCAGAGATTTGCCTGCCTCTACCTCCCAAGTGTTGGGATTAAAGGCAATTAAAGGTGTGGCAACCAATACCTGTCTAGATTTTTTTTTTTTTTTTGAGTTGATCTCATAATATAGTTTTTAGTTGGTTTTAGAAATGTCTGCTATCCTATATGCAATTCTTAAAATCATAGTTCTCTGTAATTTCTACTGAGATACTTTCAGCAAAGCCCTGGGCTTCTTACAGTTACCATGGTCTTGCTGTGTATGTATACTAGCAGGCCTGTGTTGATGATCTTCCTTCTGTTCACGCCATCTGCCTGTGTCTGCTCTCCCCCACCCCCGGCTCCTGTGCTGATATTGTAGGCACACACCATGGCTAACTTTTCCACTCCTGGTAGTGGAGATTGAACCTAGGTCTTCACAAATGCTTGACAGTCTGCCACTGCGCAGCCTACATTGCCAGTCCCGTCCTGCAGTTCTTTCTGCAAGGAACTAAAGAAATATTTGCCTTTTCCAGTTGATGAAATATTATATAAAAGTCTCTGACAGCGATGTCAGAATCCCTACTGGTGAGAAAAATGGCAGCATTAATACTTTAGGAACTTTATTCCATTTTCATTTCTTTATTAGGTAATGCACACTCTGGATTAATTGTATTTATTTAAATTTTTATGCTTACTCACTTACATTGGGAACAGGTACACGGAGACTAGTACCAAGCGTGCAGGACTCAGTTCTCTCCTCGAACCGTGTGCGTTCTGGAGAGCAAGCTCAGGTCACTGGGCTTGGCAGCAAGCGCCCTTAGCCGCTGAGCCGTCTTGCCAGTCATGTTATTTTGATTACAGGTTGTGCTCTAAGCCAGCAGTAGAACACGGTCGGCCGCCTGTTTTGGGTTCTGGGAATGAGCTCTGATGAGATGGCACCTAGCTGTGGGCTTTCCTTCGCCAGCGCTGCAGCCTCATTTTCCATTTCCTCATGTCCTTTTCCCCTCACTCCTTAAGTACAGTCAAGTTCCGCTGATGTCCTTTTCCTGTTTTGAGGGCCGGTTACTTTCAAAGACTTGAGACATAAATCAACTGAGGATGAAGCTGAATTAATGTCATTCTTGCGCTTGTGGTTCTTTTAAGAGCTTATTAATCTTAAAAAGACAGCAGATATTCAGAAGTGATGCTAGCCGCGAGCAGGGCTGTGAGCTGTGGACACTGCTGTGGCGTGCTGTTGCCTTTTCGCACGACATTAACAGAGAGATACTCAACATTCAACTGCACGCGCCTGACGCGCTGTGTCAGTTCTCTAAGACAGACAGTATGCGCTGTCGGAATGTGACAGACGCAGGGACCAGCACAAGGAAGGGCAGGGTGCCTGGCTACACATAGATGCACCGTAACTATGTTCATGCTGTGTGTTACCTCCATAGTTTGGAATCTGTGGTCAGACGGCTTATTCGTTCATCTTGCCTGCCACTTTCTGTAGGAGCATGGTTTCCCATGGTTAACCTCACTGATAACCTTGAAGAGAACTTATTTTTAGCTGGCCTTTCGGCCTTCTTGTGGGTGGTCCTGGCTCTGTGGAGTCACTTTTCTCATTTCTCTCATTTCATGACTCAGTGTCGTGCACACGAGTGGAAATTCATCTCAAGCAAATTACGATTTCAGCCTTTCCTGGAGTTCATATTTTATTACAAAATTTCAAGGTTGTGTCTATCTAATCTTGGAGTTATCTAACAATCTCGAGTTTGAAACATCCCTTCAGGGAAGTCAAGCAATCCTGACATTGATAGTCTTCCATTGAGTGCCCGTAGAACTTAAAACATAGTGGATAGACTTCATCATGTTTCTCTCTTTTTTTTTCTTCTGTTTTTTTGGGGGCGCACAGTTTGGTTTTTTTTTAGAGACTGGGTTTCTCTATATAGGCCTTGTTATCCTGTAACCTGCTCTGTAGACCAAGCTGGACTCAAACTCAGAGATCCTCCTGCCTCTGCTGGGATTGCTTGTGCCACCACTGCCTGGCAGGATCCTGTTTTCTGAATATGAGATTTTTGTTACCAGCCTCATTGTATTTCTTAACAATAAGAAATGGTTTGGGGTGGGTTTGTGGCGCAAACCCACCCCATATGCAGGCTAAATAAGACTCTTGTCACTAAGTTGAGAGGGAGCTGCAAGATAGGGTCTGGACTTGAAGATATGATTATCCTAATGTTAGAATTTCAGGTGTGTGCCATTCCACCCAGCTTATTAATAATAACTGAACATACAGAGTCCTTCTCTTGTCTGTAAGCCAGCTTGAAGGCAGGATTGTACGAATCCACCTTAGTGCACGTAAGTCAGCCTTAGTTTGGGTTCATTTGTTTTTAGCTTTTTGAGACAGGTTCTCAAAGACAGGTAACCCAGGCTACCTTTAAACTCAATAGGTAGTCTAGCCTGGCCTTGAATTCTTGATTCTTCTACCTCCAGCTCCCAAATGCCAAGACTACAGGTGTGTGCCACCATGCCTAGGTTGGTAATTCTTACACCTCACTAATAGTAACCTAACCTATTTTTCCTCAAGATTCTCTTTATACTATAGCTGTTGTACTTCAGCTTTGCATTTCCTTTAAATTAACTGTCTGTCAAAATAGCCGGCAGAGTGAAAGGAAATAAATCACTGTAAATTCATGCTTGCAAATTTGGATATTGTTCATTTCAAGACATTTATTGATCCCTATTCTGCACATTGTCACTGACAATACAGACTATATTTCAGTCACTAAACACAGTGGGAACTCAAGCCGATCTGCATCAGCTTTATGACTTTAAGACTTGTCTTTGATGTCAGATCTGAACTAAGTGAAATACTGACAAACAAGTGACTCCTGGTATTAGGTAATAACTTTTACCACAAGTTTTCATTTGCTCTGCATTGCTTGAGAAATGTTGATCGGTGGAGGACCTCGAGTGTCCGAGTGGCTGGATGTTAAACCATCCCTGTCTATGGACGGTTTGACTTGCTCATTTTAGTTCTGTTGCATTTTCTTTTTGCTTAAGCACAAGTCTCACATCTTTAAAATTTTAGCTTCACAAATAAGGGATGATTGGCTGTAGGATGTGAATTTGCTATTGCAGAAAGTTGTCCTTGAAGGCCCCTTATGAAGGTGTTGACTGAGAAAATGAGGTAGACAGAGTAGGTCTAAGGTTTAGTCACACACATGGAAAAGCAGAGTTAGCAGTGTGGACCTGCCAGGCCCCTGCGGGTTTTCTCTAAGGCTGTTGTAGCCTCACTGTTAGGAAATGTCTTTTTAACAGGTTGTTGAAATTGTCTTAGGACCAGCTGTAAGTGTACAGCGGGCTTAAAGCTATCCAGTCTTTTCACATATAACAGACAGATTTTTTTTTTTTTTTTTTTTTTTTTGCCACTACTACAAATGAGGTTTCATTCATGCCGG
The DNA here is from genome assembly GCA_026225945.1 of Cricetomys ansorgei. Lineage (NCBI taxonomy): Eukaryota > Metazoa > Chordata > Mammalia > Rodentia > Nesomyidae > Cricetomys > Cricetomys ansorgei. Next base: position 14,463,603 of record JAMJFZ010004090.1, on the reverse strand, counting down.
GCACGTACTCTACCATTGAGCAGTACCCCTAGGCTATAGGTAGGTGCTTTCTTTTAAGGTAAAGTTCAATAAATGGGATAAGGAGTAATGAGTACATTTAGAATAATAATTCAAATATACTGAAAAGCCATTCTGTTCTGTGGTACTAATACCCTGCTGCTTTGGTCGTTACTTAGCAAGTGTATCGGGCGATCTGAGGATTAGCCTACCATGAATGTGATGTTAGTTTTTATGCATTCCCATTTAAGTAATGAGAGTGTAATTTATGCTTTTTAAGTGGTACATGTTGTACTTTGTGTCCTAAATTATTGAAGGAAATCATTACAAGTGAAAAGCATGATTTTCAATTTCAATTTTTATTTTAAGTTTTTATTCAATGGAAAAAATGTATTTTCTAGTGGCAAAATTAGAGAATTTTCTCTAATTTCCTGTCCCTATTTTCATAAATAAAACGAACTGCTTGGCTGAAATCTTGAAATCATTTTTCCCACTGGAAATTAGAGCAGCCGTGTTTTTTAAATAAATCAATAAGTATCTTGAGCATGGATTTGGATTTGACTCAAAATGTTTTACATCGTGGCAGATATTTACATTTACCTATATTTGGTCAATATAAGTTTTTAAAATAAAAAGGATTTGTATACAAATTATCTTCTGTAGCATACTGAAGGAAAATGGCTCTATATTTGTTAGATACATTCTTACAGTCTCAGTACAATTTATTTTACAAACTGTACCTATAAAAATAAATTGTGCAAAGTAACATGTAATGTCTACATTTGGGGGGGCTGAAAAGGAAAGTTCTGTGCTGTGTGCTTGGAGACTGTCTGTCTTCAGTCGATGGGCTTGATCATCATCTGAACTGCCCTCAGGGAGTATGACCCTCCGCGGTATTCCGCCCAGAAAATTCCGTCTTGGTGCTTGCTTCTGTAATGACCTCCTCTGTACCAGACTCCGTTGAGGTTAGAGTGCGCACAGGCATTGTACCACCAGCCTCCTTTATGAAAGTGGGCACAGTTTCCTGCAGGAGAAACAGACACTGGAGTACAAGTTCTTTTGCACATGGCTCTTGCAAACTGTTAAGAATGTGTGCTTCCTTTGGAGCGATCTGAGTGACGCTTTGCCGACTGACCAGTCATGTTTATCTTGGTTTCCTTTTCTCTACTCACACCACTGGAATTGCCTTATTCGTTTCAGTTTTTGATTACTTAACATTCATTTAAAATAATTTCACTTTCTGCACAATAGATACAATACAGTGTTAATGTGTAGGAGTGTGCAGGAGAGAGGGGGTAGAAGGGTTGACCAGGAAAGACGGCAGAGCTCGAGAGGAGACTGAAGTCTAAAAACAGCTCAACTAGCAATTAAATCAGTTTGTAGACAAAAAGGTAGGTTTTCAGTCCTGTCTCTCTACTTCCTCTTCTGCCAGTAGGAAATAAACGTATCCAGTATGCTACTCGATAAGGTAATAGTTGAATAGAAAACTAAATCAGTTTCATGGTGGACAGTTCTTTATCAGTACAGAAACCTGTGTTTAAAAGACAGACGTATAGGAGATTGAATTTAAAAGTGCATGCATGGTCTAATTCTTCCATAAACTATTTCTTTCTCCTCCTCCTCAAGCGATTTTACTCCCATTATGCTTCATTTCACAGTCTCTTTGCTGTTCCCAACTAAGACATGCTCTTATGTCGCATGGCCAAACGGTTCACCTCTTTCATTCCCCATAGACCTTTATTCAGATGACAACATCTTATAAGACCCCTTCCTGGAGAACTTATTAAGCAGCACTCACCCAAGGGCTGATGACCAATATCTTCTGTTTGCTTATATGATGACTAGTGTCACTGCCAACTTGACAGTCACCCAGGAAAGGAGTCTCATTGGGGATTGTGTAGGTTAGTTTGGCCTGGGAGCATACTCTTGGGAGATTGTCCTGATTAAGTTAATTGAGGTAGGCATACTTGCCTGCTGTGAGTGGTGTCATTCCCTAGGCAGAGGTTTTGGAACTGTTTAAGAGTGAAGAAAACAAACCAAGCCACTAGCGTGCGTACTTTTATTGCGGGTGTGATGTCATTGACTCCCTCAAGCCCTTGCTGCCGTAACTTCCTTGCTATGCTGAAGTTTAACTTGGAGCTGTGAGCTGAAATGAGCCCTTCAGCCACTCGCTGCCTCTTACGTTGGTTTTGTCAGTGTTTTATCAAAACAATAGAAAGAGAAACCAAGAAATGTTATTTGGTTTCATTTTAATAAGAATATCTATTACCACCTAATAAATTATTTTGTCTCCTCTTGGAGGGAACCTCCAAAGGGCAGAAACTTAGCTCCTCACTGGGTTCCCAGCACCTGCAGTTTCTGACATGTGGTAGGGATCCAGGCACTATATGGATGTTGGGTCGAGTTTCATTTCGAGGTGATGCAGCTTGGTTTTCCCCGGAACTTAAAAAAAAAATTGGGGTTACCTCAGAGGAGTGGCTCTCAACCTTCCTAATGCTGCGACCCTTTAATACAGTTCCTCGTGTTGTGCTGACCCCCAACTGTAAAATTATTTTGGTGCTACTTCTAACTGTAATGTTGCTACTGTTATGAATCATGATACAAATATCTAATATGCAGATGGTCTTAGGAGACCCCGAGAGAGGGTCACTCGACCTCCGAAAGGGTCATGACCCACAGGTTGAGAACCACTGCCTTAGGCTTCCTAAGAACCAGGTAACATTGTATTCCCTTGACTTCTCTGAGATTTGAGAAGCACATAATGCACGTTAGTGCCGTGGCTCTGTTGATGCACAGAGTGGCGACTGCGCAGCCGTGTCGTTTGTTTTACCTGTATACATGTCTTTATCTCTGTCCAGTGTGGTGAATTGTTTACCATTGTGCCACATCATAGAGTCTCCTGCATTCCCTTGGTACGTGCCTAGGCGCAGTCTGTAGAATTCACTTTCTGGCTCCAGGCGAAAGCTGCTGTATTCCGCGTAGACCTTCTTATCACTCCAGTCTTCTAACTCAACTAGCAGCTTGTAATTGTCCTGATTGCTGAGCTTGTAGATGTTGTCCAGTCCGAGCCAGTACTCCCCATCAATGTTTCCAAATCCTTTCTGTTAATAAACACAGAAACATGAGCATACAGATGAGTGTGGAGGGGGAGATGCTGCCACAGCTGCCAGTTAGGCTGTAGACACAGAGGAGCGCAATGGCAGTGTCTGTTGAAGGGCAGCGTGACTTCCATGGTTGACCGCCCTATTTCTCTAAGCTCATTTCGGGTCCACATCTTCCCTTTTTTTGCTTTGCTTTATCTTAATGTCAATACTATGTAGCTCCAAATGCTACAGAGGAAAGTAAAGGAAAAAGCAGCAAAATGTGTTGATAGTGTGAAGAACATTGACTGTGCTACATGAGTCCTTTACAAAGGCTTCTGATCACAGCCTCATCCAAAGATGTGTGTTCTGAGAGCATATGTGTACTGTCCCCGTGCTAGGCAGACAAAGCGGGTCTAAAATTACGACTATCATTTAACCAAAATGATGCTGTGTGTTAGAGCAAATAACAAATAATCTTTCATTTTATTACAAGTACAAAAAGTAAGTAGTATATGGTTCTCCCTGTGAAAATTGTAAATCACTGTTCTGAAAGAAACGGACTATTTTAATAAGCATTTGATAATAGAGGTTTACAGCAGAACAGATTCAGTAAACTTCATCGTAACACTGCAAGTTTGTCTTACAACAGACTGCAAGGAGTTTCTTCCCCCTCTCATTTGCAGCAGTTACTTGTTTAGAGATCTAAACAAGTGATTCTTTGGATATATTAATGTTATAGTAATAGTTAATTAATTATGTATTAATATCCTTAACTGCTAATAAAATTTCATCTAAGAATTAATAGGTTATTTCACAGTTTTGATGGTTACTTCACAATTTTGAACAAGGAGTTAGCCCTGTAGAAAATCTATTCTCCCCTGTCTACTGTCCTGAACTGATGACATACACTTAACAGCTCACTCACAGATTGCCATTATGAACATCAGAACTGCCAGCCGACTAGTTGTTACTTCCTCAAATTGATATTTCATGATCTGGTCTATCCGGAAATCTAGTTGTGTTCGTACCCTGTAGTACCTGTCATGATACAAACTTAAAAGCAGTGCTATTAAAATAGTTTATCAAAGAAATGGGTCATTTTTTAAAAGTTGTATACTTCGTTACTGCTTAAATACTACACATCATTAACAAAAAGTGGAATTGAAGGGCTGGAGAGCTGGCTTAGTTAAGAGCATGTGCTGCTTTTGATTCCCAGCACCCACATGGCAGCTCACAGCCAACTGTGGTCTGATCTGATGTCCACTTCTGACCTCGGTGGGCACTGCATGTACAGGGTGTGCAAGCATGAATGCAGGCAAAACACACTCATCCAAATAAATAAGTAGATTTAAAATTTTTAAAGTAGAATTACTTTATCTTTGAAAATGTGCATATATGTCTAAGTTATCTAGACTCAAAGGAGCATTTTACAGGATATTTTTAGGTTTATTTTACATTTTAACTTTGTCTATTCAGCTAGAGATGAGGGTAAACCATTTGCTAGATAATGAGAATCGCGTGGATGGTTATGAGTCTTGTTTTCCACTCAGCATGATCACTGTTGCAGGACCTACCTGCGTCTACCTTCCCTAGGTCTGAACTTGCTCGTTTACCTTATAATTTTCCCAGTTTCTGAAGAAATTGACAGAGCCATCTGTTCTTTTCTGAATAACAGTCCAGCCCCCGGGATCCAAACTGTTGTCGCACCATAGCTGCATCGGCCCGTCGCTGTTTTCAGGCTTAATCATGTAAATCCCGCTGGCGGAGTGCCCAGCTTCTCTTGCTTGCTGGCAGTCTTTGAACGGCCCTGTGATTTAAATATTGATTATTGATAAATGCAAAAGATAAGTATTAAAATAGTTCGTAAATCACGAGTCTTACCTTCATGTTTCTCTTTACAGATAACTACATCGTATCTGCTGTGTGCATAATGTCTCTGTAAAAGTTAAAGAGACTAAGTTTAAAATATAGAGCTAAGTGTGTGGGTGACACCAGTCCCATTATTCCGACACTGTCTTGCTCTGTCTCCCACCCCTCTGCTCTGTATTGTGTAAGTCCGCATTCTGTCTTTACATTTACCACATTTCCTCGGAGCTGTGGTCTTCATTCTAGCTCTGCAGTGCCGCTGGAAGGCACTTGGGTTTTCTTCTATCGTATGGACATTCAAGTTTCTCCTTATTTTTGCTATAATAGTTGTATTATATTGTGCTGAATGACTTCATTCTTACTAGCTTTTCTTTCTTTTTTTTTTTCTTCATACTTAGAAAATGCTGTGGGATTGATCTGATGGTATAAATATACATATTTTCCTGGTGCCAGACTTACAGTGTCTGAACTTTTATTTCAAGGGAACACACAAAGTTTGTGTGTTCAATGAAAATGGAATGCCACAGTCTAGTAAGTTTTAGCAGCATAAAGTAGTGTGCTTCCCGTGTGGAAACTCAGTCTCACTCATTCGTTCATTCACTCATGAAATGCTAAGTATCCCTAAAACAAAGCAAATTTAAATGTTGTTAACTATTTCTTGTATCCATAAAGAATACTTTCAGGCCAGGTGTTGCCCAGTGCTCAGGAGGCTAGGGCCAGAAGATTGCCCCAAGTGTAAGGTCGGCTTAGCAAGTTCCAGGCTAGCCTGGCTTCAGTGGGAGACCCTGCCTTAAAGTTAGAAAACGTAGGGTGTTGATCTGAGTGTCTTTCTCAGATACTGCGTGAGTTATGGCGAGTAGTGATTTTCTTCCCAAAGCTGCCCGGTGGCCCTGTGAGAGCTTTCGGCGTTCCACAGATAGAAGTCAACTAAGGTCACGTGAGGTAGTGGCAAGCTCTTGCTCACGCGTGCTTCTTTTGCTCCCAGGTCACTGTTCTGAACTGCTACGCAGTGTTTGCCCTTGTGTATCGTAGGACTAGCCGCTCTACATTTTTAGTTTTATCATTGGGTGCACAGAAGCCGGAGGACAACCTGCCAGGAGTGGGCCTCTCCTGCCATGAGGTCCTGGCGATTGATCGCGGCTCATCAGGTCTGGTGGCAGCTCTTGCCCACTGACCCATCTCACCGGCCTCCTACACGTTCTATTTTTAGCCAGAGAAGATTTTCAACTTTTAAAAAATGACTGAAGCATGTTAAATCATTTGTAGAGTCTGGTTTGTACATTGTGGGAGCTAGAGAAAATGCCTTCTGGTTCTACTGAACATCCTTGGGTTTCATCCTACCTACCCCAGTGTTTCCAACCATTTATTTTAAAACAATGCAAAAATCATGACTTTGCCCTGTGTCCTGCGAAGGAACCGAAGTGTGGGATTGGGTTAAAGGAAGTGGGGTGGGGAGTGAGGATGGGATAAAGGAAAACTCCCTTTCCTTAACCACAGAAGAGCAGTTTCACCTTACAGAAGCACGTGTCGTGTTGTAGTTGGTGCAGAGGAGACCAGTTACGTCTCAGAGAGGGGGAGAACGGAGGAAGGAAAGGTGAAGTGACTCCCAACCCCATGGGGTTCCCTCGCAGGACACAGGGCAGTGTGTTTGTTTATTCACAGGCAGGGCTTTATCTTTTGTTGGCATCCACAGTGTGAGCCCATTTGGGGACTCTCACATACTGGTACTAAGTAATTTCTGATGGTAGTCATTTTCAGAATTTCTTCAGTTTTTCCTGTTTAGGAAGTATCTTTTCAGGAGTGGGAGAGGCTTAGTCTGTAGCTTCCCTTCTGTACAAGTCTAAGGACCCAAGTTTGGATCCCAAGTGTTCACATAAAAGCTCGGGTAACATCTAAATCTCAGCGCACTGGGCTGGGGTCAGAGACAGGTAGAGCCAATCTAACCAAATCAGTGAACTTCAAATTTAATGAATGACTCTTTCTCATAAAAGTGGAGATAGTCACCTTTGTGGCCACACACACACAGACACTAAAAAAAAAGTGTTTTGACTTAAAATAATGATCTTTTCTGACTCTAGTGCAGGCCAGACTGTCTTCCAGGTCCAGAGATAGGTAAGCAACCTTGAGGTTAAGTGGGAGGAGAGAAGTGGAAGAAATGGTTAGCTCTTTACAGTGTGGCTCCGCGTCCTGATGGTGTTGCAGGCAGAATACACGGTGAGAATGTGAAGTAGCAGCTGAGGTTTGAGCAGGAGTCCAGGGTCTTCCTGTCTAAACTAGGAGCGAATACAAATCAGGCTGTTGGGAGTTCAGGGCCTCATCTAGGCCACATGTGGGCTACATACCAAAGTGTGTTTAGTCTTACACAGCTGTTACATGTTTCTTACGTCTAAAATATAAACGGCAGGATGATGTTTACAGCAGTCAGGTGGGCCAGAGGGTGCCTCAGTCATGGGCTTGATTCTTTACTTTAGAAATACAGTTCTGATGGAATTTCTAATGTTAGCTACATTTTGTGTCTGAATTGTCACTTCTAGGGAAGTTAGATGTCTAAAGAGACTATCTTATTTTACTTTAAATTCTTATTTTAAGGCCTGGTGGTTTGCACTTGATGCCACATGAGGTGCTTTGTGGGCAGCGCACCTCAACGCTGCTCCTGTCTGGGCAGGTTCCATGCTCTCTGGCTGCCTCCTTCTCAGAACTGCCACTTCCCTAAGGACTTCACAAGTCTTCACAGTGAACTCACAATTTACACAAGTACATACTTAAAAGTGGCCCTTCTGATTTATTTGAGTTGCTGTAAAATACTCAGAAATGTCACGGTTTGGGATGGTAACAAGGGCCGGGCTAAGTAGCCCTTCTCTAGAAGCTGGTTCGGGAGTGTTCTGAATAGCGCCTGTCAGATTTGGGACTAAACCTCACCAGTTGAAACCTTACTGCCAGCACTCAAAAGTTTTAGATACGGAGGCAAATTAAATATTTCTCTGTTGGCCTGTTTTCGTTTAACCTATGTTTGTTAAATACCAGAGAGCTAGATATTTTTTTTTCCTGCTATTTAACAGGTACTTAGTTGTTTAAATAAATTGAAGAATTCTAGGTTGTCTGAATCCAGTTTTTATTTGATAAAACTTCCAATACATGCAATTTCATTTTTTCCTCAACTTTACTCATCCATCCTGTTTTCTGGACCCTTGTATTCACAGCTTGGATATCTGTTAGGCTTAATTGATACAAAACCTCAGGAAATTTTAGTTCAGATTATTTTGTGGGAAGACATAGATTAAATTAGAAGTGCTTTTTCTCCTCTTTAGTAAAACTAGTAAATATCAGAAGTCAGTGTTTGATTTTTGTCAGTATGACATTAACTCATTATATACTGTTGATCTTGGCAGAAACATTTTCTCATTGTTGCTTGCATGCCTTTTTAAATTCTTACTCTAGAATTAGATGGTAGTTTTCATAGAAATTAACTTCTCTCTCTGGATCACATTTAACACTAACAAAAATTCTTAAAACTACTGGTAGAAAATTATCATCTTTAATTTTGAAAATCCAAATTTAACTTGCTGCTTTGCGTATTAAAAAACAAAATTTACCTCTGATTCAGAAATTTGGTGCTTCAAAGGATATAGATAGGAAGTACCTTTCTCTGAAATCAAAACTTATCACCCGTTTCTTGCATGCAGGAATCTTGAGATAGGCTTCATCCATTTCCTGTGATACACATTGTAATTCTTCCCAAAGCAGAGAGCTAGATACTGAGTGGTGACTTTGACTCTTTCTGCACCCCATGTAGGTGGAGTCATAGTCTTTTTCATTTTGTAACTGGCCATATGCTCTTCTAAGTAGTACAGATAATTGTGTGTCTTGCGTTATGCATGTAGAGATACATGTATAGTTACTACTCGCTTCGTGCCAGAGCATATGTAAGCACAGTAGCCATCTATTTGTGTGTGTGTGTGTGCGTGTGTGTGCGTGTGTGCGCGCGCGCAAACAATGTCAGACCCTTCTGCACAGAGTTAGGCATGTCATATAAAGAGATAAAATGGTAGGCCTATTAATTGTTACTTGTAATAACGTTTATTTATTAGGAATCAGAGTATTAGAACTGAATGGCACGTTACAGGCGTCTGGTCCATTCAGCATTGTTCTTACTCAAGGCATAGAAGCAGCAAAGTGTGAGGGAAGTGGCGTTTGTTGTGATGCAGCTAATTATGTCCTTACCTTTGGTTATAGAGTAAAGCAGACGTTAATGTTTACTTGAAATAATTACGAAAAACTCGTCTCTGTGCCTTATATTTTACATTAAAGCTTGATTTCTTAGGACTGCTGTTTGCACCATTGCTTCTTATGAAAGTGAAGTGCACTTGAGGGGATTCGGACATGCCAAGTCCCTGGCATGGTTTTAGTTCTATGAGTTTTCTTGTACTGAAGCTTAAAATATGGAAAAACCTAGAACTGATATTTTCATTGGTGGAAGCATTTTCTTGGTTTGTTCCATAAATACACAAATCTTTATTTCTGCTAAAATTGATGCCATTGACGACTTAAATTTCAGGATTACTTAGAAAACTCAACAGCAGTTGTTCCTACACTTCTGTAATTGTACCTACCATAGCTTAATAAAACACACCTCACTTATTTTTATCTATAAATCACATATGAGCCACTAATACTGACAAATCATATACCTTAAAAGCTTAAGTTTTGAAAAGGATGGGAAAGATAAATGTTTTTTTCCTTCTGAGCCCTGTGGATAATTTTGTATGTGTCTTTGGAAATTAAAGGGCTAGAGTTACTAGCTAGTAACCACCATTACCTAATTTAATAAGACTCTGGGTGGTTGCTGCTCTTAGCACTTTTCTGTTTTCATGAAGATCTTTAGATTGACCACTTCAAGAGGCTCTGTGTTATCAAATCATCTAATGTTTTAGCACCTACAGTTAAGATACAGTGTCCATCTGCCAGAAGGACCTTATATTTTAGGGTGCTTTCACTTAGATGTACTGTGGGAACTTGTAAAGATAATATAATTCAAGAAATGTATGCATTATAGACAGTAGAGGTGTCTGTGGATAGAAACAACTACTTCAGTCCTGTGGAGGTCAACAGGGGTTTCAAGGAGGACCTCCAGTTTGTGTTGTTCATTCATTTGATCTCAACCTTGCCATTTGAATGGTCAGGAGTCACAGAATATTTAGAAGAATGTGGATTTGTTTAATTGGAGCAAGTTTTTATGAAGGAAACCCATGAAAGAAAAAATTAGACTTTTTCTTTTTGCAGAGAATTGATGAGCACAAGTATGGTGTGGGTACTTTACAAAGGAGACTTATTGTCAGTCTAGAATGTATTGTGGTGCAGTTACATGTTCTTGATGTAAGAACCAGCATTTGGGTGTCTGCTGCCGTTGTAAACACTAAGTGTTAAACACTGAACCAGGTAGTGAGTACTGTTACTCCCATTTTAGATGAGGGAAGCGAGGCACAGACCCCGCCACAGAGCTGGTGATGGTGCTCTAGCCTAGCTACTCCTGTGGGGTATTGGATCTAAGTCAACAGTTCTGGCTCTGAATGGTAGACAAGAGGACTTGGGTAGAATTCAGGTGACTGTTTATGGGACAGGCGGGAAGTATCAAACAGACAAGTCTGTCACTTTTACTTAGAGAAATTCGTCTTAGAAAAAACAAAATGGATTTTTAAGGTTAAATATTGATTACCATGTTTATAAGAAGAAAAAAGAAATGACTAAAAAATTAACTTTATTTCTCCCTATTAGGCTGTTTGGTGATAATTTTTTAAAGATGATTTTGTTAAGTAAATCTGTATTTGTTTTGAGACAGTTTCTCTTCATAACCCCAGCTGACCTCAGTCTTAGGAAACCCCTGCTCAACCCTCCCTCAGTAATTAGAGGAGGATACCACACTGCTTGCTTTATTTGTCATGGTAATTACTTCTAGCAGGACAATGGTGGTTTGAGAAAATGGGTATTTTAGGGCCTACTTACTCATTCATTATGAGCACAGTATGCCAAACTTGGTTCAGCAGGGAGGCCACAAACAAATCTCAGTAACTGCAGTGTACTGTGGTGTAGGAAACAGATTCAAGAAATAGCCTCTGATTTGGAGGATAATGTCTGCTTGAGTCTTGGAAGGCATAGTGTCAGTCTGGAAAGCCTTGATCATCCATGTTTCAGCAGAAGGGCCTTAGCATGGATAGTAATAGACTATCCTAATGCATATACCTAACTTCCGTTACAACAAAAGGCAGAGCTCCACTCAGAAACTGTCTGAGCTAGGTGATACTTGAAGTCTTGGGATGTGGGGGACCTCTAAAATACAGTATCTCGAAGACAACTTGTTCACGGTATGAAACTAGGAAGGTGCCAGTGGAAGACCCAGGAAAGTAGGAAGCCTGGAGCATGACAGTGTAGGCACCAGAGGTAGAGATAACAGTGTCCGTGGGTGCTGCTGCTGCACACAGCCACCTGAGCTGCTTCTTTCTAGTGCTTGTCTTACATTCTGCCTTTTCAATAAGTAAATGGCTTTGGTTTATCCTCTGAGCATCTGAGTTTCCTTCCCTTGTAAGGAAGCAAGGAGAAAAGCTTGGGAGAAAATGGGTGTGCATGTGAAAGTGTCCAAGTGAACAAAGGGATCTCTGTTTGTTTACTGGCCACCTGAGAGTCAACACTGACAGCAAAGCAGGGAGAGGAAGGGAGGGAATTCAGAAATGGAGGCAGAGCTTTTAATGTTGACAAAACATTGGCTGGAGCACAGGTTAAATATTGTCTAGCCTTAGAAAAGAGGATCCTTTTTCTCTTGAGGGAGAAAAACTAGGTTTTGTTTAGATGTTTTGAAGTTGGAAAGAGCGAGAACCCAGGACCTGATTAGAGCAGTGTAGAACTCATACTCTGAGCGGGGGTAAGGGACATTGCAGACTCGAGGAGGAGAGCAAAATGTTGAGGACACAGCGGAGTGCAAGAGGAAGCAGAAAGGATTCTGAGGTGAGGGGGGAGGTGGAGCTGGCTTTAGCCTTAGGTGCAGAGGAGTCCTTCATATAAGTACCTTGAAACTTAGAGCAAGGAGAAATGTTTTATATCAAATCCTGATATTACTACAAAGATTGAAATTTTAGTTGAACACTCACCACACAAGAACAAAGACTTTCTAAGAGCATTGCTGAATGAATCCTATAGCATGCCGGCTTCATTCTTCATTTGACCAGTGAGCGAGAACTCACTGCTGCGGGCAGGCGGGCGGTGCGCGCCTTTAATTCCAGCCCTGGGAGGCAGAGGCAGGTGGATGTCTGTAATCCACCTGCGAGTTCGAAGCCAGCCTGGTCTACAGAATGAGTTCCAGGACAGCCATAGTTAGGACAGAGAAAACCTGTCTTGGGGGGAGGGAGAGAGGGAGGAAGGGAGAGAGACAGAGGAGAAGAGGGAGAGAGAGGAGAGAGAGAGAGAACTCACCTTCATTGATGAAAGTTACTGCTGGAATCTTGAGAGGGCTTTTTGTGGGAGCCTTTGGCAGATCAGGTGCTGGCAGTAAGTCTCTGGGGTACCCTGGGTCCCTCTGTATCTCGTTGCCTCCCAGCAGACCGGGGGTGTACTGGTGGCTGTTAGGAATGTTTCGTGGCACCACCTGGACCAGAGGGGGAGACGCGTGGGTGTCCTGTCGGGAAAACATCCTCAAGCACTGCTCCTCCAGCAGCGTGATCGTCGCAGACTGGTTATTGACGAGGTCGGTCAAGGAAGCGTATCTCACCTCCAGCTCCCTGTACCTTGTTGCCATCCTCAGCATCTCTGTAGTGACATTGAGGATTTTGTTTTCCAGCTGGGAAAGCTCGAGGGAATTGTCTCTTTTACGGATAATCTCGTGTAATAGCTGCATGTAGAGCTGCGTGACTCGGGAGTTCATGTTCCGGCTCTCCTTCCTCAGCAGTTTCACCTCATTTACGATGTTTCCGTCCACATCCACCACCAGCTGCAGGACATCTATCTCTCGTTTCTGCCTAGAGAGCACATCCTTGAGGTTCTCAAGGTCCATCCTGGTGATCATGTCCTTGACGGTACCTGCATCTTGACCTCTGGTGTTGACGCAGATCGGCCCTGTTATTTTTTGCTCAGGCACCAAGAATGTGTATGAGCATTTCTTAGTTTCCTCTTTGCCATCTGTGGCACGAGGATATCTCCTCTGGGTTATTTTTTTTATTTTGAACTGTTCTCCTTTGCAATGACCAATGCCCACGAGGAAGAGTAACACACCCACGGTCCAAACAAAAGCCTTCATTTTGAAATGAAGTTGTACCACAGTGTCTTTTGGAAAGCGATTGACTGAAGAGAAACAGTAAAAGAATTAATACTAATTTACATGCAGATGGAAATCACATTGAGATTCCATCTTATCCCCGCTAGAATGGCTGTCACTAAAAACATAACAAATGCTGGCAAGAATGAGGGTGGAGGCACCTTTATACACAAATAGCGGGAATGTAAACCAGTGCAGCCACTCTGGGCACCAATGTGGAGGTTCCTCAGACAAGAACCAGCACTGCCACATTGTTGAGCTGTTCCAGTCCTGGAACTCTATCTGAGGGCTCTGAGTCAGCAGACTTCAGAGATGCCTGCTCACCCTCATTTACTGCAACATTATTCACTGCAGCCAAGTTACAGGATCAGCCTCAGTGTCCATCAAGAGAAGAACAGACGAAGGAAATGTGGCATATAGGCATAATTTTGTTCTTTACCACTCAGTCATTTGCAGAAAAATAGATGGAATTAGAGTCATCTTACTAAGAAAAATAGGCTAGACCCAAAAGGGCAAATGTCTTACATTTTCTTTTCTATATGGAACCCAGGTTTTATATAGACATACATGATGTTCACACACACGACATGAAAACAGATTATTTGGGAAATGGACTAGAGGAGATAGTGGGGCATGAATATGGTCAAAATGCGTGATATACTTGAACAAAAATATGGTGAAACCCATCGCTTTGAGTATACAGTGAGTATGAGCTAATCATTTTTAGATCAATAATTTTAAAAAACCTTCAGTAGTAGTTGCTTTTCTGTTGCTATGATAAAACACCATAACCAGAAGCCACTAATGGAAGAGAGGATGTATTTTGGTTTACACTCCAGAGGGGTTAGAATTTGTCACCATGGAGAGGCTTGGTGGCAGGGCCCAAAGCCGAGACATCACATCAGTAAAGACCGCGAACTAGAAGTGGGGAAGCTGTGAAAGCTCAGAGCCCACTGCCAGTACTTCGTCCATCAAGGTCACGTTTCCTAAACCTCCACAGAAGCCCTACCCACTGGGACCAAGGGTTTAAATACCTGCGGAGAACTTGTCTCACTCAAACTATCACACTCACAGGAAAACCGAGTGACTGATACTAGTAAATTAGATCTAACTTCAATTCTTAAGCTCACCGTTAATCAGTATTTTGACATTTGTTTAAAGATGAGACCCCATCTCGTGCAGCTCTCTCGGCTGCCACCTGGTATAACACTGTTTTGTCCCCGAGTTCATTCATTGAAGAGATTTTGATCAGTGCCGTCCTGTGAGAGATGCACTGCGGGTGCTGTCAGTGTTTAAGACCCCAGTCAAGGGCCTTCCCTTCGAAAACTCACTCCCTCTTAAGACTGAGAGCAGTACATAATGTATGGAGGATGCTAACTAAAGCGTTGCTTGGTTAGCGCTGCGGTCTCTGGGTGAGCTTACTAGTCATGCTTTAGATTACAGTCCTGTTCTATAAGATCAGGTCAGTTGGTTGCTGCGATAAATTCTGTGACTTTTATTTTTTTCAACCCACCAAGTCAAACATTTTAGATAAAAGTGGAACGGTTTACCGTCAGGTTTTTGTAGCATCTGCTGTAGGGACTGGAGGCAGGTTTAAGAACGGCAGGTGCTCATCATTGTGGGCAGTTGTGTTTCCTGAATTGCAGTCTTGTTTATGCTCTGAGCTTATAGGTGATTCAGTAGCTCTTTTCTGTCGAGAAAGTCTAGTGGGTTGTACTTTAGTTAAACGTCCCTAATTTTCAACAAGCATTACCAAATTGGATATAAAGAACCTTTTTGTAGTCACGTGTGTGTTGAAGGCCAAAGCCACACTAACGTTAGAACCAGGTCTAGAACTTGGGTTTTTCTGTCACTCAGTGTCTGTAGCAGCAAGACTTAAGCCATTATGTGTGCTTGGACTGTGTCCTGCTGACTGTGCAGATGAGAAGCACCTGTTCTCTTTCCAAGATCTAGATCTCACCCTTCCTTTTAGTTAACGCCCAGACGCTTATGCAGTAGGGTGGGGAGGGGGTGAGGAAAGTGTGTCTGTGTGAGAGTTGAGGCTCATGAGCAAGCTGCACCCATAGCACTGCACCCACTGATGCTATCTGCTGTTTGTAAGGCTACCAGTGGCACCCTCGGAGCTCTTCTTACACTTGAGTACCTGAGCCCTTGTTCCTTGAGTTACAGGTCACCCGAGTTGTCTGTGCATAGTCCATAACGTGCTGGCAGCACAGCAGGAAGACTGCTACATACTTAGTGGGTGCTCTTAGGAGACATCCCCACCACCGTCTTCTTATGCACATATTAAATGTACATATGAAACTATTCTCACCATTCTCAGCGTGGCAGATGATTCTGATACTCATTTTCACCTGAACTGGCACCCCAAAGTGCCATGTCAGTAGTCACACAGCTGAGCTAGAATTTGAACCCATTCAGAAGACACCAGAGTTGATGCTTTTAGTTAACCACTGCATCATATGGCTCTGCTTTCCACACTACTTTCTGTCCAGAGTGCTATGGCCACCTCATCTATCTATGAAACACTAAACACACAGCATTCGCATTCTCTGTAACACTAGGCAGTATCACTTACAAAGGACAAGTCCCAGAAAATGGAAAACACTCAAGTGGGGGTTCAAATACTAGACCTGTGCCTTGTGTACTGTGGTGTCTAACAAGAGGCTCTTGGCATGTGCTGCGTATAGCTTTTCCCTAGCCTATTTCTCTGTGGTGCAAAAGCACGTGCAGGTCGTTCTTATTGCAACCCGTGTTGTTGTTTCTGCACCCGTCATTTTGAGGCTGTCCTTTCTGCCCATATGGATTCTATTATTGGTGTTTATGTAATCTAACCTAACCCCCTCCCCGCACACACACAATTTCTCAGTGAAGCATGGGCTTTTCTGCTGTTGGAAATACTGGTGCCTCCTGCACTCCCACAGCAAGTCCCCTCGTTTGGTGGTCTTGGTTTGGTGTGTTCAAAGAGGACAGACAATGAAGATGAGCAAGGGTGGGGGAGTGTGGGAATTACCTTCCTGCCACTTACTCAAGCTAGAGGCAGTGAAATGAAACATGTGCAGCAAGGCCTCTGTGCTGACTGGCGTCAGGAGCGCACAGGTGAGGTGTTAGCGCCTGTTCTGCACTGTGCCTTCCGACGCCAGAGGAGGCATGAACCGAAGGAGTCATCGCTCTATCACAGACCGTCTCTCACTCTCCAAGAGTTAGCCTGTACTAGAACTGATGACAGGTGCGGGGCTGTATGCACAGGACATTCTTGGAATTTAAATGTAAGTTTATTTTTAAAAGGTGGAATAGTTAAAATAAAATACAATAGAAGCCATTAGCCTCTAGGCAAATATATATACATATATACATATATATATGTATATATATAAATTTTTTCCTAAATTTCCTAATGTAATTTTAATAATAGAACAGAAACTCTTGATTCATAAGATTATTTAAGAATTTTCTAGAATGAAATAAGCTACCAAGACAAGGAAATTTTAAATTAAAAACATGAGGATCTTTGGTATTTGGGTCTATTCTGCCTAGCGTCGCTATGGTTCAGAAAATTAATCATAAGATTTAAGATGATATTAAAGGTGGCAATTAAAATCTCCTTACGGTTGTCGTGGTTGTTTTATGTTTCCTTATTAAAGCAGTGATGACCTCACTGTCCCTTACAGCAGAGTTAGGAGAACATTCTTACGTAGTAAACTAGCTATGTCATGAGTAAAGAACTGATTTTTAGATTTTTGTTTACTCTTACATTTTCTAAAAGTATTCTCTTATTTAATGTTTCCCACATATGTTCAGTTTTAAATGTGAAAGAGCCATAAATCTGTGTTACCTCGTAAAACCTTTCTATTTATGTTAAGTTTTTCCTAGGTCCCAAGGGAATGTTATAAATTAGTTACAGCACACTGAAGCTTAAATCTGCGCCTTTGCCTGGTGATTTTTAGAAAAGGGAGAGAAAAAAAAATCTGTGCAGTTGCATTAATTATCTTAGAAGTATTTCTCTTCACAATTGCTGTATTGCCAACTCTAAGAATAAAGCCTGGACTTATTTCCTTTGCCTGTGCCCTGCACTGAAAGCAGCCCGAGTCAGTCACCTTATCTGTGAGCACTGACCAGGTGGATGGAAGACCTTCCTGGTTGTCAAGTATGTTTGAGCGACTGGCTTGAGACGGAAATGCCCTGGAAATGTCCCCACAGTGGACAAGTCGTTAACTGTCATTTACACACGCGCTACCTTAAATGGCTGCTTAAAGACATTGGCGGTTGAGGTGGAATGAGGCCCTGCTTTTATCATGGCAAGCAGCAACAGAGATGATAGTGTTTAAGTATGGCTTGGATATTTTATCCAGTCTCCTGTAAAATATGTATTTAACAGAGCTCTCAGAACCGAGAGTTTTGATGTTTAAGCAAAGTTGGGAAAACAAAATCTGAACATTACCATTATTTGTTGAAAATTTTAACCACTAAAAGTTAAAGGTCAGGGAATCTTGCCATCATAACAGCTGCCTGCTATTGGTGTTAAAGCTTACTGTTGGTAAGTAGTAACTTCATAGTCCTCGTGATTAACGGAGCCCCGAGAGAATTCTGAGGGCACGCACCCCTTAGGTGCAGTTACCAAGGTTGTTTTAAAACAGACTTGGGCCTTTTGTTTTGTTCTGATTTTCGGTAGTTACATTTTCTGAGTTCCTATTGTTAGTCCTGGTGACCCTAACAATTCTCAGTCCTGACATTGAAGGAGGTTTGGCTGTTTGTTTATATCAATAATTACTTTTCCAGTAATAGAAGCAGTTTTAATCTGTGGCTCAAATGAAATTTCTGTTGTAGGCAAAGTAGGAAACTCTTTAAAATGACTAATTGTAACAAAAAAATTCCATAGATTAAAGTCTCGCAAGAGTTTTGTCTGTTGTAACTGAGATTTTGTTGCAAACATTGAGCTGGCCAGTTCTGAGCCTTGTTTTGTAGCCATGCTTTGAAAGTTCAACAGTTGATGCACATCTTTACACACACACAGCTCAGAAGAGAGACCCCCACCCTAGCGATCGCTCTCTTCAGTTTACATCCGTCGCTGTTGATTGCTGCGCTCTGTAAGCTTTACACGGTTAATGAGGTAAAACTTGTAAAACTTTCTAGTGTCGCTAAAGCATGTTTCCAGAAATGCCAGCATGTATGTATCAGTTTATAGAACCTCAGATAATGTCTTAACCATCATAAAGTACTTCATGACTGGCTTTTATAGAAAGATGCAAAACAAAACCTGCAGGTGCTAATCAGTAGCATCTTCTAAAGTTCCTCGGTAAATCTCATAATTTTTAGTACAAAGGAAAATGATGCATTTGATACAGAATTTTGAATAAATATGAGAGAAGCATTCAAATACCTTTGGTGTCTGTTGAAAAGTGAATCCGGAAACTTGCGTCCTTTCGCCTTGCTCTCTAAAAGATCAGCGTAGACGTTTGATTGTCTCTGCCCTCTGTGGCAACTACATTCTTGTTTCTGACCGTTGGAGCCCAGCAGGAAGGAACTTCCTTTCACAGCACAGATGGACTGAGTTCGACAGGCCACCTATGTCTGTGGGGCTGTCTGTGGACTTTGTCTAATCCTGCAGAGAATACATTGCGGCTGCACTCTCAGCCGCATGTGGAAGTGCTGTGACCAGCCGCGGCTGACAGACCGTCCACAGGGTACCGGAGAGTGAGTTCCGTTCTCTCAGTCGCATCAAGTTCAGCCCACATATTACGTCATTAGAAGACTGCTGGAGTCTGGGGGGTGGGGGTGGGGGATCGCCTCCTTAGGGTTTCCTCTCTGTAGCTGTGTAAGTGGGGGGGGGGGGGTAGATCAGCAGGAGGTTGAATAGCTCTGAACAAGGAGAGATTGTGTGCAGGTTGAAGGAAGGGCACCATCTGGAAACAGCCTATCTTAGTTCAACAGGCAATTATAAAACAAACATTTGAGTCTGCTAGCCACAGCGCTTTTGAGTTTAAAAAGAAAAAAGTATTCCATTTTAGAAGTACCAGCAACCTGTGAGGAGCAAGACTTTCCGGGAAGAGCCACCTAACAATACAGTTCTGTACAGCCTTGGGATGTTGAATGCTTTATTCTAGAATTGCTGCTTCAGACAGTTTTAAACCTCTGAGAAATTGTAATGAATTTTGTAATGTTTCTTAGGAGAAAATGGCTTTCATAGTTGGGTTTTTAATCCCAGCACTGAAGGCAGAGGCAGTTGAATTCCTATGAATTTGAGGCCAGCCTGGAATACACAGTGAGCTCCAGGCCGGCCAGGGCTGGCCAGTGAGAACTTGTCTCAGAAACACACACACACACACACACACACAAACACACACACACACACAACTTGCTTTTATATGCAGTCAACCTACAACAAGTGAAACTAATAAACCGTGTCTGTGTGTGTATGTGTGTGTGTGTATGTGTGTATGTGTATGTGTGTGTGTGTGTATGTATGTGTGTATATGTGTGTGTGTGTGTGTGTGTGTGTGTGTATGTGTTTTAAATCTTAAATTCTGTGATAGCTAATATGTTTAAAGGATTTATTTGGCTTATACTTCCACATCGCAGTCCATCATCAAAGGAAGTTAGGACAGGAACTCAAACAGGACAGGAATCTGGAGGCAGGCGCTAATGAAGAAGCCATGGAGGAGTGCTGCTTACTGGCTTGCTCCTTATGGCTTGTTCGGCCTGTTTTACAGAACCTAGGACCAACAAGCAAGCCCAGGGACGGCTTGGCCTTCCCACATCAATTACTAATTTAAAAAATGTCCTACAGGGGCCTGGAGAGATGGCTCTGCACTGGTTGCTGTTTCAGGGGTCCTGAGTTCAATTCCCAGTAACCACATGGTGGCTCACAACAATCTATAATGGGATCTGATGCCCTCTTCTGGTATGCAGGTGTACATGCAGACAGAGCACTCACATAAATAAATATTTTTAAAAAGGAAGATAGGGAGGGAAACTGTCCTACAGGCTTGCCTACAGCTGGATCTTATGGAGGCATTTTCTCAGTTGAGACTTCTCTTGAAGACTAGTTTGTATCAAGTTGACTTAAAACTAGCCAATACAATGTCTATTGTCTATATAAGACAATTGTTGTTATTTGATTGTTATTTAAAAACAAACATGACCATAAATTAATGAAAATAAAGGATCTCTGACTCCCCATGACTGTGTGAACTTAAGACAAAGCGCCATGTCCCCTGGACCAGCTTCCTCTGCTATGAAATAGGTTCTGAAGAGATCATGAAACAAAGAAATATTTAGTAATCCAATAGTTAATAAAACCCAAGCTTGGACATCCTCAATAGCTTGGCTACTCAGTGATAAGTAATGTATCTGGGTTTTTAAACCTTACCCTAAAGCAGTGTCCGCAACCTTCCTAATGCTGCTTTAATTTAGTTCCTCATGCTGTGGTGACCCCGGCCATAAAATTATTTTCGTTGCTACTTCATAACTGTAATTTTGCTACTGGTATGAATCGTAAATACCTGATATGCAGATGGTCTTAGGTGACCCCTGTGAAAGAGTCATTTGACCCCAAAGTGGATCTCGATCCACAGGTTCTGAACCACTGCCCTAAAGCATTGTGGTACTCTCCTTGATTTGGAATGTTGCTTCTAAATGAGGCTTTGGGGCTTCTACTGCACATGCCAGTTTTCTCATATGACCTGTAGATCAGTAGATTCACATTCTTTACTTACTCTGAGTTTGTTACCTCTGTCATAGAATTATTTCTTAGAATTCCTCTGTCATATTTAGATAGATAAGAGGGTGCAAACTAAAGGCCTAAAAACTAAATGCTCAGAAGACCGAAGCAGGTTATATAAATAAGTAAACCAGAATCTATAACAGAAAAGTGCTGGCCTGTTTGGGGTTACCTTGTCAGCAGCACCTCACTATGGTCATGAGGGATTATGAGGCTCTATTGTTGCCATGTATTCTGATTTCTTTTTGGTTTTCCTGGACCCTTTTCTGATCTTAATGGGGTCGGATAAGATGCTAGCTTCTAACTTCAGGATTATGTTCTGTTAGCCAGTGATGTTTTCATTCACTACTAGTTTAATGCAGATAAAATGGGAGATAGTAAGTTCCTCTGAGACTTTTAGTTTGAGAATTGTTTAACTTTCTAACTTGAACAATTTCTATTACTAACCAAAATAAAATAAAAGTGTAGTGACAGATTGTAGGAACAAGTGATTGACTTGGCTTGTTTAATGGAAAGGAAAGTTTGGGGATCAGTTCTGTGCAGAATCGTAAGATCAGAGCTGAGGTCACACAGAAGAAGCGCGTGTGGAGTGAGAAGGGCAATGGCGGGTCGTGGAGGACACCAGCATTGTCGAGGGGCGCGGGGAAGAGGGTGAGGGATGAGGGGTTAGAAAGGGTGAAACCAGGAGACTCAGGAGGCGAAGCAGTCGCAGTGCTACAGAGAGCGAGAGGCTCAGCTGAGAGCTAGAGGGCTTGCCGAGCGTGCCAAGGCCCTGGGTGCAGCCTGGCACTGCAAGAGCAGTAGTGTCAGAAAATAGGGAACTACAGAAGAGGTAGGCAAGGACCAACGGACATTTAAAATTTTATAATGAGATCATGAACTGTGACCTTGGCCAGAAATAATTTTCGGTGTCATGGTAAGAGCTTAGACTATTGGTAGGTGAGAGGAGCAGCTACATAAAGTGGTAGTGAACTGCGTGACGTCCTCAGGCTGTTTAAATGGGAGTCGGTAGCAGGGCAAAGCAGACAAAACAGGATAGCAGCTGTTGGCATGAAGTGCTCCGGCAGAAACTACGTGCTGTCAGTGCAATGCAGATGGTAAAGGTTTGAAAACAGCATTCGCTCCATGTCCTGACGCTGGACGTGTCACACCTTACAGCATGGGCAGTCCTCTGCTGGGGTGAGTGTGTAAACGTCCACCTGTACAAGTGTGTCTACAGTAACTCAGGAAGAGGAAGGAAATACCCAAAAGTCTAAAAGTAGTCATGAAGACCATATTCTAAATTGAATTTAATAATTGCTTACAAAATTATTTTTTAATTATCTACATTTATGGTGTGTCTGTGTGAGAGAGAGAGAGAGAGAGAGAGAGGGAGAGAGAGGGAGAGAGATATACCTGAGTGCCATGGCACATGTGTGGAGGTCAGAGGATAACTTTTCCTGAGTCAGTTCCCTCAAGGGATTGAATTCAGGTCCTCAGGATTGGCCACAAGTTCATGGTACATTTAACACAATACTGTGAATGGTGTACCTTAAATTCTGTTTCTTTCATGAGATGTTAAATTCCTAGTCTTGAATAAGACTGTACTACAAACTGATCGACTAGAAAAGCAGAGAGTTTTTTTAATGTGTGTTTGGCTAATTTCTATAATTGGTGTTTGAATCTGGGATAGTTCCAATTCTTTAGTGTCAATAAGTCAGGTAATGTTGTGAAAATTATAATAAAAGCTGTAATAAGCTTGAATACCTGGTGCTGAACCTTACAGAAGGGGATGTGTTTCCTGAATCTATCTGAGCATTTACAAGATAATTCAAAACAGTAAACAAAAAAGAAAAACCATGCCAGATAAACAGTTTCTCCCAGTGAACTGAAAATTGCCCTGATTTGGCTGGGAATGGTAGAAAGAGCCCTTTGATTCCAGATACTGTGGTTTTATGGAGATGAACTATTTGTTTCAGGCATTCTCACATGTATCTCAGTTTTCTTTCATGTTTCTGATAATTCCAAGAACGTGGAAAGGAGCTGCTTATTCACAGCAGAGTCCAGGCCCCACCAGCAGTATTTCCCTCACACGTGTTATAAAAACAATAACCCTGTAAAAACTAGCAATACCATTGGCAGATAGTATAAAAATGCATGTATTTTATCTTCACTTTGAACTTAAAGCCTTGCATTTTAGTTCAAGGCTGAACAGAATGCAGCCTATTCATAAACACCAGCCACTCTTCATATATCTTCACATTTACAAAAAAAAAAAAAAAAACCAAACAAACTTAGAAATGTCAATTCAAAGAGAAAACATCTAATTTTTATGAGAAAAACATCTTTGCAGTTCTAAGAATTAGCAGATGTCAACTTTTGGAAATTCAGACTAAGATTATAAAACAAATACTTTAGCTAATGTTTCACGTTGTTATATATTTGGTTATAAAAAATCTCAAAAATGTTGTTTCAATCGTATGCTTTCCTAAGGAGCAAGCGATACAGATGTAATAGAGAAAAGCTGACCCAGTCCGTCCGTGATTGCGTAATTCTCAACTGATTTATAAATGTGGCAGTTATACATAACTGCCACATTTACAGAGAAACTTCTGGATAAAAGCAAACTGGTTTTGTGTTAAGAGCAATATTCATTTATTTAATTCATGTATGATATTTCGGAAGGGTTGTCAAACTTAGGAAAATTATATAGCTCCATTCAATTAAGCTTTATATGATATTCCTGTTAGACACTTAAAGTACAACTAGGTCAATAAATTGTGAAGTGAAAATTTGCATTCCAGTTTTACATTAAATTTTTCCCAAAATTGTTTTCAGAACAATTATTGACGATATCAGCTATAACAGTGTATTAGAGTTTTCTTGTTTTCATGTTAAGTAATCTCTTTAGGACACTGATAGTGTTGATCCCTCGTCTGGTTAACTGGGTAGTGCTGCTTGTGTAGTGTCAGGTGTCTTGACACTGCTGTCAAGTTTATATGCTGAAAGGTCTGTTCAAAGATAAGGAAAGGTAGGACTTAAAATTCCTAAATAGATTTTCATTTAAACACTTCATGGAAAAAAATATTTAGGTCAATACCTTGAAGAGTGCTGTAAAAACCAGACTTGACTGGGAGTAGTGGAGGAGGGAGGAGGGAAGAGAAAGGAAGGGTTAGCAGAGGAGAGTGGGGACGGGGGGAGTGCTAGGGTGAGTGGGGAGGGCGCCGGGCTCTTGTCCTAACATCACACAGGGTTTTCTTTTTCTTAGAGAACAAAATAGAGCAGCTGTGCAAATGAGCTCAAGACAAGTGAGATGTGAGAAAACTCAAAGCAAATGTTTGTAGTTAACGGTTGCAGCATCCGCTTACAATAGGACATAGCTGGTAAAGGTCAGGGTCCAGGGCAGCCCCCAAGCACTGGCTGTCCCTCACAGTCCCAGAGTGGTGGCTGAAAACATACGACATAGTTTCTAAGTTTCTTTCAGGAGCTTATATGGAAACTGGGAGTAACTGACACTGCACTAGACTAAAAGGTAGAGGAAAGTAGTGGGAGGAAGCAGCCAGCAGGAAAACCAGGGGCGTGTGTCCTGACAGTTCACGAGTCAGCAAGGCAAAAGTGGGGGGGTGGGTACGTTTCTTTCCAGTGACAGTTTTCCTTTACATTTTACACATGCGTAGTGAGCTCTCCGAAAATATCTTTGAAGTGGTGACCTCCCATGTTCAGGACTAGCACAGCCAAGTTTTGAGAGATGTGTCATTCCTGCTGATTACAGAAAGCATGAAGTTGGTTAGGAAGTTAACTAAAGCTTGACTTGAAGCAAGGGTATGAGACTAACGTTAACGTTTCCGTGGAAGGCGTTAGCTGTGTTGACGTAGGGAAGTTCCTTAAATAAAATAAAAACTGGAGATTGGGTAATTAATGGTTGAATACATGTAATTACCTAGATTCAGAGATTAAAATGAGCATCTCTGCAAGTTCAAGAACTCAACCCTTGATTGCAACCTTAATCTGTACTTGAAAAACAAAATGGGAGACTTTACAAGGAACTTGCATGCATATGGCTTGACTCCAACTCTAGAAACGTCAACATCAGCAGACCGTGTTATATTAATAGTACATTCCAAATATGATTATATTAAAAATGTTTTAGATATGACATACTGGAAAACATCTGTAAGTTGACTTTTCGTCCCTGTTTACTTCCAGTCATGCAAACCACAAGTAAGAATTGTTTGTTGGATTTTATCCCAGGTATCTATCTGTCAGACTTGACGTACATTGACTCGGCGTACCCATCCACGGGCAGCATTCTGGAAAATGAGCAAAGGTCAAATCTGATGAATAACATTCTTCGAATAATTTCTGATCTACAGCAGTCCTGTGAATACGGTGAGTTTAGAAGAACGCCTTTTAGAGTTAATTTCAGTTTCCGTGCCATGTGGCCTCAGCTACATTCCATTATATTCCTCTTCTTAGGTTTCTAGTTAGTATGTTCTTTATTTGAATAATTGTTTATCATCTTTTGTCCAGATATTCCCATGTTGCCTCATGTCCAGAAATACCTGAATTCTGTTCAGTATATAGAAGAACTACAAAAGTTTGTGGAAGACGATAATTACAAGTAGGTCCATCTTCAGATCTGGATGGTACTTTGTCTAGTTCTCCACTTGAGCCTTCACCCTTTGTCCGATTTACTTAAAGATCTAACTGTGGAATCTACACTAGTGCCTAGTCAGTGGCCCATTAAAAGTGGTAAGGGTAATAATTACATGTGTTTCTTCTAATCCTGTGATATAACTGAACCAGCATACAAACGCTTCAGCTTCTTCTTTATTTGAAAATAGTGTAGCTGTTAGCCAACAAGCACTCAGCAGCTAAAGGCACTTGAGGCCAAGCCTGGCCTTATGAGCTTGCTTCCAGGTCCCCCATGGTGAAAGGACAAAATCAACCTCACAAGTTATCCTCCCTCAAAAAAGAAATAACTTTAAATATATTGCAGCATTCTTAAGTTGTAAGAGAACAAACATTTAATTCAAAATTGAGTTTTTTCTTTTTTCTTGTGTACTCATAGACTCTTCTCCTAAGGAAATTTATATTTCTGTAAGCAGGAAAAAAAAAAACAAACTCATGCCATAAACAAAGTACAAAAATTATTCCTTCTTAAGTGATTATTTTTAGACACATCTTTGGAAATGTTGCCAGGGTTTGAAAGACTATTTAACTTCCCATCTGAGTTATGTAGCACGTTTTTGTTTTGGTTTTTTTTTTTTTGTTGTTGTTGTTTTGTTTTGTCTTGTTTTTTCCAGACAGGTTTCTCTTATTTATATGTCTGGGAATTTTGTCTGCATGTATGTCTGTGTACCACATACGTGCCTGGTGCCCGTGCAGGCCAGAAGAAAGCAGCGTATCTCCTGGAACTGGAGTTCTAGATGGTTCTGAGCTATTATGTGGTGCTGAGAATTGAACCTGGATCCTCTGGAAGAGTACCCAATGTTCTCAATGACTGAGCATCTATCCAGATCCCTGTTGGGGTTTTTTGTAAGAAAAATTAATTGTAATATTTTTCCATTGTTCATTGTTTCTCATGTTTTACTCTTTTAATTTAGGCTCTCGTTAAAGATAGAACCAGGGACAAGTACACCACGTTCAGCTGCTTCCAGAGAAGACTTAGCAGGTTAGTCCATAGCTTTTGGTTGGTTGTGTGGTTGCTTGGTGAGGGTTTTCTCCAAGGTGGGGTTCATATATCAAACAGGAGAGCAGATAACCTGATCTTTTAGGGAAGAATTATACCTCAAAGTAAGTGAATACTTAGCGTATCTTATACTTCCTACAAAAAATTACTTGAGGCATTGAAGTGTATCAGTGCTGTCTGGATTTTCTTTTGTTTTATTTTGCTTTTTAATTAAAAAATGTTGTTTGCCTGAATGTATAAATAAATGTTTCCTAATCAAGGAAAGCACATACATTATAAACAGATTTATAAATATTATTTTTTCTAATTATTAAGAATATAGTTATTAGGCAATGAAGACATTTCTATGGTCAAAGCAAAAATTCTAATTTGAGTAATTACAGAATTGAGTTTTCAGTGCTGGTCACATACTAAAAATATAAATGTCATACTCGCTGTAATATATATAAATCACATCAAAAACCCTAAAATTTAGAAACTACTCATTAAAAAGAAATTGATAAGTACCTTTTTAAAAACTGCCACAATAAACCTTCAACTAAGCTTCCTAGTATATATTCTAAAAGTATTAGAAGGCCTGGCTGTTGGGTGGAGGAAATGAGCTACCTGACAGTGCGAACATTCCAAGCAGAGGAAGATAATTCTGTCTACGTCTCTTCAATGTGCTTTTCATTCCTTTTTGCTTGTTTCTTAAGACAGAGTCTTACTGCATAGCTTGTGCTGGCCTCTAATTCACCATCCTCCTGCCTCAGCCCTCCAGCGTGGGATGATAGGTGCATACCATCATGCACAGTTTTTATTGACAGGGTCATAATCACAGTGTAGCCCTGACTGGCCTGGAACTCGCAGAAATCCTCCTGTCTCTGTCTCCTGGGTGCTGAGATTAAGGGTGTACACCCAGTAGCTTTTTATTAAAGAGGTGTTTTCAAAGCTGTACACCGTGAGCCGCTTTTTATTCCCATAAATTAGTTCCAGTGTCAGGCAGTGTAGATAATTTCTAGCTTGAGCACATGGCCTAGCTCGCCTACACACTTCTTTTAAGAGAAATTCAAAGCTGTGTATAAAAAAAGCAGGGAATTGAATTGAAACCACTGAGTCTAGGACTCAGAAGACCTAAGTACTTAACCCAGATTTTGTCTGAGTTAAGAACAACCCAAGCCTATCTCTTTTTCTCCTGTATAAACTAGGGAAATATTTATACAGCCTCTGTTCAACATACATAAGAGACATAAAAATTTAATAGATTTTTGAATGGTTGGATATTTGTTCTAGAACTTGGAAAGTAAGTATTTCGTGTCAGTTAAATAGAACTAGCAATATCTAAAACTTAGAGCACACCTTTTATATCAGAGAGGTATTTTTGTTCTGGGTTTTTTTTTTTTGTTTGTTTTTTTTTTTTAAGGATTCTTTGAAACCTTGTGACAGTTTCCTCTCTTGAACTCTTTAGGTCCTGAAGTCGGAGCCTCGCCACAGAGCGGAAGGAAGAGCAGCGCAGCTGAGGGGGCCTTGCTGCCGCAGACACCCCCGTCCCCCCGGAACCTGATTCCCCATGGACACAGGAAGTGCCATAGCTTGGGTTACAAGTCAGCAGTTTTAACTTTGCCTTTCAATTTCTTTTAAGTTGTTTGTAAATGGGTTTATTTTCTGTTTACTTTGTTAGTAAAACATGTTAAGAGGCTGTTAGGTGCTTGTGTGATTGTTTTTATTAATAACACCAGTCTTCAGATTCAGTAGGAAAAAACTATCTTGTTTGCCTAAAAGGATTAGTCTTTCTTTTACTTGGATTTGAAAATGAATATTCTCAGTAGTGCCTGTATTTGAGGGAGGTAAATCAGGAGTTCAGAGAGCCATAATAAATAAATCAGGGTAGCATGTGCTGATAGTTTCCTTTAAATTGTAACCTTGTTATCAAGAGCTATTATTTGTCTTAACAAATACAAATAATAAACTAAGCTCTAAGAAGCTACCTTATTCCTAGATATAAATAAGAGAAACCTGATTCTTATTTAGAATCATTAGTTTTGTTCTATTGATTCTTCAAGGAGGGGTCATACTCAATGGGTGTGGTTAATTATATTTTATATCCTGAATTAGAAGCATAGGAGATTGTAAAGAGTGTTTCTCTTTGTTTCTAGTTTCATTCATAAGATGAACACAGCAGAGTTTAAGAGTGCAACGTTCCCAAATGCAGGGCCACGACACCTGCTGGACGACAGCGTCATGGAGCCGCATGCACCATCCCGAGGCCAAGCTGAGAGCTCCACTCTTTCCAGTGGGATATCCATAGGTGAGAGGCTCGCCAGGGCTTCCAGCTGCTGCAGAATAAGAATTTGAACAAGCATCAAAGACAAAAAAACCCTAGGTGCAAAAACATTCATTAACCCTAACATAAATTTTTTTTAAATTGATTTAAAACAAAGACACAATTAAATATAGGGTGATGGTAATAGTTGTTAAAGTGCTAATAGTTTTGACTCCAAATGAGAAGGCATTTGAGGGCTTGAAAAAAAATCATAGGCTGCTTAAAGGCTGCTTGCAGTTTGGATATGGAAATGAAGAAAAGGAAGGAGTCAAGGGTAATTCCAAGTCTTTGAATTAAGCAGCTAGTTAGCTGGTGATCTCACTGTACCCAAGACTGGCTGGGAGAGGATCATTTCTCACTGGTGACATACATATGAAGGGTGGCTGAGTTTGGCAAGACAATTCTGTTTTGAATTTGTGTGGTCTTTAATGGAGTTGGCAGGTCATTGAATGTATTAATCTGGAGTTCACGTTGGATAGTGACAGGTCAGCAGCTATAAGAAAATTACCATTGTAGTATTTCAAACTGTAAGACTTGCTAAGGTCACCCAGGTATAGATTAAATCGGTAAGAACAGTCTCACATATAGAAAGTATTTTGTGATGGAAGACGGACTAGTAAACTATGAAGGGAGAACCTGATTTGCTGTCACAGAAGCTTGTTGTCTGGAAGAGGGAAAGTGTTTTGTGTGTGTGTACAAGGCCAGAGGTTGTCAGAGCACATCAGAGAATATTCCCCCGAACCTGGAACACACTGCCAGCAAAGCCTCCTACTGCTCCCCGAGCGGGGACGCAGGCGTGTGCTGCCTGCTGCTGTGAGTCCTGGGGATCCAGAGCGTGGCGGGACTTCAGCCACGGAGCATTTCCCCAGCCCAGAAGAGGGAAATTCTAAACAGGAGTAAGATAGCCACAGCACCTGAGACAAGGCCTGCCTGTGACTGACTGCCCTGTTGCCGTTGTTTGAGCCTGCAGCCAGGGGTCACGTGATGGTGGAAGCATGCAGCAGCACAAAACCATCCACCTTTGGTTGGAAACTGACTCCCCACAGGCCCTCTCTAGGACCTTCCCTTCAGTGACCTGAAGATCTCCCACCAGGCCCCACCACCTCCCATAATGCCATGCCAGGGACCATGCTTTTAAAACATGGCCTCTGCAGGATATTTTAGGTCCAGACTATAGCAAATTAGCACACCAGTATTCCCAGCTCTTTGGAGGCTGAGGTGGGAGAAGCTCAATATTTAGGAAAGTGTGAGCTACACAGCAAGACTTTGTCTTTAAAAAAAGGGAAAGAACAGTAACAGATGAGAATGGAAAATGACGAAGGACTAAGAGATAGAAGGTGTTTTTGTTCTTCAAGACGGTTTCTCTGTTGTTAACTCTGGCTGTCCTGGATCTCACGCTGTAGACCAGGCTGGACTGGAACTCACAGAGATCACCTGCCTCTGCCTCCCGAGTGCTGGGACTAAAGGCGTGCGCCGCCACCGCCCGGCTCATTGATAATCCTGACAAGCATTATGGAGAACCGTGTGTGAGGTCAGCCCCGACTAGAGTAGACAGGTTTGACTTGGGGTCTTTTGTTGTTCTTGGTTTAGTTTTGTTTTTTTAATAATTTGAACTTTATTATAAAGAATTTGTAAATCTACCAAAACTAAACTCAGATGATAGAAATAATTTCTTGGTGACAGCCATCCTGATGGGTGAGGGGTATCTCAGGGAAGTTTAATTTGAGGGAAGGCTTTTGATTGTAGCTTCACTTCTGTTGCTTGTAATGGATCTGTTTGTTATTTTTATCTTCTGAGTTTACTTTTGGTAGATGATAGGCATTTAGGAATTCGATTCTGGGTTTTTCAGCTTTTTACAGAGTGTAAGTCTTCATAATAATCAGTAATGTTCTGAGTCTGTTGTAATTACTCCCCTTTGAACTCTAATTTTGTTAATTTGTGTCTTCAGCTTCTCCTCAGACTGTCTAAGCTTTGTCAACCTTACTAACTTCTCTTTAAAAAAAAAAAAAAAAAAAAAGCTCTTTGATTTTGTTTATTGCTCCATATATAATTTATTTCATTAATTTCTTCTTTAATCTTTAAATTTATTGCCAGCTGCTGTGCTCGAGATTGGCTGCTTGTCTTTTGAGAGCCTTGAGGCTATTTGCTACCGCTGACATTTTTCGATATACTCACCTAAAGGCTACAGACTTGGGACTGCCACGGCTGCACCCCAGAGTTCTGATGGGTTGAGTTCTTACTGCCATTTGTCTGAAGGCATTTTTTCTGTTTGAACTGTTCATTCAAAAACGTGCTGTTCAGTCTCCAGATATTTCAGTGGTTTCTGCAGTTTTATTATTGTGAATTTCTAGTTCTACTCCACTGAAATCTGACACAATGCAAGGAATTATTTCAATTTTTTATATTTGTTGAGACTTGATTGTGTCCTGTGATTTTGGAGATGGTTCCCTGTCCTCTATTTGATCATGTGTGTGTGTGTGCATGTGTGCTTGCCTTGCGTGTGTGTTGCACCTTTGTGAGTGCATGGCCAGCAGAAACCAGAAGATGGAGTCAGATCTGCAGTTAAGAGTTACAGGTGGCTGTGATCCCCTTGACAGGGTGCTGGGAACCAAACAGATCCTCTCAAAGAGAAGTAGTTTTAATTTTAACCCCTGAGCCATGCTTTCCAGCCTGTTTTTACTTTTTCTTTTAATTACGTGTATGTGTGTGTGTCAGTTTGTGAGTATATGCACAAAAGTACAAGTGCCCCCGGGAGGCTAGAGGCGGAGGCCTCAGATGCCCCTGGAGCTGGAGGTACAGGCACTCGTGAGCTGCCTAGCGTGCTTTCAGAAAGCAGAACTCGGGTCCTCTGAAAGAGCAGTACAGACTCAACTTTTGAGCCAGCTCTCCAACCCCCCTTTTTACTCCTTAAACTGTGTTTTTATTAGCTGGTCATTATTTCTTTTACAATTAGAACTATATCCATAGTATGCTCAGTTGTTATTGGTTTTAACAAAGAGGAAAATGTCTCATTCTGATTGTCGTATAGCTCAAGCTTTATTATTGATTAATCTCTCAATGTCAAAGTTAGCATACAACTCCCTTAGCCTGAGAATTCCAAACCCTAAACACCTCCAGGGCCACCCCGCCTTTGTCTGCTTGCCGCTCGCCTCTTAATGTAAGCGCTGCTAATTCAATGACAGAAGACAGACTGTTACCTGAAATAGTTCTTTATTAATTCTGAGTAGCCCATGTGGTGCAGCATCAACCTTGATCTTAGCAACAGTAACAACAAAAGAAAAAACTTCTTTTCAGTTAAGTTTGTTAGACCTGTGGAATCGAGTATACTACTTAGGAAGAGTTTCATATACATATTTGGTTTCTCTCTGTATTACAATTACACTCCAGTTTAACTGTACTTTTTACTTTTGATGTGAGTGTGTCTTTCAGAAACAGATGAAACATTTATGAATCTCCATAGTGTTGGGATTCATTGAGCAACAGACCGCAGGTTCTGCAATTTCGTGGCAGCCGTTTGTCAGGCATCGCCACCTTCCTTGATCCATGTGGCCAAGGCAAACACAGCTTCTTTAGTTCTAGTCTTACCTGCTGTCAGCTCCACATCGTGTAGTGCATGTCACACACGTGAGAAGATGGCTGTAAAGACGGAGGCAAGGAGTGTCAGCTGGGAAACTGGCGGAAAGGAACAAGCCAGCAGATCTGTAGCCAGGGCTACAGTTGCTCCTGTGGAGTTTGCCAGCTGTAGGATCTGAGTTGAGCTATAGAGTTGAGTCCAGGGACAAAGGACAAAGGGCAGGACCAAGTCTAGGTGAACAAATGAGCAGATGGGTGGACAGCAGGTCCAGAAAGATAAACAGGAGGACAGGCAGACAGTAATTTAAGTTGTCTCGACAGTAAAAACAGCTGATCTGACACCCCCGAGAGGGTTGGGGATTCTCCCCGTCATCAGTCAATGGTCAGATGGTTGGTTGGATCTGGTGCCCTCAGAGGGGTAGTACTTCTTCATGGAGTCAGGGGCAAGGAGCTGCACCGTCTCCTTGATCTGGTGTTTCCACTGAGTTCTTGGGCCTGGTTTTCCTTGTGTAGTTTGAATATGCCCATGTGCTCTCACAGTCCCAATTCATGCCGCTAAATTTACAGGGTGGCACTGTTTCTACTCCCTGAGACACTTTTCTAGACTGCCCAAGGCTGTGGCTTTGAATCCCAGCACTGAAAAAGAAAAACCCTGAGAGGAAAACGACAGCGTGATATTCTTAATTTGAAGTAAAAATAATCTTTACTATTTACCTACATAAAAGCCTTAGGAGAACCAAAAAAATAAACACTAAGGCGTCAGATATCTGAAGAGACGGTCTCCAACTTGAGGCACTTCGAGTAACTGGATGAAATGGTCAGAGACCATTTCGTACTCACTCAAACAGCTGTGCGAAGTGTACGCTCAGGCTGTCACAGGCTAAGTTCCTGTGTTGTGAAATGCAGCGGTGATCCCGCCACACCTGCCCTGGAGGCTCCATTTCAGATTTCATTTGGCTGCTTACCCTTATGGTACATTGGTTTCAAAACAGGAAATTAGTACAGCATGAACTTATTTGGATTTCAGTTATGGCAAACTTAGCAAGAAGTGGTGTGTGCTCTGTACACTTTGACAGTAGAGAATTTTTATTTTTGTGTCTGTAGTGCTGAGGGTCTAGCCTCGGGTAGACAAGCACTCACCCGCTAAGCTACATCTCTCCAGCTCTGGTATTTTGTTTGTTTTTGTTTTGAGACAGAGTCAAATATCATTTGACCCTGGCTGCTTCCAACTTAAAATCCTCCTGTCTCCCTCCACCTTCTAATTACTAGGATTATTAGCATGTGCCACCAGAAGATTTATTTTTAAAATAGAAAATCTTACCTGGAAAAATTACTGATAATACAGTAATAGAACAACTTCTGATTTTAGGGAGTAGCGACGGCTCTGAACTGAGTGAAGAGACCTCGTGGCCGGCTTTTGAAAGGTAAGAGCAAGCATTCACTAAAATGGCTGTGAGCTGACCTGGTCTGTATCAGAGAAATGTTAACAGGAATTTGCAGAGATACTTGCTACATATCACTGAGTGACGAAGTTTTCTTACTGGTCAGAAGAAACGATGAGTACATACTTCAGTCTGGAATTAAGTACATGAGAATGGCTTCTGATGATCTTTAGATGTTTATTTGTTGTTTTTACATGTGTTTTTGAATTTTTGAAATTGTAACATAGATTTTTAGTAGTAATGAGTTTTTATTAAAAAATTTTAAATAACCATAATTATCTTCTGTGTTCCAAGATGAGATTATTTCCTTAGGTCTGGGTAATTTAATTGTAAGACATTTAACTCTCCGTTGCTTTCCTAAGGACAGAATGACAGCTAATTTAAATTACGAGTAAAGGTTGACATTTGAGTTTAAAAGGTCAGTGCGTGTGTGGTGCTTTACACTGACATGGTGTGAGGCCTTGCTGCCTTCTCCTTCCCCTGTGCTTTAAGCTATAAAGTCTGTCGTCTGTGTGGACACAGTGGTCTCTATTGCTCATCACTGATCTCCCTGAGACTAAACAAAAGCCATCACTTCAGCACTAATACCCTCAGGCTCAAGGTGTTTGACTCAATAGAAATATTTGCTCCTTTTTTATGTTTAACCAGGATCTGAACTTCTGAGCAGCACGTGTATTGGGGAGATGGGGGTGGAATTTGTTTTGCAGTGCCAGGGACTGAACCCAGGGCCTCCACCGAACCCTCAGATCATTGTTTAGATTACATCTTAGTGTTAAATGAAGCTCCATATCAGTTACTTGTAAACAGGAATATTTAAAATTATATCTGAGTCATCTAATTTCACACTGCTTATTGGAAACTCAATTTTTGAAGATTTCTCAGCAGTGTGTTAAGATTTCACTTACACACTCTGTATTTGTTCCTTTCGACACTGACTGTTCCCCCATTTTGTTTTCTCTGTTGGAGAATTTGTAATAATTTGTTTTTACATATTCTCTTCTGAACTTTTACTTTCATTCTCTTTGAAGATTTATTTTTATTTTGTGTGTATAAATACTTTTGCCTGTGCGTATGTCTGTACCACGTGCGTGCCTGGTATCCACAGAGGTCAGAAGAGTGTGTCGGTTTTCCTGGGAACGGAATTACAGATGGCTCTAAGCCACCATGTGGTTCCAGCGAAGTGAACCCAGGCCCTCTACAAGAGCAGCCAGTGCTCTGAACTCTGAGCCATCTCTTCAGCCCAACTTTCCTTCATTTAATTTGAGTTCACCTGAAATGGAGAAACACAGAAGTTGCATTTGGCTTATTTTCTGAATTTGTAAAAAATATCTTTCCCTCTGGAAAAGGCTTACAGCTACCGTCAATCTTGATTAAAAAGTATGTTGTAGTTTTTAGATTAACAATATTGGTTAACAGTTGTTTCTTAGATTGCTTAAACTATAATTGCATAATCTAGTATATATAGTGTTACGTTAATCTGTTCTCATCCCAACAGGTTACCTCTGAAGATGACTGTAACGTGTTAACCTTCATACCTCAAAATTGTGTTTTCCTTGTATGACAGTTTGTTTCACACATATTTGCAGCTAAAAATGTGTACTTTTGCAAAGTTTAAAGCTGTAGCTCTTCAGACATTTCAAGAGCAGCTAAATAAATGCAGCCCAGAAAGATTCAGACTTGAAACAGCACAGATACACACACACACACACACCCTACATGAGGTTGGGGCCTGAGGCATGTATCCAATGTTCTACCATAAGCCACATCCTCAGTCTCCTCAGAATCGTAACCACTGTCCCTCCTCTCATTTCCTAGAGACACATCAAATATGTTGCTGACGCAGTGGCTTTTTACTTTAAGTATTGTGCATCACATACTTTTGACTTTCCTAAGCAAAGAATGCCATTGCTTCTGGATGTATCTGCTGCGTTAAGTACAACATGATTTGAGGTGAATGCTGACTCCTACCATTCTTAGCATTTGTTGGCTGTCAGTTGATATGAAATAAAATAATGCCTATATTTGCCACTCAGTTTGTCCCTGTTAGTTTTCTTTGAGTTATGATAAGAGATTTTCCTTGCTCATCCTAAGTTTATAAGCCACATTGCTTTTAGGTGTCTTCATAGGGACATATGATAAAATGAATTGTCCACTCAGTCCATATATCATTTAGACTGGAATCCAAGAAGACTAGCAAAGGGGACTTTTGAGCATTTTTCAAGTTTCTATATTATTTGGCCATAAATAGTTCTTTAATCTTCTGACTGACATACGAAAATGAATGCATGAATGATTGTGAAGTATACTTGAAGTATAGTGTGTACTTTAAAAGTATTTCTAGAGTCAATAGAAAAAAATTAAATATGTTGCATGTTTTAAAAAAGAATCATCTTGCCCTTTTTAAGGATTAATGTAGAAAGCTAGATTACGTAAGGAAACTAGCATACTAATCTAGGTATTGGTGATGACTCTATGAATAAAAATATATGTAATGATACAATTTATAATGGAATCCAACAGGAACAGATTATACCATTCTCTCGGCCCGGTGACAAGAGCGCCAGGAAATGGCTGTCGAAGCCACACGAAGGCCAGCAGGTACCCTCCCCACAGCGGGGCGCAGAGCTCCCTTCTGGTGTTGGTGGCTGGCTCGTATGGGTGTTGTCTGGCATTTTTTTCTTCTCTTTCTCAGCCAATTGATTTTTAAACTAAACAAATTGCCCATAAAAACTTTCTTTCCAAGATTTAATACAGTTTAAATTTGAACTATTCTTTCCAAGTCACGGGGCTAATTATTAAAACTCACATCTTTATGTCACATTTTTTAAAATGCTGCAAAGCTGTTAGCCCTTTAACTGCACACTGTGCAGTGCTGCTGACATGGGTGAGCTGCAGAAACACAGTGTTATCTTCAGTTGTCATCAAAGCATTTATTTTGCTAGAAGTTTATATTCAAATTGTCCTTTTTAAGTAAGCTTTTTTTTTTTTCAGATAAACCATAGAACCTGAATTTAGAGAACTCTTATTTCATTGAATAATTTGTATTTAGTTCTATACTTAGCTGGGCCTCTCTGCACTATATTAGCTGTAGGGGTGGTGGGTGACTAGTAATAGGAAATCAACTCAGAACACAGCAGGTGACTCTTGAGAAACAAACCCTGCCAGCTCTTGGTGTCTTATCTTGTGTCCCTCCGTATAAATATCTGGAGCATGAGAGTTCTAGGCTTTCACTTTGAAGACACCTAAATAACCATGGAGAAACTTGAAACTTCTGCATTCTTTGCTGTCTTAAGAGTTCTATGTCTCATAACTCATCACCAGAGATTGGCACTGAAATCATTCTGTTTTACATATAGGCTCTTAAATCAACTGAGGAGAGACATTAAAACGGTTACTGTTTGTGAAGGGAATCCCAGTGTGGGACCCTTCCTTGTTGGAGATCTGCTAGGCTGGAATCAAACACTGAGCACTGGTATCTGAACGTCACTAATGCCTACTACAGAGAGCCAGTTTCTAAAAGCCTGTTATTGACATTGTTGCTTTTTATTTATATACTTTAGAATTAAGCGTGAGTTTTCTAGGTTTTTGTTTTGTTTTGTTTTGTGGGGTTTTTTGATTGGTTGGTTTTGGTTTTGCTCTGTTCTTTGAGCTTGTTATTTGCATTTCCTTGCATACTTAAATACTTGCTAACAAACCCTTGTCTCTCTTGCCAGCAGTCAGCCTGTGACGAGTTATCACAGTGTTAAAAAAGAAAAAATACTATAAATTTTTTAACTAATCTTGATTAAAATGAATTCCGGCTTTCTTTCTAAATTATATTTGCTGAAATATGTAATGGTATGTGTTCTTAAATATCTGTTGACTTTAATAACTTCCTAATTAATTAACTTTTATGCCAGCTTATACATTGCAAATCAGTAAGTCTTTAAAATCCTTCAATGTCTTACAAGCTCTCAATAAAATATCAAAGTTTTAAACACCAAGAATAATTGGACTTCATTTAAGGGTCCTCCCAGTGGCTGCCGCAGGCACAAGCTCAGCTGCTCTCTGCTTCCTCTCGTTGTTACAGTTCTGCAGAGTCAGAAGACTTGGCGGTGCACCTGTACCCAGGAGCTGTCACTATTCAAGGTGTTCTCAGGAGGAAAACTTTGTTAAAAGAAGGCAAAAAACCCACAGTAAGATTCCTTTTATTCTAACGTAGGTCTGAGGATACGCCAGTGCCCTCAGAAGCGCTAAGAGTTGACAAGAAGTAGCTATGTAGTAGACGTGAAGCCATTTAAAATGTATCTTCCTCGTTGTGTTTCTTTTTTTACTTATCCTGGACAAGAAGAACTTACTCTTAATCAAGACACACAGAGACAGGAAGTGTGCTTGGTTTTTATTCTAATTTGGGTGGTGACTGACTGTCTTTGCCCCGTTGACTTGGGCCCAACTTCACAGTCTTATTTAGTCTTAAAATCATGGGCTCACAGGAGATAAAGAGTCACACAAGGAGTCACTGCTCCAGGCCATCAAATTCCCATACCATGTTTCTTAAAGCATTAAACCTGCTGCTTAGATTGCAGTGGATCACATTTTAAGGGTGCTTAAATCAAATAATCCTGTACTTGAACTTCTAAGAAAATCTGTACCTAGATTTATTTTTTAATGAACCCTGAAAATACATTAAGAAATAATAACAGTCCTAGCTAGGTGTGGTACTGCATGTTTTTAATCCCTTCATCCCAGAGGAGGAGACAGGTGGATCTCTGAGTTTAAAGCCAGCCTGGTCTACATAGTGAGACCTGGTCTCAAACAAAGAAAGAAAGAAAGAAAGAGTAAGTAGTAATGCATAATGCATGTAGAGAAATTGAAAGTAGAGTAAAACTTAAGAATTAGAAATTGACCAGTTTTATTACATAAGTTATTTAAGCTTTCTAACATAGTATTTTTCATGTAAAACAGAATCCTAATACTAAATGTCCTCCAAACAATATCTGTACAAGAAACAAAAATCTTACAGAACAGAGTTTTTAGTATGAAAGCTTGGTTTTTTAATAAAAGCAAAAAGTGTTCGGTTTTCCTCAACAGTAGTTTGACTACTACAAAAAGTTGTTCTTTTCCCAAATCAGAGTATAGTTTAATTTAAAATATGTATCACCAGGCCACATGCCTTTAATCCAGCACTCAGGAGGCAGAGGTAGGTAGCTCTCTGAGTTTGAGGCTAGCCTGATCTACAGCACAAGTTACAGGACAGCCAGGACTACACAGAGAAACCCTGTCTCGAAAAAAAAACAATAATAATAAATCCTTGGCACTGATCTATACTTACAGTTTTTGAAGCTCTGAGGGATTTTCTTAATGATTTATTTATTTTTATATGCATTGGTATTTTTCTGCGTGCGTGTCTTTGTGAGGGTGTTGGATCCCCTGGAACTGGAGTTACAATTAGTTGTGAGCTGCCATGGGGGTGCTGGGAATCGAACCCAGGTCCTCTGGAAGAGCAGCCAGCACTCTTAACCACCGAGCCGTCTCTTAAGTCCTGAGGGATTCTTAAAATGTAAAAATTAAAAATGGTTTCCATCTGTGTCGTCTTATTTTGCTTTTTACCTCACATTAAACCAAAGGCACATACAAAGTTTGAGAAATGTGGCGTGCTCTGCCGTCCAGCCCCATGTTCGCTGAGTCACTGCTGTAGCTATTGTGTGCTCGACGCTAGAAATCTATCAGTGAGCACGAAAAGCAGAGCGCCTACCTTGTGGTGAATACACTCCACGGAGGAGAGAGCAGCGTGCGTTGTTGGCATACTGCGCGCAGTCGCGCGGTGGAGAAAGCCGCTGGCAGTGATCTCCGACAGCCCTGGGGTCGGGATTCTCCGGCCCCGGCACAAGGGTTACCAGGGTTACGGATCTGCCTGTGCCTGGCCCCTCCGTCCTGGAGTGACAGTAGACCCTCACCACTAAGGAGGTACAGGCAGGGCCTTTCAGCAGTGTGCTCATGTGTTCATCCTCTCCAGGTCGCGTCCTGGACAAAGTACTGGGCAGCCTTGTGTGGAACACAGCTCTTCTACTATGCTGCCAAATCCCTGAAGGCCACAGAAAGAAAGCATGTGAGTATCCCTCCGCGAAATCGCGGGCTTTGATTCACAGCCTCTGCCTGGTTGTAAAGAAAATACCCCAGTAGGATGCAAGAGCAGCAGCTCCCACTCTTACTTCCAGCACGGACATTGTAGTTAGAAACGGGTAAACGGCCATTCCTAGGCGCACCTTGGAATTGTTTCTGTGTTTCCATTGCAAGTGTGAAAATGACGAATTACACACACCTGTCTGGCCTTTCTCAGACCTTTCTCAGCCCCGAGTTTGGGTCAGAACGTGGCTTAAAAATCCTTGCATCACAGCCTCAGTTCCTCGTTGTAAAATGTGAAAATGAAAACTATCTAAAATTCTATCTGGACATGGTGGTGCAGCCTTTAATCCTGAGTGGAACAGCAGTTCCTGGAGTCTGCTTTCTTACATCATGTTCCTTTAAAGCCTCTCGGTGCTCTCTTCTCCATATACAGCATTAGGGATTACCTACTTTTCAATTAGTATACCAAGTAGTAGGTTTTGTTATGGTATTTCAAACATAATTTTTGTTTTGTTGACCTTCCTTCCCCCATCTTTTCCCTCTGGCTGCAGTCTTTACTCTGTTCTTCCCCTAGAAGTCTCTTTCCCTGCTTTATGTCCCATGTTCTGTCCCCCTCCCCCAACAACTCTCCTCTCCTGGGTGCCTGTCTACTTACAGGGGCTACACCCACACCCACACCTGTACGCATGCACAAACACTGAAGCAGGATCTGCGCAGAGTGTGAGTTACCTCCTTTAATGTTCTCCAGCTCCATCCGTTTCCTAGTTTTCATTTTTTTCTTTGTGACTGAATAAAATTCTGTTGTATATACAGCCACATTTTTACTATGCATTCATCTGTTGATGACATCCAGGTTGGTTTTACTTGCTTTGTGTTGTGGGTAGAACAGCCGTGAACTCGAGAATGTAAGTATCTGGTGGTAGGTACATAGGTATATGCCCAGAGATGGTGCAGCCAGACCATGTAAACCTCCAGTCTTATTTGCATTTTGGCTGCACTCTGACCAGCAGTGAATCAGGCCCGGCCTCCTCCTTCCGCTCATTCTCACCAGCGTTCGCTGTCTTGATAATCTAGACTAGGGTGAGGTGGAATTTCAGTGTAGTTTTAAGGATGTTGAACACATTTTAGAATATTTGTTGGCTGCTGGTGTTTTATCGCTTCATAATTGTTTCTATTACGTGGAAGTTTGGTTCTTTTTGTGTTTAATTTTGTTTTGAGAATTTCATATATGAGCGCACTGTATATGGATCCTTTCTGCCCCAGAATCCTCTAGAACTGTGACGACATTGTTTTGTTTGTACACACACACTCATATACACCCTACCAATGATGTGCAGCCTGCTGGATCCAGTTAGTGTTCCCCTGGTTTGCATGTGCTTAGGACTGACCACGTAGGACTGGGGTCTTGTCCCCAGAAGGGCTGGGGAGGGACTGAGGCAAAAAGATTACCATGAGTTCAAGGCCAACTTGGGCTACAATGTAAGACCTAGTCTCAAAAATGAGGGAGGAGAGAAGAGAGAAAAATACAGCCATGTGCTTTGCAATACCATATTGGAGTTAATATTATTTTGGCCTATGAAGAATAAACTTGGAAAGAAAAAAGGGGTGCTATTTTGTTAGATCTGTATTTTTTAATGTTTTAAAATGAAAGCATACTGATTATATAAAGAGTTTTAGTTAAAGTGTATTCATTACAAAAAAATGGCAGCTATGTTTAAATATATCACTACATGGTCATGAGTGAGCAAATGTGTTTGGTTAAATTTTAAAAACCACACATATACTTGGAAGGGAAAGCTGTGGTATTTATAAAGAATTTAAAACAGAAGCAGGAGGTGGTGGCCCATGCCTTTAGGCAGAGGCAGGTGGATCTCTGTGAGTTCAAGGCCAGCCTGGTCTACAGAATGAGTTCCAGGACAGCCAGAGCTACAACAGAGAAAAACAAAACAAAAGATAATAATAATAATAATAATAATAATAAAAACAGAGAAATAGAACAGGGAAATGAATAGAAAGTAAAACGCAATAATGAGCTAGATTAAATGTTATCAGTCATTAGACAGAAGTGCAAAGATTGATGATACTACGTTAACCGTGATGTAAGGTTACACATGGTCAGAAACGTGTATGTGTGTGTGTGTGTGTGTGTGTCTTGAGTGAGATGGGCAGGCCCTGTCGGTATTTCCCTTAGTGCACTGCAGTTCCTCATCTAAGAAAAATTTCTCCAGTTATCTTTGAACAGGTACACAAAGATGTCTTTAGAAAAATATTCCTGTAATGGTTACAATAGCAGAGATCTGAAAACACACAAAATAATTATCAGTAAGGAAACAGTTACTGATCAGTAAAAACCACAGATCACAGTATAAATACACCGTTAGCATGAGCATCAGTAACAGCACCAAAAGCTCTGATCCCAAGCACACGGCGCTGGGAGGGGCATCACTCCCCAAACAATGAACATCTCCAGACTTGCGGGATTCAGCGTACCGGGGGACATCACTCTCTCTCTCTCTCCCACTGTCTTAACTATGAGCTTATGCTGCTTTGCTGACACAGCAGAGGTGGAAGAGCGCGGTAGAAAATTGTGCTGTTTATTTTGAAGTAAGTTATGAACTTTCGGAGGTGCCCCCTATAATACTGTGTATGCCGATTTTTATAAGCTTCCTGGTTGCCTTGGTTTCATTTTTGTGCCATCCACGTTCCTTTCCCATTACTTTAACTGAAAGATCTGTAGTAAACCGTCCTTTCAGCCCTCCTCGCGTAAGAAGTAGCGGATTATGGACCTGCCGAGGCCCTGGGCGTTCCCAGGGCCATCTTGTCCTCTGTCCTTTAGCGCTTCACCACATACTCCTTATAGCAAAGTTAATTTCACTTAACCATCTCACTGTGCCGCCTTGGCTGGCCGGGAACGCGCTGTGTCAGCCAGGCTGCCCCTGGCCTCACAGAGGCCTTCCGCCTCCTCTGGACTAAAGGTGTGCGCACCACGTCCAGCTTCATGTGCATTCTTAAGAGCGAGTTCCTTTGCTTTCCACTGTTGAAAGTCACTGTCAATGCCTGCAGTCATTTATCCCTTTTCTTAGCTGAATAGTGTTCTATTTTATGAGTTTAATCATAATTTATTCATCATTGGTGAATATTTGATGGGTTCGTTTCTTCCCTGTTTCTAACACCGCTGTTGTGGACATTTTTGTGCCATTTTCTGCGGGTTATATCCTGAGGAATGTAAATGCTAAGCTTCGCCAGAAAAGGCAAATTAAGTTTTCTGGTCGCCAGGAATAACAAGACTTCTTTGGTTTCGTCTGCACGTGTGAATAGCTTTATGTTGTGCTGTTGGTTTCTGAGTGAGCTTCACCCTCTTTGTGCTTTTTCTTCTATAAAATGCCTGTGTAGATCTGTCGCTTATCCTTATTGTAATAAACATTCTTCATTTAGCCGAGCCACACTCCTCTAGTAACTACGTGGAAGTATTGTTCACTTTGGCTTTTACTCTGCATCTTGACTTCTGGCAGCTGTTTTATGCACTGCTGGGTTTGAGTTGCTAGTATTTTAACATTTTTTATTTCAGTTACTAAGATTAACCTTATTTTCTGCTCTTTATAGCACCCAGTTCCCAACAGAAGAAAATAGTTACCTATAAAAGTAACCAGCATGCCAAAAGTACCTCCCGCTTTTTAAACCCTTCTTGTTTTGAGAAGTACAAGTCAGAATTGTCTGATAGCCTCGCTGGCATACGAAGTCCTCAGGCTGAAGAAGCCAGCCACTGGGATGCAGGCCTGTCTCGGGGGTAGCGCTGTGACCAGGACAAACAGCAGATTAAGTGTGCTCTTTGGCAGTGGAGGGCAGGACCGCTTGGGTGTGGTGAAGAGTTGGCCCTGGGATGATTGAGGAGTGGGAGGCTTCCTAGAGAGGGTGTGCCAGCTGACCTGGGCCAGCGTCAAGCCGGACATCTTGTCTCTCCTAGGGACAACCGAAAATATAACACTTACTAATTCACTGAGAACTGGCAGTGAAAGCCAGTGGTGGTCACTGTGTGTTTTCTGCTTGTCTTTCGTCTCAGTTCAAATCAACGTCAAATAAGAATGTGTCTGTGGTGGGATGGATGGTGATGATGGCCGATGACCCTGAGCATCCAGACCTCTTTCTGCTTACGGACTCTGAGAAAGGTAAGCTGTTAGACGTGGGTCAGACGAGCTACAGAAGCTAACTCCTAGGCCCGAGCCTGGTTCTGGTTCTGCTGTAGTAGCAACAGGGAGTGTCTGAGAGGACTTCATCCCATATTGTGTTTAAAGCTTAGTTAAAAGCTCAGGCAGCCTAGGTCACGGAGTCCATGCGCCCTGACTGTGAACAGAGGCTCTCTGTACATAATGTAGGCAGTACTTGCTCAGCTCTGCCAGCAGTAACAGTCATTCCCAAGTTCTGGAAATGACCGTGGCCCTTACGTAACTTTTATTTTAATTTCTCTCTTGGCCCAAATCCCTTTCTAAAATAAAATGCTTTACGTACAGTATA
This sequence comes from Cricetomys ansorgei, assembly GCA_026225945.1. NCBI lineage: Eukaryota > Metazoa > Chordata > Mammalia > Rodentia > Nesomyidae > Cricetomys > Cricetomys ansorgei. The sequence continues at coordinate 14,419,033 of JAMJFZ010004090.1, read as the reverse complement.
TAGAAACACTCATTAGAACAGTTTGGCTGTTGGCCATTGGAGTTTGGGAAGTAGCTGAGAAAACGTGAGTGTGGACTTGTCAGAATCGTGCTTGCTGGCCTGCCTGCACCCTTGGTGGCTACCGTAGGCTACCCCGCCATAGAAGATCCCTGAGCAGTTGCTACTCTTCCTTCAGAACAACTGCTAGCTGTTGTTGACATAGTTAGTAGTCCATGTGGAAAATTCTTGCACATCTGCTCAAAATCGTCCGTCCACTCAGCAGCTCCTACTGAAGTACGGTATCTTTAATTAACTTCACAGCTGTATGTTTACTTCTACTCTGCTGTTATTTTGTATCAACAGATATTTGACTTTCCATACATTATAGTTTTAAATTTAAAAAGTTAAGTTTGTATGTTAGATGAAAGAAAAAAGAAATATCTTACCGAGTCTCTCAGCGGTATAAACCGGTTGACAAAGTCAGACTCTGCTCTCAGCTCTCTGGATTCAGCCCCAGCCCCCGAATCTCATGCCCTTTGCTAACAAATTCTTTGATTCCCCTCCATTTTCTTAGCATACATAGTAAATAGAACTGTTTCAGAGTAGCCAAGGTTTTCATGGTCTATACTAACATTATACTAGTGTAAATTGTAGCATTAACCAGTGCAATTGTAGATTTTTTTCTTACTCAGATTAACTAGTAACGCCTGCATCTGAATTGAGCAAACAAATCAGGATTAGCATGGCTTATAAGCACTCTGTGCAGAAAAGACAATAGCTTCTAAAAGTAAAAAAACTTCTAAAAGCTGGACTCAGCATCCTGCAGTTTATGAGCCGGCTCTCAGTGTAGTCTCCACTCATCCAACATAGGAGCCTTGTCCAGTCTTGTCAAACACTGAATTAGATTAGACACAGGACTTCCTAACTTCCTAAAAGAGAAAGCACTTCCTATTGCCCTGGGGATTTTAAGCTCAGTAATAGAGCCCTTGCGTAGCAAGTGGGAAGCCCTGGATTTAGTTCCCAGGTCTGGGGGCAAGGGGAAAAAAAGACTTTCTACCTCCAAGAAAAGTAGGATCAGCATCCCCCACCCCCACCAGAAGAACTGAAAATCTGTAATAATCTTGGCATTTGTTATAAGCAGCATTGACACTGTATAACTAGCTGTCTAATGTAATTAGGAATAAATATTTAAACGTTAGATAATTGAATCATTTTAATGGGTGAAAGCTTCATACTGCTTTTAGACACATTGTATTAATATTAAGAACAGGGTTGGGGTCTGAGGATATAGTGTTTTCTGGCACTGGTAAGGTCACAGACTCAGTACACAGGAAGGGGTGAGGATGTCAGTATTTTGCAGACATATCTAGAGAAGCCACACAATTATTTTAATGAACATTTAAGGGACCATGATCACCTTTACTGTTTACATGGTAGGAAGGTAACTTTTTAAACGTTATGAACATATGGCATAAAGAGGTCTGCATTAGGGAATCAGGCAGAAAATGAATAAAATTCTGAAACTAAGGACTGTGGTCATATTTCTCTCAGTCTTATATGTCCGGCAGAAATACTACGTGGTATAGTCTTTAATTTATTATTTTCTACTTTGGGTAATTTAGGAAATTCATACAAGTTCCAGGCTGGCAGCAGGATGAACGCAATGCTGTGGTTTAAACACCTGAGCGCGGCCTGCCAGAGCAACAAGCAGCAGGTGAGCCTTCTCTCCTCTAGAGTCTGTAACACGTAAACTTTGCTTAATGTATTCAAGAGGTTCATAACGTAATAGCCTAGGCCAGCCTGGAACTTGCTAGTTAGCCCAGGCTGGCCTCAGCCTTGTGATCCTCCTGCCACAGCACCTGTGTGACTAGTTTGTCTGCGTGCACCACCACGCCCGGGTGTTTCCTTCTGTGCTTACAGCAGTCCATGTTTGAGAAAGATAATAAGTAAACAGCTGACACAGTACACACTAGAGAAGAGACTGCTAGGTGAAGGCAGCACAGCGGTGCACAGAGCGGAGAGCTGGGAGTGCAGAGACGCAGCACAGGAGGTTAAAGCCCAGAGCTCAGAGCTCTCATCTGTCTTCAGCAACAATCGAAGTGGGTTCCGGTGGTGCAGTGAAACCGTCTCAGCCTTATCGTGTGTTCTTACTTTATTGAAACCATGGTGATCCAATGGAAAGGCTTTCCTCTGTAAAGGAGTGGTTCTCCGCCGTGTTGTTTCCCGTGCCCTCTTGCAGAGATGCCCTAAACCCCAGATTGGTAAACAGGAAACGCAACCGCAGTTGTGGAAATCACTTGAAGCTTTTGTTACACATCTTTGGAAGTCACAAACTTAGCATTCACAGTATACCTTGTATCATTAGTGCCTGTAAGCCAGACACTGTTGAATGATATTATGCCCGACAAGTTTAGAACGCTTAATATTGCTTTGTTTTTACCTTGTTACATCAGGTTATCACAGCTCTTGATAAGTAAGGGAACAAGTGCCAAGACACCAACTGGCTTTACAGGGTCCACAAGTACAAAGCTGGGCCTTCCACCCCATACCATATGCTTTCTCTCGTGCGTGTTGTTGGCGTGGGCTTGTTCTGTCGCAGTCATTTCACTGCAGCATGCAAAAAAAGATTCCCTACAACTTATAACAGCTTCCTTGAAGGGCCTAAAATGCAAAGGTTTCCTTCCCTTATTAAGTTACTGTCTGGGGTAGAACAAAAGAAACAGACATTATCCTGTCTAAGACTAATAAATAAGCCTTTAAAATTCTCTTCCATGCTATGTATTTTTTAAAATATAGTCAGAGGTATTAATCCCCATTTATAAAGAGGCTCAGGTTTCAAGATTAATCTAGGAGTATATGCGTATCAGCATAGAGAAAGGCTCAAACTTTTACTGGTTAGTAAACCTTCCTAATGTCACACAGATGTGAAAAGATGGTTTGATTCTGTTTTTTTTTGTGTGTGTGTGTGTTGTTTTTTTGGTTTTTTTTTACAGTTTTAGCAAATTTGTAAATAGAACCCATGACATTGAAAATTATTAGAAGACTCTAACTCAAATGCAAAATACCTTTAAGACACATTTGGGTGATTTAGAAATGAGACTCATTTTGTTAAAATGAAGATTTCTCACCACCAAACCCTGGACCCTAAGCCCCCAAGCCTTAATCACATGAGCATTCTGAGTTACAGCTCCATTATGATATTGTCTAGTAGAATGTGCAGATGTTAACCTGTGGGGCTGGAGAGCGTGATGCTGCTCTCATAGAGACCAAGGTTCCACTTCCTTACCACATCTGCTGGGCCAGCTCCTGAGGTCCAGGTCTCAGGAGAAAGCCTGCTGGCCTCTGGGAGCTGCTGGGCCTCTTTTGGATGAGGAGGGGACCACCGAGCCACCAGCTCGCTGGCACTTTGGAAACCCATGCTAACTCCAGGAGACCCTCTGTAGCCCGATGTAGAGTTGTTGAATTTTGGAGCCTCAAGCTGTACCCGTGGTAAGATCCTTGACCAGCATGTGCAAGGCCCTGAGTTTCATCCCCAACACTACAATCAAAAATGTTTTTAATTCAGACTTACAAGAGATCAAATTAAATCCATTCTAATCTGTAAGTGGTAAAGTGTTATGTATATAACCTGCTTAATTTTCAGTCAGAAAGGGTCAGATAGATGTATCTAATAGTAGATTGAGTATTTCTGATGTTTTTATAAAGAAGTCCTTCATGTTTCCTATAAAACTCGCAGCGTAGCGTAGGAACTGTGATAATGATGAAATTGTGCTCTACACAGGTTGGCCACACTTTCTGCACTCATTTACTTCGGCAAACTCCTTAAGCCCTATAAGGCACGAAAACTCCTGCTGTCCTTCCTCCTGTGCAGTGAGGGCCTGCTTGAAAGAGCTTATCAGCGCGCATGGTGATTTTCTAAAATGATCTGGCATGCTAGACTCACTGTTACACATCACTCGCCAGGCGGTGTCGGCGCACACCTTTAATCCCAGCGCTCAGGAGGCAGAGGCAGGTGGATGGTTCTCTGTGAGTCCAAGGCCAGCCTGGTCTGGTCTACAGAGTGAGTTCCAGGGCAGCCAGGGATACAACAGAGAAACCCTGTCTCACCAAGAAAAAAAAAAAAATTCACTGAAACTTCTGCTATCAAATCCCATTTAAAAGATATTTAAACTGTGCGGTGGCAATGCTTATATTCCCAGCACCCACAAGTTCAAGGCTGTTCTGGGCTGCAAATTTATATGTAGGTCAGAATGATTTGGCTTCCACTAAATACAACAAGACAAAATAAATGCTAAATTTAGTTTGTTAAACTTTATATAAATTGTTGAAAGCAGCTTGCTTAACAAGAAACCCTATATAATTTACTAACAAACAACTTGTAAGCAATCCGCTTGGAGTGGTAACAGTCAGCGTGGGCTACTTGTATTTTTTAGGTTCCTACAAACTTGATGACTTTTGAGTAGAAGCCTGAAAGAAGAGGTGTGCATTGTTCCCGGTGGAGCAAGGGCCCACCGAGCGCGCCAGCCGCGCCACCCCGTGCCAGGACGAGCCCGGGCTCCAGCCCAGCCTCGAGCTCGGAACCAAAAGCGCTAACTTCAGGGAATGGAGTGAGATTCCCAGAGAACAAATTGAAGTTGCAGAACAAACTGCCATGAACTACGCTTCTTTTCTCCGAACTGACCTGTGGAAACCACTGCCTTAACAGAATGAGAGGAAAACCAACACCAAATAGTGTGTGTGAATCTTCTGGCGGTGCTGTGCTTGGAATAAATTGTAGCTAATTTGCGTTTCTTTTAACTTTGTACTAATTTTGGAGGGGAAACCATCTTTTTTAGATACTCTTTAAAAAGGAAAAACATTTCTTAGGGTTCCATCAGGAGCTGTTTTAGGTGCAGTGACAAGTACCTGTGAGGAGCAGCCCGCAGCCACCTGCGGGGTCTGCGCAGCCCCATGGTGGCTGCAAAACGCAGGGTCAATGATGTAAGTTGTGGAGGTTTGTTTGGGATAGGTGCGCTTTACTTTGGATGAGTGAGCCGCTTAAACACTACACTTTGGAATGCAGTGCTAGAAGGAGAACTTGATTTCCTGCAGGAGGCACAAGGCCAAGTGTTCCCACGCCAGCAGGCACCAGGAAACGTGGCTCTTCCTAATTGGGGTTAAAGTTTAGTTCTCTATGTGAATTCACTGGGCCGAAGTCTGTATAGGAGAACATAATCCCAGGCTGAGGTTTCTGTAGACTTTTCAAGTCAGGTGGGTCTCCCGGCCACAGGTGTCCATCGTCCCAGTGAAGAGCCGGCGTTTCCCGCAGTATTGCCCTTTACAGTGTTTAATGTGCATTATGCCAGACTTAACTTCTTATTGAGTTTTGTTTTTGTTCAGTACGAGGTTCAAGAGCATACTTGTTTAAAAGATTCTTCATATATATGTATGTATTTTATTGTAAGACAAAATTTTAAGAAGAATAAAGGCAAAGTTTCCAGTTTTAGGAGTTTATAAGTATAAAACCTTTTTTCTGTATCACTTCCCAAAATGTTCCAAAACATTTTTTCAGAAATGTTGGTCCCCAACCTGAAAGCCATGTTTTGTTATTCACTGACCAAGCAGTTTTGAGAGAGCGCTCCTAGGCAAAAACACATTCGATTTTTAAAATGAGCGTTGGACTTGAGATAGCTTAGAATTTTAACAGAAGATCGCACTCGAAAGCAGTCTTGCTGCGGGTTACAACTCTTAGTAGTAGGGCTCCCGCATGTGAGGCCTCGACTTACCCTTCCTGGCAAACTGCTCTTTCTTTGGGTCTCATATTTGTGTCCTTGAAGAGTTGTAAACTTTTCATCAGAAATATTTTATCAAGTCCATTGAACTTAATTAGAAAACACTGTACGAACAATAACTAGCTAAAAAGAAATCAGTTCAAGAGAAAGTGAGGGCCCTTTCCTGAGTGTCTCTGATTTAAATAAATCAGATATGTCTGTCATGTGACAGACACGCATTATTTGGGGTTTCACTGACAAGCAGGGGACCGAGCACATGTTGCCTATACAGAATGATTTTTCTAAGTTTTTTTTTTTTTTTCCTGAAATAATGTTTTAAATAGTATACAGGCTGTTTTTGAGATATTGTGAATGAGGACCCTGTGGCTTTTTTATTACTGCTTTGTCGTTAATAAGCTAAAGCCTTTACATCGTAGGTGAGTCGCACCTGTGGAGGGACACAGCTAGCCGAGGCCGAAGAGAAGGCCGTGAGGTGGAAGACCCACGGGGCACGCCCAGCTCCAGACTCCGAGGTGTGGAGGGGGAGCCCTGTTCAGATTGGATTAGCCAGGCCTGTGTTGGCATTGCAGCCTCTGGCTGAAACTAAAACTATTTTTCTGCCTTCGGTTTGCTCTATAGATCAATCATTGTTTTTTTGAATGGCTTTAGAAACATTGAGAGATGAGTTACACAGTTTTTGATGTATAATTCACGGGATATTTGATTATAATTGAAGCAAAGAAAACATTGCCAAACTATACTAAATATTTGAGTGCTTTATTTATTGGAAAATGAATCCTATTTTGCTTACCACTCTGTTAAAAATTAGTGACTTACAGGCTCATTTTCCACGAACATTAAAGCTCATTTGTTTTCTCTCATATTTGTTTAAAGCCAGGTGGTGATGGCACACGCCTTTAGTCCCAGCACTTGGGAGGTAGAGGCAGGTGGATCTCTGTGAGTTCTAGGCCAGCCTGGTCTACAGAGTGAGTTCCAGGACAGCCAGGACTACCCAGAGAAACCCTGTCTCAGAAAAAAAAAAAGAAAGAAAGAAAGAAAGAAAACGAAAAACAAGAAATTTAATGAAAATTTAAACTTAAGCTAGTTTACAAGCAGACAGAGTGGATGTTCGGTGGTCTGGTGCAATAGTGTGTGCTCACCATATTTATCTAACAATTTATTTGAACATAAGGCTTACTTTTCATAAGTCTGTTTTTAAAGTGTACCTGTGAAAATGGCTGCGTAATGCCCCAAGCACTGTCTGGGCTCCGAATATCTTCACTATACTGTCTAAGGATCAAAAGAGAATTGATGAAATACATCTTTCTGTTTGCTCAGTGTGTATTGTGTTAACAATTCAAGAAAGGATCCCGTTGGGGCGTTTGGCTGCTGTTTTGTTTTTCCTCTCTCTTTCCTTAGGCGCGTGCTTCACTGGCGATTGTTCTCCCTCTGCAGACACGGCCACCCACTAGCGGACCGCCTTCCGCATAGTCAGTCAGGATGTTCACAGCTCAAGATTTGTGATAAGTAGCTTTTCTTCCACTTCAGAATTTATAAAGAAGCCCAACAAGCAACATCGTTACCCAGGATAGCGTCATGCTTCGACCCTGAGGGTGAACGCCCTCTGAGCGCAGCCTCATCCGGCTCCGGGGATTATTAGCGTTTCGCAGCCCAAACGGCTTCAGCATAAAGTCTTTTTTTCCTGACGTTAAGTAAATCTGTAAATTACACGTATTTAAAACTGTGAGGCATTATGTTGGTTGGAATCAGTACTAACATGCCTCTGTTTCCTGGCTGTGTATTGAGGCACATTTCCTTTTTAACTGGGTTTTAAACCGTCCTACTACCTTCTGCAAACAAGGTGCCAATGTTGCTTAATGGAAGATAAGCTTTGACAAAAAGCAATTCTCCATCCCTCCCCCCCCAGGCTTTTACTCAGATCGTTTTTGAGGAACAGCACCACTGAACCATGACGGAGCAAGTGGGGGTGGGGCTCTGACTGTAGCCTCCTTGTAGGGCTTGAGCTCGTTCCCTTCTTTTGTATTATCTCTTAGGAACATAGTACCATCCTGGTTTAACAGCCAGGAGGGTATTGCTTTTGCTAAGCCTGAGACACAGAAATTGCTGCTAAATAGTATTGGTGATCAATTACATGTGAATCTTTTCAAAATGATTTAGGTACCTTTTGGGTTTGCTTCCCTAAAAAAGTGGCTTGTATCCAAATTTCAAATCTGTATTCCAGTTGTATCCAAATTCTACTGAAGAGATGTGTCCACACCAGCTTTTCAGCTCAGTGAAGGCAGTTGCATCTTACAGGTCTCTGGCCATAGCGTGGGGGCAATGGGATCAGCACCTTATCAAGTAAAGGCCAGTTTTGGGGCATTGAGGATTGCTAAGTCATCTGCCCTCTTAGCCCTCTGCCCAAGGGGCATGCCGACCTCTCCCCACCCACTTAATCTCAGCCACCTGGAGAAGGCTGCAGAGGGGTGTGGAGGGCTCCAGTCTTGATTAATTTTCAGATAAGCCTCCCTCCCTGCTTCTCTCATCCCGGTAGGTTTAAAATGAATCCACTCAAATCACCCTTCTGATGAGCACTCTCAGCTGGCATTGAAGAAGCCCTATGTAGCTGAGCATGTCTGTATCTCGTGTTTGGAGCTCAGGTTCCGTGATGAGGCCTGTTGGGGAAACTCCCACAGGAGCAGGACGCACACAGAAGGCGCTGTTGTGGTTCTACTGACGCTACTAAAATCCTGTGGTGTGTTCTCTCCAGCCAGAAATGAAATTCACTTCAGTTACCGAGCAAGCAGTCCCTTACCCTCCTGGTCATTGCTTACTTGGAAATATGCAAGAAAGGGACAGCGCTAATAGCAAGTCAGAGGCCGGAGACTAAGCTAGGTTTCTCGTCCAAGGCAAAGTGGAAACATTTTGCTGAGGACATTGGAAGGCCAGGAGATGCTGCCAGTCTTGAGTAAGGGTGCGCTTTCAGGGTCCTTAGAGAGCAGACGCTTAGACACACATAGTCTTTGGATCCAGTGAAAGGGTTAGCTGGTCCTTGGGGGGTCATTAGCAAAATTTGAAATCCGATTCCAGTTGGTGGGTCTGCAAAATAAAGGACTCATGGAGTGCTTGGGGACAGGAAGTCAGAAAATGCCAAATGTTAGCGGAATATTTCAGGTTCATAAAGTTCAGGTGTCATGTTCCCGAGGATGTCACTACTCACAATATGGTTCCAAGAAGTTTTGATTTCCTGGGTGTGACTAAGAGAGCTGACGAGACACTAAACTCTAAGTGTTTCTACACTTCAGTTGATGCTCATTCTCCGACAGCCTGCCGAGGGGCCTGGAAGAAGGGACTGAGGCATCTGTTGGATGAGTACCCAAAGCTAGTAATGCAAAGCAAATCACAAGCCGTTTTCCTTCTTCGTCTCAGTTAACCTGTGGTACTTAATGACGGAGCCTTCACCTGCACTGTGACCTCCTCGAGCGATGTGCAACCTGGTTCCTGTCTCCTTTTGTTTCTTTTTAATACACAGAAGTGAGTGTGTGATCTCCAGTGTGTTTGCACAAGCTAACTTAAAATGAATTTAAGAACAGTTTTCTGAAATATTTCTATTGAAATAAACGACTTAAAATTATAGATTGTGTGGTTTTTGTTACCATATTTACATCTACAATGCAATCAGCTTTGTTGGTCTGGTTTTGTGTAGATAAATATTATGACGAATGAATTCAATGAGGAACGGAAGACAATCACAGGGTGCAAAGCCTGAACCACCTGCAAGGGATCAGCCTCTCTCATTGACTGACCCAGAGCACATGGCCTCCAGGTAATTTTTTGAGGAAAGGCACTGCCCACTGATACAGAGGTCTTGATTGCTTAATGATAGCACTTACACAACAACCCCCAGCTTTAGCTGGCCGACTTCACACCATTGTATGGGCAAAGCCAAGACCCCAGGAAAGGTATTCCCTGTCCAGTTCTTAGGCTTAGGGAGGAGACCATAAAGCTTCCTCCATTGGCAATAATACAATCAAATGTCTTTAACGCAAAGGTCTCAGTAGGCAAGGTAAAACTGAACAAGAATTTGCTCCACCTGAGGGTAGTAAGTAGACAATTGCCAGTACTCCAAACTAGCATTCTCTCTGCTTTCAAGAAAGCTGCATCCCATCCACACCCAGAAAGCCAGTTCTAACAGCCAAGGAAGGTGACCTTCTGACAGCAGCTCCTGCTGACAGACACAGCAGCTGTTTAAGGTTCATATTACCACACAGACGTGCATGTGCTTTACAATATTTGAGAATAAGTTTAAATATTCCACCACAGTTTCGGTTTTAACAAGGACAGCTACCTCACAGAAAGCTCTTCAGGACGAGAGCGCTCTGGCACACAGTGTAGACAGAGGCGTCTTCTCCCCGCTGACTGTGAGCAGTCCCCCAGTGCCTCATTGCTAAAACTCTATTTCATGGGTTCTAAGGCAGGGCTTTCCCTCGAGCACTAAATACTGATTAGGATAGGATGTGTGCTGGGCAAGCGTTACACCACTGAGGTATAGACCTTTTTAAAGAAAGAATCTCAGTAAATTCTGGCTTTGCAATCCAAGAAGGCCTTGAATTTGAGGTCCTCCTGTCTGGACTCTCCCAAGTAGTTGGGATTACAGGCCCACACCGCTACAAGACTGTTAATCAGAACTCCATCGTTCAGCCTGTGGAGCTGTCAATCAGTAGGCGTGCCTGTGTTGAGAAAGGATATGCCATTCCTTAAGAATTCTTCATGTTCTCTGCCTTGGGAAGGCTTGGGAAGTGTCCCTTGCCCTTTAGTGACCTTTGAAACTCAGGTTATTTTTTTAATAGGAACCAGAATAGTGTGTCAGCTGTCCGTGGGTTCAACCTGTCCCATGTTGATTGCGCAGGAATCTAAGTACAAACACAACAGTTGTCTCTTCTTTCCTGTCTTTGCTCTTGTGTGTGTGTGTCTGTCTGTCTGTCTGTCTTGCCCTATTAGGCTCAGACTAAAGTACAGTTCTGGGTCAGATACAGTGATGACATTTCAGAGAGTTTAGTTACCCAGTCTGCTCAGCAGAGCTGGAGTGAAGGACCGGGAGGCAGAGCCCAGGCAGCCCCAAGCTCTTTTCTTTTTTTTTTATCACGTAGCCCAGGTAGTGTTTTTGATTGACTTTCATTTCATTTGTAAGCAAGCTAATTTTCAGCTTTAGTTTCTCCTTTTTCCTGTGATTCATTTCTATATACCCAGGCAGAAAAACGAGTGGCTGTTTACTCTCAGATGCCACTGGTAGTTTAATACTCAGTAGAATGCTGGGCCACAGGACATTACAAAGTTTGGAATCAACATGTAGTTCAAGCCACTGTTTCTGGATTGGAAGTGGTTTTGTCCCCCAGGAAATACTTGCTTGAAGAAACTTGGCACAGCTAGTAAAGTGTCCTTTAGGCACCCAGGCAGTAAAAAGGCAAGGGCTGCTACTAAACACACTACAAATGATCATAGAAGTTAAGCCTACAGTATCTAGAAGAGATTCCCTGAATTAACACCACAAGAATATATTCATGGTCTGCGCCATGATGTGTTAAAATATTTGTTGAGCGCTAGAGAGCAAGGAACTAGAGTTCTGAGGAAGACCAAAGTCCAGAAAGGCAAACAAGTCATCTGTAGCTCATGTAATCGAGGAATTTATTGTTCTGTGTTAAAGCTAAATGCTTAAACCTAAAGCAAATGAGGATGTTGTGAGCATGTCTACAAATACACCTTCCTCTCTGGTCCTTGTGAGTCTAGGACAGTCCTGTGAGCAGGACAGAACCGGTCATTAGCATGTGAGGCCAGCTCGCCTGTTAAACTAAGCTGTCCGTTAAACCAGAGGCTTTCTGCTTTGTTGATGCTGTTCAGGTGTTATAACAATGTCCTCACTGGATAAAACCCAAGCGATACTAAGAGCCACCGACGGAAGCCCCTGCCCGCTCGCCAGACTCCTCCGTATCTAATAAAACCATCGTCCGCGAGTCGGTTCCTAGAATCGCTCATTTCTGACTCGCGCTCTGGGAAGTCTTCTACGTCTCAAGCAAACGTCCACCCCAGGCCCTCACAGCCGCCCGGCGCTGCCGCAGCTACAGCGTCCAGATGCTGGTGCTGCGGCCACACTGAGGAGATGCCGCGTCCTGAAATGGCGTCTCCAGGCTTCCCAACAAAACAGGTTGCGTAAGGAGGCCTTGAATGCAGAGTGAGCTAGCTGGCGTCTTCCACTTTCCGGTAACGGATAAGTCACTCCAGATGTCAGATTCCTCAGCCCGCGCGTCTTCTAGGTGAGACGCGGAATTGTATTAGCCACTTTGGGCCTATAAGATGCTGATTTCACATGTCTCCTCCTAATATTTTCCTTAAAGAGCCAAGCAAGTTTAAAAAAAAAAAAAAACACAGTATACTAGAGAGTTTTAAAAAGCAGCTGGTATTGGGAAAGTTGGGTCACATAAACACAGTCCTCCAGGTCTGAGAAAAGTAAACATTTTTCTGGTGGTAGTGAATGTTTCTAATGTCTTGACATCATTAGGAACTAAAAGTAGTTCATCTTTTAAAAATAGATTGATTTTGTGTTCCTGCGTATGTGTGAGCTGGATGAGTGCATCATGTGTGTGCAGTACCCACAGAGGCCCGCAGAGAGAATCAGATCCCGTGGAACTGGAGTTACAGGTGGCCGTGAGCCACCACGTACTAAGAACCAAACCTGTGTCATATGCAAGAGCAGTAAGTGCGCTCGGCCACTAAGCCATCTCTGAAGCCCCCGAGGGTGGCTCCCTTTTGCCCTCAGTTTTAAGATACTCAGTTCTTGTCACCAATTTCTTTCTCTCCTCATTTCCATTCTGTTGTCTTTGAATATGTTCTCATGGTGGCACATGTTCTGTGGCAGTTGAGCTTTGATTCCCTGAGTTGAAACAAACTATCAGAATTAAGAAGCGGATACAAAGCACCAACAATGTGGTGCCCAATTAGATAAAAGTTGCTTTGGTGGGAGCTTGCAATACACGTGGCCTCACAGTCAACATAGTCTGGAAATATTAAGTGGAAAGCTCCAGAAGTTGCATGCCAGTCAGTCCCATGACGAAGTCTTGCACAACCTTTCTGCTCTGCCCAGAGCGTGAGTCACCCTTGTGTAGTGGGTCCATGCTGCGCGCACGACTTTCCCTGTAGTCATTTGGTGACTGCCTTAGTTGTATCTGTCGCCGTGTCTCCGTGCCTGTGTTCATGTAACCCCTGTTTCACAGTAGTGGCCCCAAAGTGTGAAGAGCAATGACACAATCCAGATACGCCAAAGAAGTTGTCAAGTGAAAAGCTGAAACAAAATGGCAGGCTGTTAGACTCTAAAGAATACAATTGTGAAATCATGAAAAATTTGTGCAAACTTTGGTGCCAAACAAATCTGCAAAGGTCATGGCCATTGTGCAAGATACCAGGAGCAACACACATCTTAATAGTAGCTGAATAAGAATGTCTCAGTCCCCCACCGCACCCTGTCACACGACAGACAAGCCAGGCATGGTGGTGCGCACCTTTAATCCCAGCACTTGGGAGGCAGAGGCAGAGGCAGGTGAACCTCTGTGAATTCAAGGCTAGACAGACGTACATAGTGAGTTCCAGGACAGCCAGGGCTTCATAGAGAGATCTTGTTTAAAAAGGGTGGGGGAAGGCAGATTATCTGATGGATTTATCCCTCTTTTTGCTGCCTTCAAAAAAAAAAAAAAATCTTGCCATTAAAGATAATTCTGTCTTGCAGTGAAAGGACAAAAGAAGGTATTCCAAACAGATGATCTGGCGGCAAACAGGAGCAACCGTCCCGTTATCTAACAAATAAACTTTGAAGCTGGCCAGAACAAAATGGCGTGCTTGATACTGATCAAGGAGACAGTCCATCAAGAGAAAAATTATAATTCTAAATACATGTGCACCACATACCGGCTCACCCAATTTCATAAAGCAAGGACTATTAAATTTTAAATTAAAAATTAGCCCTAACATTGTGACCTCAGTACCCTACTGTCACCATTGTACAGATCCCACTGGGCAAAAAATGAATAAACATTGTAACTAAATAGCATCAGAGCCAGGCTTTGGGGGCGTGTACCTTTAGTCCCAGCACTGGAGAGGCAGAGGCAGGCAGATCTCTTGAGTTGGAGGCCAGCCTGGTCTACAGAGTGAGTTCCAGGACAGCCAGAGTTACAACAGAGAAACCCTGTCTTAAAAACACAAACAAAAATCTCCTGGAGTCAACACAGAATGCCAGCAGACCTTCAAGGATCTAACATCAGTGCTTATCAGATTAGTCCATGGAATAGAGAGCGATACTTCCAAACTGTTTCTCAAAGACAGTATTATCCTGACAGCAAACCAGATAAAGCCTCAGGAAGATAGGGAAAGAGAGAGGGTGACAGCCTAATCTTGGTGAACACAAACAAAAATACTCGAAACATACAAACCACATTTCAGGACACATCCATGATAAAGGTGCCATTAGTTTAGGGATGCAGGGATGGTTCATACCATAAATCAAGTATAATTCCCACATGAATGGATTCAAGGAAGAGAATTATATGGTCACCTCAATGTTTCCTAGATAAAGGAAACAACATAATAAAGGCTATGTATGACAAACACATAGCCACCATCATGTTAAGGGAGAAAAACCCAAAGTACTCCAGCTGAGATCGGAAAGAGACAAAGGTTTCCGCTCTTCACCTGTCCAGTATGGTGCCTGGAGCCCTAGCTAGAACAGCAAGGCCGGAGGAGATAGAGGAAATACGGGTCAAAAGTGTGACCTCAGAGACCACGAGGACACTGAGGGTGATAAACACTTTCTGCAGAGCAACAGGCTGACAGGTTCGATTTTCACATACTCTAACCAGTAGCCTTTCTATATAGCAAGACAAACATGCTGAGAAAGAAATTAGGGAAACTAGCCCATCCACAAGAGCAAAACAAAACAAAAAGCCTCATTAATAAATCTAACCAAGGAAATGGGCTATTTATACAACAAAAACACTGAAGAAAAAAATTAAGAGACCAGAAGGTGGAGTGACCCACCCACCCCATACTCATAGATTGGTAGAAAATGGCAATCCTACCAAGAGCAATCTGCAGGCTCAGTGCAGTTCCCATTAAAATTCCAATGAAGTTTTTCACAGAAATTGAAAAAACAATCTTAAAATTTATATGGAATCTTAAAAGACTCCACAGGAAAACAATCCTGAACAGTAGAAACATTGCTAGAGACACACCATTTATGATTTCAATGATACCACAAAGCCATAGCAGTAAAAACTGCATGGTTCTGCTAGAAGCATCTACCATATGACCAGCTGTACACTACCTGAACACACATCCCGAAGGACTGTCCCCTACTGTAGAGACACGGATCGGTGGAATGAAATTTAGGATCCAGATACAATTCCGTGTACTAATAGCTACCTAAATTTTTACAAAGACGCCAAAAATATACATTAGAAAGAAAGAGCCTCTTCAACAAATGTGCTTAGAAAATGAATCCACATGCAGGAGGAACGGTTCCTGCTCTAGGTGTGAGCCTGGGAGAGCAGGGCCCCAAAATGAGGCGAACTAAAGTTCGCAATTCAGTGCGTCAGGCAGTGTACACCCTGAGGGTTAAGAAGAGGCACTGAGTAGAGCACAGGCCGCACACGGCTGAACATGTGTTTCCACAGAGGTGTGTAAACAAACACCAACAGCCAGTTGGAATGAACACTCTGAAGTAAGCTCACTCCTGTCCGCTACGCCTACGAGGGCACGAAAGCACGTTCCAAGAATAATTCTGTTTTTGAAGAAACTGATCACAGACTCTTGTTTACTTGGAGTTTTCTCACAGGCACTCAGAATGCCCCTCACACCACTTGATTTCTGCAGCAGATGAATGATACTGACCTTTCACCCTGCACATGCGCGTGCACACACACACACACCACAATTCCTAGTGGGTCAGAGAGTTGAGTTTTATACCTAAAACTCTGAAACTTCTGGAAGAAAGAGTAGGGAGTGCACTTCCAGAGCTCAGACAAGGGCTTTCTGAATAGGACCAACAACTGAAATAAAGGCCAAGTGAGATGGTATACACCTTTAACCATAGTATTCGGGAGGCAGAGAGAGGCAGGGCTCTGTGATTCTAAGCCAGGCTGGTCTATGTAGCATAATCCAGGCCAGGAAGGGTTTCATAGTGAGACCCTGTCTCAAAAAGAAAGAAAGACAGGACAGAAGATAGAGAGGGAGTGAGGGAGAGAGGGAGGAAGGAAGGTTGATCTACCATATGCCCAGATACACACCTTCTGGGTAATCAGAAGGACTCTCTATGCAACAGAGATATTTGCCCATCCATGCTCATTGTTTCTGTTCACAGTAGCTAGAAAATGGAAACATTCCCATTCTAGATATCTATCCACTGATAAACAGGTGATGGAAATGTCCTACATATGCACAGTGGGATTTTATTCTGCTGTAAAGGAAAATGAAATCATGAACTTTGCAGGTGAAGCATAATCCTAGAAGGAATTATGCTGAGTGAGGTAATCCTGATCCAGGAAGACAAATGCCACGTCCTCTCTCGTATGTGGATCCTAGCTTTAGATTTGTGTGTTTATCTCGGAGGAGCTGTAAGAAGCCAGGAAACAAGAAAGAGGCCATTTAAGCGGGGAGAGACCACAGAGAGAAAGGCAGTAGAACTTGTAGCAGGAAAGGGAACCAGAGGGAGGGTTAAGTGGGGAGAGGAATGGAGGAGGATCACAGAGGCACTGGTGTGGGGGAGATAATCCTGAGGCTGTTTGAGAAAGCCTTATGGGAACATTGTATAAGCTTTCAAGGGGAAAATGTGTCAAGCATGTTTATGTTTAGTTAATACTTAGTTAATAGTTAATAATTAGTTAATATATAATAAATAAATTTATTTTTATGCATATCATACATATGTGCCCAGTGCCTGGTGTGGGATACTGCCCTTCAAGTTGTTTTTGGTGAAAGGGGTCCCAAGAACCCTCAAAACAATCCAGGATGTTGCCCACCAGAACTCGATGATAAGGCCCTGCTGCTGAGGACACGACACACTTGGCTCATAGGATGTGGACAAAGCTAGCCAGTACCGACCTGAAAGCTTCCTCCTGCCTGGATAGCTGTCATAGTGCCAGAAGGTGCTGTGTTGGCTGCCGAGGGGGAGAGTCTCCAGTCTCACCCAGCTATGAACCCTGCGAGAGAGCCTAAGGGGTCAAAGGAGGCATGAACATAAAGGGGAAGAGCTGTTGCTCCCTTGCTGCACTCAAGACCTGCTCCACAGAGGAGACCCGCCCGGTACTGTAAACGTGGCTCTGTGGCCCTAGAGGGGCCGGCTGTCCTCACGGTGCTAAACGGACATAGCACCAAGCCGCCTTCTCAGTGCACATCTCCGCACCCTAGGTTAGTCAGAGAAGGCTCGCTCTGCGGTGGAGAGCCTTGAACACAGAGACTCAGGGCGGGTCAGAGTGCAAGGGTATATGTCTGTGGAGTGTCCAGCCATACATGGGATGTCTGTATCAGAGCGAGGGGGGAGAAGGGAGAGATGACATTGGGCTGGGGATGTCGGGGGATCTGAGAGGACTTGGGGGAGAGGGGAATATGACCAAAGACACTGCTCACGGAGGTGTGATTGCCTAAAAGCCTCAGGTGGTCTGAGCAGCTCGGACAGGAAGGGTGATGTGACTGATGACACCCGTGGACGCTCCTGCTGAGGAGATTCCCCACCACACTTCCTGGCATCTGCCACTTCCACACCGCAGAGGAACTGAGCTGCAAATGGACTCTCCCGTCCCCAGAGGCCCCCCCTTTTCTAGGTTACCTGTAAACAGTTGCCGCGGACCGAGGGTCTTTGCCCCTGTAAATCAAAGAATGAAGCCATATACGTGCAGGTGTGGGGCCATGAATTGGAGGGGCAGTTGGAGAGGGGCAATTAGGGAGTGAATATGATCAAGTTTTATCGTATACATGTATGAAATTCTCAAGAATAAAGAAAAATTCTTTTTTAAAAAATTAAGCTAGATTTTAGACATGCTGGCAAGCAGGCAAAAATATAAACGCCCCTGAAAACAATCCCTGCTTGTTAGGCCGAGTGGTTCCCGCACCTGGGCCCTCGAGGATGGGAGCAGGGCCGCTTAAGACTCCAACAACCGGCGCAGGTGCAGGGCAGGCGCGGGGCCGGGCTGCCCGGTGTGCATGGTGTGCCCGGTGTGCATTGTGTGCCTGGTGTGCACGGACTGCCCGGTGTGCCCGGTGTGCGCGGTGTGCCCGGTGTGCCCGGTGTGCACAGGCTGCCCCGTGTGCGCGGTGTGCCCGGTGTGCCCGGTGTGCCCGGTGTGCACGGACTGCTCGGTGTGCGCGGTGTGCCCGGTGTGCACGGGCTGCCCGGTGTGCGCGGTGTGCACGGGCTGCCCGGTGTGCACGGCGGCTCTGGATCTGGCCCTCGCCTTGAGCGACTGCGGCGGCCGAGTTTTCTGTCATGGCCTGATTGCCAAAGCCAAGCTCGTCAACCCGTGTAAGCTCCGAGATCGACAAGTGTGTTAATCTGTTGCGGAAGACACGGAGGCTGTTGTTGGTGCCTGGAACTACTGTGCGACGTCACTGCGCAAACGGGACCCTGTTCCGCCGATGTGGGAGCTCAGACTGGCGAGCCCGGGCCCGTGGGTCCCCGTGTGTTTCGGCTTCTGTGACCCGAGCCGTGTGGCCACGCAAACGTGAGGTTCTAAGTCCCATCTTAAAAGACAAGTGACTACACTTGTGCGGCTGTGTCTGCCTGCAGCGTGGCGCTCGGACGCGGTCCCGCGTAGCCGCCGAGAGCCGGCCTGAAGCCTGGAGCCAGCCCGGCCTGTGTGTTCCAACAAGGTGGTTGGCTGCAGCTGGGACGCGCGCCCTGCGTGCGAGCGCGTTGCGTTTGTACAGACGCAGAGTCTTCCTCAGCCCCTTCTCCTAACTCGTTTGTTTTCTGGAGCCGATCGCACGTGAGGAAGCGAGAGGAAATTTCTAGGAGTTGGTTCTCTCAGCTTCCACAAGTCGTCAGGCTTGGGGAGAAGTGCCTTTGCCTGCTGGGGAGCTTGCTGACCCTGCCCCAGGTCGCTCTGAACCTGGAGCTCATCGATTGGCTAGCCTGGCTGGCCGGCGAGCACCAGGCGTCTGGCTGCCTCCAGCACTGGGGTTACATGGGTTCTGGGGACCTGAACTCGGGTCCCCATGCTTGCATGGCAAGCACGTTACTGACTGAGCCATTTCCCTTTCCACCCCTTGATTTTTTTTTTTTTTTTTAATTAAAACGGCTTCCCTTCTGATACTATGTTCTTCTAAAAAAAAAAAAAAGAGGGAGGCTAATATGCTATTTTATTAGCTAAAATGGCCCTTGAGTGTCTTTAGTTCTTTCTGCTGGTGTTAGGAAGGCCTCCGCACACCAGCGAAGCACCCCACCCCACCCCCACCCCGTGGTACACATGCTGCTTCTGCGTCACGCAGTCTGAGGTCCCGGGACAGCTCAGGCATCGCACCTCTTCGCTGCCTCACGGAAGGGGAAAGGACAGTGAATGGTATGAAGCAGCGGGAAGACTTCTTCCAGCGGCGGCAACCCACGGAAGCTTAGACATCTCCTGCAGGAGGGGAGAGGATTCCCAGCTTCACATAAATCGTGGGAGGCAGATGTCCCCCAAAATATCTAACGCAAACAGACTCTTCTGTTTCGGTTTTTGGAGCACAGGCCCTCTCCTAGCATCGTGTCTGGTTCCGCTCTGCGTTAGCGTGCTGCTACCTGACCTCTGATGGGATTATTTGGACCAGCGTCCCGGCTCCAGTTGAGGAGGGGCTGCTCAAGCTCCCAGGCGCACAGCAGACCAAGGAGCCAGGATAGGGCCCAGGAAAAGACCCAGAAACAGTCTGCAAGCTCACTGTGTGACTTGAAGGTATATACGGAGGAGAATCCTCCACCGCCGGTCTCCAAACAGGCGAAGGCTCCATGCAAGACAGAGGTCCTCGAACTTCAGAAGGCTACATAGGGAGTCTGAGCCCAGCCAGCCTGGGCTACATAGCCAGCTCCTTCTCAAAAAGGTCTCTTGTGATTTCTACCTGTACACCTCAACTTATTAATCTTGGAAAACATAAGCAAGTAGTGTTGATTACTGGACACAAAACAAGGGAAAGATCTGTTGTTGATATTATTTATTGCTATGCCCACAGACAATTGTGGTTCTCACTGTTCACCAAAGAAGCTTCTTCTTGCAACATATTGCAAGACTGTTACAGAGGTCTACAGCTGGCCAAAGTACAAAGGATAAAGGATTGTGGGACCCCAGTTGACACATCTACAACACGACCCACACCTAAGGCTCAGGGAAAATTGTAGAAGAGGAGTCGGAAAGGCTGTAAGAGCCCAAGGACCAGGATACTGCTGCTGGATACTGTCTTCTAGACAAGGAAGCTGCACATGACACCTCAACAATCCAGTTATCTGAACAAGACCCACAGAGTGACAACACCAAGTGACATGCCAGTGTCAACGGGGGAAACTGCACAAGGTCCTACCTCCAGATGAAGAACCTCAGGTAATAGATGTCTGCTGAAAAGGGAGAATCAGCCTTCTCCAGGTATGAGGCTCCCTGATAGGTCGTGCAGTCCTAAGTGGTCAGCCCTAAACACATATACATATGAGCAACACTAAGTGGACTTATTTTATATACTTATATGTGTATGTGTATGTGTGTGTTCATGCTTATGCATGTGTGTGTGTGTGTATTTATGCAACAGTAACTATGGAAGTCACAAATTTGAGAAGTTAGGGGACATGAGAAAAGAAATGGTAGAAATCATAAAGTGCTTATGTACGAGATTCTAAAAAAGATGTTGTTGTTGTTTCAAGACAGGGTTTCTCTGCACAGCCCCGGCTGTCCTGGAGCTCACAGAGGTCAGCCCGCCTCTGTCTCTGAGTGCTGGAGAGGGCACTTAGGGTTAAAACACTGAACGCTCTTGCAGAGAACCCAGTTCAATTCCCAGCACCCACATGGTGACTCACGACATCTGTAACACCAGTCCCAGGAGATCAGACTACCTGTTCTGGTCTCCTTGGGTATGAGGCGTTCACTTGTGCCCAGACAGACATGCAGGGAAACACTCACATGCAATCAATCGATGGATGAATGGATAGATGGTAGATAGATAGATAGATAGATGGATAGATGGATAGATAGATGATAGATAGATAGATAGATAGATGATAGATAGATAGATAAATAGATAGATGATAGATAGATAGATAGATGATAGATAGGTACATAGATAGATAGATAGATAGATAGATAGATGATAGATAGGTAGATAGATAGATGATAGGTAGGTAGATAGATAGATGATAGATAGATAGATAGATAGATAGATGATAGATAGAAGATAGATGATAAATGATAGATAGATAGAAGATAGATGATAGATATATAGAAGATAGATAGATGATAGATAAATAGATAGATAGAAGGTAGATAGGTAGATAGATAGGTAGATAGATGATAGATAGATAGATGATAGATAGATAGATAGATAGATAGATAGATAGACGGTAGATAGATAGATAGATGATAGGTAGGTAGATAGATAGATGATAGGTAGGTAGATAGATAGATAGATGATAGGTAGGTAGATAGGTTGATAGGAAGGAAGGAATGCTGGCAAAGTGGCTCAGCAGGTAAAGGTGTTTGCCATAAAGCCTGACAACCTAAATCTGACCCCTGGGATCCACAAGGAAGGAGGAGAGAACTGACTTCCACAAGTTGTCTTCTGCTTCCTACACACGTGCCATGGTGTGCACAGAACACAGAGATAAACAAAATAGGAATATTTTATCCTTTTTTTTTTTTTTTTAGACAGGGTGTTCTCTGTCATAACTCTGGCTGGCCTCAAACTCATAGAGATCCCCCTGCCTCTGCCTCCCAAGTGCTGGGATTAAAGGCGTGTGCCACCACTGCCGGCAATCGGGATAGGTTTCCCAAGCCAAACAGACGAACTGGAAAAGCAATAGGCTCCTGGCCAGGCGTCCTTTGCCCCTGGAGCGGGGCTGGGGAGCCCTGATCTTCCTTCTGCCCCAGAGCCTGCCTGTGGCAGCTCAGCCAGGAAAGAAACTTTGAGTTTGCTTAATTAGGTCAGACCAGATTCCACTGGTTCCTGAGTCACCTGGGAGATAGACTTGACCCTCTCGGGGTCAGTAGGAGGTCATAGGTCCCCCAGGGTGGCAGCAGCCGCCCCTCTGCTCCTTAGTCTGTTGACAGCTCGGCCCCTTCAGCAGAGCTAGATTCCCCTAAATGATTAAAGCCAGATTGTCTCCCTCCTCAGTTTTGTTTTGATGTGTCTTAAAATAATTACGCTTTTACCCACAAGTATTTCCATCTCTCTCGCTGGCCGGGCCGCACCTCTCCCGCAGCACACAAGGGCAAGGCGCTACTGCGGTCTCCAGTAAACAGTTACCAAACACAGCCGGCCCGGCTCAAGCGAGAGACCAAGCACGCCTTTGCACCAGTCCTTTCATCTTTGCTGAGCTATGTGCAACCCCTGAGCCTCCCTCCAGGGCTTAAGAAAAGCAGCCCCTCACCCCATTGCCAAGGGCGTCTTCACAACATTTTAGTTATCCATTTGCTGGTTAGAACGCCCATCTAGAAAGAAGTCCCGCATCTTTTACTCTTAGAAAGTATGCACTGAGGAATGCCTGATAAAACCGAGATGTGGGGCTGGGAAGCTGGCCGAGGAAAGTGCTTGCCGCATAAGCATGAGGACCTGAATTCGAATCCCCAGCATCTTCTCAAAAAAAAAAAAAAAAAAAAAAAAGGTGGCTGAGAGTGACCGACCGTGCAGTCTATAAATTCAGTGCTGGGAGGAGACAGAGACGGGAGTATGAAGACACGTGACCCTGACCGCTGGGCTCTACACTCATGTGCAGGCATGCACACCCATGAGCACGGGCACAGAATGAGCTGAGTTCTGGCCCTATTGCAGATTCTAGGGAATCCGAAGTCAGAGTCTCACAATCACCAGGGCCATGCGTTAGCACAGAAGCGGCGAGCACGGGGAGCGGACACGGGGAGCGGAGTGACTGGGCTCCCATGACACCTGCATGATGGCCATAGTGTGTTAGTGTGTTACCCTGCAGTTAGGTTAGACCAGAGAGTACCCAGAGGCTGCTGGGAAAAATTAGCACCTTCCCCATCTGATGGCAGCCATCCATCCGATGGTGGATGCTACCAACTGTCTCCACCCTTGGGTAGCCAGGGTGTCCCAATTCTTGTCTTTGGAAAGGAAAGAATGAGAGATGCAGACGGTTTAAGCAGACGTGGGGTGGCTGTTGCACAGGGCGGGCAGCAGAACGTGTTCTCTGTTGTGGGTTTTAAAGACACCTTTGTGAATTCTCATGAGGTGGATAGCATATCTGTGGGGTAAGGTGATTTTCTTCTCTCCCAAATCATGGCAGACTGGATTGACCTGTAGAGTATCTCCTTCTATGATCCGCTAGAAACGGCCACACATTCCTTCAGTGCACACGTACGGCTCAGGCACCTATGCTTTTAACAGAACACGAACAACCCACCTGCAGCCTCAAGACTGTCTCAGCACAAAGGGGTCCCTGGCTATCAGGAGACCCAGAAACCATGATGCAGCTGGGTTTTCCTGGTTATCTCACACATGACTCCTTTTCTGAGACTCCTTGAGGTCCTGTATTGACAATTTCATGGTTCTCAGTTGAGAAAATTGAGGCTTTATCACGAAAGCTGGGGCCCAGGGTTTACTACAGACTGGCGAGCTGCACAAATAGGAACACATGCCAGTGTGTCTGTGGGACACCTTCTCCTGGCCCCGCAGAGTGGATCCCCCGGCTTGGTGCCTGCGCAGAGCACTCACACCCACCACGGTAAAGAGTAAGCAGCTGGTCGTCCCCCCCGCCCCCCGACCTGGCCTCTAGCTCCACCTGTGTCTCCCAGGTAGGTCCCTCCAGATGCCACCCAAAGCTCCTGATGCATTTTATGAAACATAACCAGTTTAAGGCAGTACAGTCATCGAGGCCGTGGCTCTAACCTTACTCACTTTATGTACAACGTCCCATCCATCCCTGTCAATGACCCTCGCAGGTATTGCTCCTTCTTGTGATTCAAGAGTTGATACTCTAAAACTCAGAAAGGTCTAGGAGTCCTCCTCCAGCCACCCAGAAAGCAGGCAGAGCCAAGATTCAAGCCCTAGTCTCCCAACCCTAGACAACAGTGCCTTTTAGAGTTGTCGCAGTTATAGGGCCCAGAGCTAGTAGCTCGGAAGTCCTTGTGGTGAATTATGTAACTCAAGGGACATCCCAGCCGCTTCCGGCTCTGAGCACTTGCTAAGGGCACCTTCTAACTGAAAGACAACGTGCGTGCTGTCAGCACGTCTAAGTAACTCTGATTTTCTGCCTGTGCCGGGGTACTGCCTCCCCGTGGGCCTCAAACCATGCAGCATCTGGTCCCTAGCATCTGACATCTTCACCGCCATCACAAAGCACAGAGAGGGTAGCACAAACAGCCCCCAGTTGTCTGAATGTGCTGCTGCCATATTAGAAAAGAAAGGTCCAAGCATATTTTCTCGGTCCAAAGAGGCCGGACAGAAGAGGAGAGACTTGAAGCTGGTAAGCAGGATTTAGGACCTCAGGAGAAGAACAGACTACAGAGGGGTGTAGTTGAGGCTGGGAAGAGTTGAGACTAACGGGGCCCGGCATGGAGTCGGGAAGGGGATTGAAGCGAAATCACTTAGGACTTCAGCGGTCGGGATGAGGACTTGGAGAGGCTGGAGGGCAGGCTGGCGTAGTTGTGGTCCAGGGGAGAGATAACTGGCCTGTCCGGAGTGAGATCAGTGAAGAGTAAGGTGACAGACTTTAGGATTTGGGCTAGACCCTATTCACAGGTCTTTCCTCTCTCCTCGCTGCCACTGTAAAAGAAACCTCATGCTCTCTCACTGTGGCTACCTGTGAGGCTGTAACCCCCACTTCCTCAAAGCAGTCCCTCAGCTCCCAAAGCAACTGGGTCTGCAGGTGGCATAGTTCATAAGCTAGACACACATGAACTGAAAGGCTGACTCCCGTGCCTGCGCCCGCGCCCGCACCCACACACTGCCCAGGACTCAGAGGCACCGGATTGCAAACCCTCGATCCAGGCTGCCCGTCAGCTACATTGGCTGTGATGCTTACCTTTAACTATGTCATCGGGGATAAATGTAAGTACTGCAAGCTCTAATCAGCCAGGAGTAGCATCATATTTAGTGGCAAGTAGAGGACAGTTAAATAAATAAAAACAAAAGCTATAGGCCGGAGCATGAGAGGGTATGGTGAGTGGTATTTCGTGCTGATTGCTAAAGAAAGTATTAGGGATGAAGAGTCCAAAGTTCATAGAACATGACACAAAAGCTTCTGTTTTAACTTTTTTTTTTTTTTTTTTTTTGAGACAGAGTTTCTCTGTGTAGCCTGACAGTCCTGGAACTCACTCAGGCTGGCCTCAAAGTCACTCTCAGAGATCCGAGTCTCTGCCTCCCCAGTGCCAGGATTAAGGGCGTGTACCACTGCTTCCCAGCTAGATTCTGACCCTTCACCCTGCTTTCCATGCACAGAGTCTTCCATGCCTGACCACTTTAACTCTTACCAGGTCACATGGTTCCTACAACTCACACCTCATCTCTATGTCACGTGTCTTAATCTCTCAGTAAACGTGGTACCATCTTATCTTGATGGGGTAACCATGAAATCTTCAGTACAGTCCAAAACCTCCACAAAGTTGGGGTGTGTCTGCAGGCGTTTAGTCTCAATTATATTGTGAGGACTCTTGCAGCCTCTCCCCACAAAGCCAGACACCCTTCCACCTTGTCCCCAGGATGCTGGAGGTGCTGTCAATTGTCCCTGCAGGCAACAAATGTTGTAGATTCCACAAGTATGAGAAGAATCTGGAAGGAAAAAGATATTCTATTCCTACAGTGTGAACTAGGATGCGCAGCTGAGCTTGCCCACACAGTGGGCATCAAGTGCAGCATTTGTGATAAAGAGGGGCCCCTAGCCTACTTTACTATGGTCTTAGTCAGCTGAAGCTGCTAATACAAAATGCCAGAGGCTGGATTGCTTAAACAACAAAGGTAGTTCTCATGGTCCTGAGAGTTGCAAAGTCTAAGTTCAGGATACCCGCAGATTCTGTTCAGCTAAGCGTTTGGTCCTTGTAGGTGGCTTGTAGGTGGCCATCTTCTCTGTGTCTTCACATGACAGGGACAGAGAGTTCTAGATACTTCGTTTTCTGATAAGAATGACAACTGGCATCATGGAGAGGAATCGTCCTTGTGGCTTCATCTGAACCAAAGGCCCCACTTCCGATAGCACTGGGCTCCAGCACAGGAACTTGCTGGGTCACATGCACTCCCTAGCAACCACTGACCCCCTTCAGTAAGGTCCTCTGCCTAATGGGGAAGAGGTGAGCAGAACTGTCTGGGAACAGAGCCAAACAAGTGACAAGGTCTGGAGCTCCTGAGCAGTTGGTTATCTGAGCTTCAAGTAGAGAGTGAAGAGGAGAAACGTCTCTCAGCTCTGGGACAGGATCTGTGCTGAGGGCTGTACAGGATCTGTACTGAGATACTGGGACAGGATCAGTACTGAGAGATGCTGGGACAGGATCTGTACTGAGATACTGGACAGTATCTGTACTGAGGGCTAGGACAGGATCTGTACTGAGATTCTGGGACAGGATCTGTGCTGAGGGCTGTACAGGGTCTTTTCAGGCCACAATTAGACACAAGACCAGACCTTTCCATTCCTCATCTGCTCTGCTGGACTCCAAAGCCTTGCCCTCCTCCAAAAAGGAAAATTAAAAACAAATTCTCAAGTGGGCTGCTAGTATTTCAGCCCAGCAAATTTTACTTTCCATTAAAAGTCACCAGCTGTCATGTGCTCAGCTTTGAATGGAAATTACTTGCTCTCAAAGAACCTTTTCCAGTTGATGTCACTTACGAGTTTTATTTTCTGCAAATGAAAAATGGATCTGCATTAGTGTATCCGTAGTGACAGGAAGCCCCTGGACGCAGGCCTGCCTGCCTTGGTGATCTGCCTTGCCCCGAGGAAAACTAATTGCTCTGGCAGCCAGCTCAGAAGATTGACACTGTGGTCAAGACAGGGCATAGGGACAGAGGGAGGGGGAGGATAATGGCCTGTCTTCTTCCAGTGAGAGCCCGACAGAGCTTCTCCCCATCAAGAAAAAAGTAAAAGTAAACAAGGCTTTTAAGTGTTGAGGAGGAGGTCTTGGAAGGGGAGTGACTAGTTTAACGTGCTTAGCGATTTCCAAAGAGACAATTCTTCAGCACCTCAGATACCGGTCCACAGAGCCTCCTGCTAAAGAGGCTCAGTCCCCGCCGGAGCGCTGCTCAAAACAGTGGCCACACTGTGCGCATATCTTCCAGGGCTGAGGCCACTGGGGTGATCTCTTCATGACTCTCAGAAACAAAACGAGCCATGTGGTAACCGTCAGTCTCCCGCTTGGGGTTTAAACAGAAGGCCTGAGAGATCAAGGCCAGCTTGAACTAGACAGAAAGACTTCCCAAAAAAGTAAAATAAAATAAATCAAAGCAAGAGCAATGAGACAAAATAAACAACATTAAAACAACACCAGAAAGACAAAGACAAAACAAGGCCCTCAGCTGAACTGAGTTGGCCGTGGCAGGGACCGGGAGCAGGCTGCTGACCAGTCCCCCCCGGAGGGAGGGACCTGGTGCTCCTGAAAGAACCAACCGAGCTTAGAGACGCTACCATGGTCATTGGCTCCTGAACTGAGCCCCCACGCCTGGAGCATGCATATAAACTTGAAATAGTACTCAGAAAGGCTCTCCACCACGGACCCCTCCATGTGATACCCTATAGACACAACCACTGAACATCCGTCTCGTAGACATCTCTATGAAGAACACGGGCGGGCGGCACCCGAGTGCCAGGCTGTCCCAGCAAAACCCTCGCCCCACCCCCACCCCACTCCTCTCCCCAACTAGCAGCAAGGCGTGGATGTGTCCAAGATTTTGTGAATAATGTTTCTGACAGACACTACAGTGTTTTCCTCCTCCTGCCTGTGGAGAGCCCAGGCTGCCCCCAGGGAAGGCTGCCCTGGCAGCTCCCAGCCAAGCAGCTGGCCTCGGCTTCGGGAACTCTAAATTCTGGCTGCATTTCTAGCCAGGCCTGGTTACTTTAGAATCCCTCTCCTCCCTCTTTTCAAGCTGGAGCCAGCCAAGGTATTCGTCATATTCCCGAGCTTCCCTGCTGGTTGATTTATGCACACGCAGGGCAGAGGCCAGGAGTCAGGGAGCCGGGGGCGCTGGACTCTCCCATCACCCTAGGGGTCACAGAAAGGATGACCTTAGGATCAACTCTTCACTCTGCTCAGGGCTGAGGACGACACAGCCTCCATAGTCCAGGAAGCAACTGACTAGCTCTCCCTTCCTTCCAGCGTGAGCCGTCCTGAAGGAGAGGCGCTGCATCTGCCTTTCACTGGGCTCCACCTAAAAAGCCTTTCTGAAAGACTCCAGCCTTCTCCTTCAGGACGCTGGATGCCGCATCTTTGGCCAAAGAAAAAACGAGTAACAGATGGAGCTCTCGTGGACATACAAGGAAGCCAAAAACGAAATGTTAATCACCTCCAAATATGTGCAACTCCCTCCAGCCCCCCCAGCCTCCTCAGAAGATCCATGATTGGAGACGTTTCCCAGCGGCTGGGGACTGGCCGCTGGTAGATATTCCGGACTCATCAGAAGGTCCAATTGCACTGACAGGGTAATTGCTGGGCGGTGTGTTTAATGTGCCTGCGGGTGATTTTGACTGGCTAAAACACAGCCTGTTGCTCTAAGTTCGACTCAGACTTCAGCACTCCCACAAGATCGACTGATGCTGTCATCCAAAATGAAAAGAAAAAAAATAAAGAGAGAGACTTTTTATTCCGCTGCATATGAAAGCATGAGCTCATTGGAATATATTTGGAGCAAGACTTGGCAGCCCGTGTGTGTTTACAATTCCTGGACTCGGGGCTCTGGTGTGCATCAGAAACACTCTTACCTCCTCACCTTCTGTACGAAGGTGAACACCCGTTCCAAGAGTCTAAAATTCCTTTCTTGGTAGGCCCAACATTGACTTTGCTAAGTGACTGCCCGCACCCTCAAGACCGATGGCCAGCAAGAACATCTCTGGGTGTTCTGGCAACAGTGTGGACTCTGGAGGGGCTCCCCACCACGAGTCATCAAAGCAGCAGCCACTGGGCCTGAGCGGACCGCCAGGAGCTTCCAGTCCACAGCGCCCTGTCCTCGGTTCCTCCTTCACAGCTCAGCCCATCTCTTGGGTAGAAGACTAAGATGCCCGTGACCCTTGACTTGTTATTACTGACCTGGGACTCCTTCCGAGGCCTTCCAAAACAGTATGGAACCAACACAGGCACTGACCATTCCTGTTGCACTGGTTCTCAGAACCACGGGGTAGCTCTAAAGCACAGTGATGCCTAGTCTCCCAGGGATCCTGCTTGTGTTAAGCTAGCTGCAGAAAGAATTAGAATTTATTCCTATTATTTTAGAAATCGCATTTGCATTTTAAAAATGGGGAGAACATTCACGAATACATTCATGGACCATCCCTAAGGAACAGAATTAAGAGGGATTTTAACTCCCTTGCATATTTCCCTTTATGTCCTGAGTCTTCTCCAGCAAAGCAAGTTGCGATTAAGTTATTAGTGAGTGTGTGTGTGTGTGTGTTTTGGGGGGGTTAAGTTACTTCCCACCTGAAAGACATTCAGGACATCCAGAACAAAGCTCTCCATCTTCCTCTCCGCATCCTCAGTTCTGAAGGTGGCAACCAGTCCACGCTCCTGCACATGCCCAGCAGACACCTGGCTTCTGCATCTCACTGCCCAACTGCACTCGGCTTCTCCTCCTTCTCCTTCTCCAGCAAACGGATATACACATATTTACCTTCCTTCCTCCATTTTCTGATCATATTTTAAAACCAGGAGATACGAAGCAGAAGCCGTTGCTCTGCACAGTTTCTGATCGGCTGCTTGGGGCCGTAGTCTTCTAAGCTAACATTTTGTAGAGAAGAAGCAGACTCAGTACATGTAGGTTTCCAGGCTCTGGAGAAAACAGAAATTCATTAATCCTTTCCACTTTAATCAAGCCTTGGAGGGGAGGGATGCCAAGGGACCCTTTCCCAGGATGTAATCAGCTGAAATGCAAAGCCGCCTGCCCTCTGACTCACCAGCCAGCAGATCACAAGGCAATGACCAAACCCATGGCTCTTGTCTCTGCTGATCAAGCCATGCTAGAGGGACATTTCTCTGTGATCAAACAACATGCGGAGGGCTCTGTCCCTGGTGCATCTGTTGACCATCCTCATTTTAACCTCCCACTCGGTCTGACTCAAAGAGGACTCAGGCCCCCTCTCCTCTCAAGCAGGAGAGATGTATTCTTATCGCCCCTTTCCAGGGCCATGCAGGGGTGGGGCTTGGAGGGTTTGAGAACTCCCTGCCCATCCCACTCAGATTATTCTACAAGCTAGGTTGCCAAAAAAGTCGCAGACACTCCCTCCGAGAAGCTGGAAGTCACAGCTGAGCTCAGTGGCTCCTAACCAACCGACAACATCGCCAGCTGCTATGCTAAGAGCTGGTCAGGTCAACGAACATTAGACATGGCTCCCTGACCGGACAAAAGCATGAGCTTGCATACACATAACCAAGATGGGCGACAAGAAATATAGACGAAGTACTACAGGGATTCAGAAAATACTGTTTCCAGTTCGAAAGCCAGCTGGCTTCTTAGAGAAGGTGGCATGATTCAAGCTGAAACTTGAGAGTAAGGTTTGGGCAAGCAAGTACGGATTAGGGGGAGGAGAAATGTAGTCAAGGCAGAAAGGGTATTCTAAGTGGAAATGACTGCTATCAGGTTGAGTTGCATGAAAATGCCGATAGCTTGCTGCTTGGGGCCCTGTGCTAGATAATTTCATGTCAGCTTGACACAACTCTCAGGCGTCTGAGAGGAGGGAACCTCAATTAAGAAAATGCCTCTGTAAGATCCGGTTGTAGGCAAGCTAGTAGGGCATTTTCTTAATTAGAGATCCCTGGGAGAGAGGCCAGCCCACTGTGGGTGGGGCCATCCATGGGCTGGTGGCTCTGGGTTCTATAAGAAGGCAGGCTGAGCAAGCCGTAAAGAGCAAGCCTGTAAGCAGCACCCCTCCATGGCCTCTGCATCTGCTCCTGCCTTCAGGTTCCTGCCCTGAATTCCTTCCCGCACTGCTTTTGATGATGAACTGTTAGATGGAACTGTAAGTGAAGTTAACCCTTTCCTCACTAAGCCACCTTTGGTCATGATGTTACATCACAGCAATAGTAACCCTAACTAAAGACAGGCCCATAATAAGAGCTTCAGAAGAGTCAATATAATACTGAGCAGCTACAGTGGGGGTGGAGAAACACAGGCTGCAGAGAGAAAACCTGACAGAGGTAAACTAGCCTGTTATTAGCTAGTTTATGTTACACTGGGTTTATCCTTTGGGTGACAGAGTGATAGAAATTTCCCAGGAATGGTAGACAGTTTAAGTTAGACTTTGGGTTTTACAGTCAAACTGAAAGATCACTCTTTGTAATCACAGGAAGGCAGGATCACACCCGAACTCTGAGAGACGTATATTTAAATTTCAACTCTACTTACTTACTCTGTCTCCAGCTCCTTAAATCTCCAAGTCTCACTTTCCCACATGAAGATGATCTTAGTGATAAATCCCCCCAGCTGTGGATGGTGGCGCATTCCTATAATCACCAGCACTTGGAAGGCAGAGGCAGGGGTATCACCACAGGTCTGAGGCCAGGCTGGTCTACGTAGCTCAGGGAATGTGGCTCTGTCTCAGCACCTACTCCAGTCATTGGTTGGAGCGGGAAAAAGCCACGAGGAAATGTGTGGTGTGTGGGTTTCTCCAGCCAGAACAAGGGCAATAGAAGAGCAGCACAATCCTCGTAAACCACGGGTTGCTCTCAGCCCTGGCCTGGACCACGAAGGAGTTCCACATGGGCATGTCTCC
Organism: Cricetomys ansorgei; assembly: GCA_026225945.1. Classification (NCBI taxonomy): domain Eukaryota; kingdom Metazoa; phylum Chordata; class Mammalia; order Rodentia; family Nesomyidae; genus Cricetomys; species Cricetomys ansorgei. Next base: position 14,387,182 of record JAMJFZ010004090.1, on the reverse strand, counting down.
CTGGCAGCTGTCCCTGGCTTCGAGGTGGATTCTTTCTGCTACCTAGTCAGCCACAGGGACGTGGTTCCCAGGAAAGCCTTGGTCAATCGGCAATAGGCACCAGAGGCTCCGGAAACACAGGCTCTGGGCTTTCCAGGAACTGGAATCTTGGCCAAGCCTGGAAAAACTAAAACCTGAGAGGTAAGTGAGTCTGCTGATAATGGCAGTCCTGGTCCTGAAGGTGAGGCTGCTTCTAGAATCTAGAATCTAAACAAGACAGCGAGTTTACCCGTCACTTCCCTGCTGGAGTTGTGGACAATGTCCTACACCACTGTTAGCAAGACCAGCCTGTGTGTTTTCAAGTCATTGTCGGGAAGAAAGTTTAGATTCTAAAGGGGATAGGATTTTCGAGGAGTGCTATCTGAGTAAGAAACAGTGTCTGGGGATATTCTCCATCAGCTCCACCTCCCAGGAACCCCCCACTGCTGTTGCTGCCTCAGGGAAGCTCCTCAGGGCCTACTCAGCCAACATCACCTCACTTTTCTCTTGTTTCTTTCATCCAAGGAATTGGGAAGGGAGGGGCAGGCCTAAAGGCCTTGGGCCAGCATCAGTTGAGGAAAGAGAAAGCCCAGTAAAAATCTCCACGAGCAGCTGTCCTTGCTGCCATCATAAAAATGACCCCTCCGGTTCCAGCTTTTCCTTCAAGTCTCCATTTCTGGTCCTGCTGACAAAGCGGCTCCGGCTGCGAGCAGCAATGGGGACAGCTGGTGGCTGAGGCTTCAGCCTGGCCTGTGAAGCTCGGACCAGTGCACACGGTGGGGTTGGCGCCTCCCTCCCCAACAGGAGTGGCTTCCAGCCAGAGCTCCTGCCAGATGGAGCAAGCACACACTGGGGAGTAGGGGGCCCTCTTCAGTCCCTGTCCTTGTCAGCAGGCTCCTCTGCTGAGGGCCAGGTACCTCACCTCACCGCAGAAGTTCCTAGCTTGTGATTTGTGATGTTCCCCGCACTGTCCTCACAGCTCTGAACCCTCCTCTCTTCTTCTCTAAGCCATTTCTACTACCTTGGCTTCGGGCTCTTGCTTTGAACCCGCTCTCTCCAACATTGATCGATCTCTTCGCTTGACATACCCCTAAAAATCCTTTTATTCCAGGGGCTGGGAAGATAGCTCTGTTGGTAAAGAGCCCTCTGTGCAAAGTCCTGAGTTCGATTCCCAGTTCCCACATAAAATGAGGTGGCAGTCCAAGCTTGTAAAATTCATACTAGGGAGGCGGAGGCTGGTGACCCAGGGGTTCGCTGGCCAGCCAGCCTCATCTGAGGAGTGAACCTCAGCGGAAGAGCCTGTCTGAAAATCCAAGGTGGACAGCTCCTGAGAAATGACCCTTGAGATTGACCTCTGGGCTCCACATGCATGTATACACCCTCCCCCATGAGCATGTGTGTGTGTGTGTGTGTGTGTGTGTGTGTGTGTGTGTCTAGTTTGGGAGTTTGGTGGGAAGAGGTTGTTTTATGTTTTGTTTTTGAGATGGAGTCTTACAGGGTAGCCCTAACTAGCCTGGAGCTTGCTATATAGACCAGATTGGCCTTAAACTTTTAGCAATTCTCCTGCCCTTGCCTTGAGCGTGCTGGGATTACAAGTGTGCACCACCACATATAACTCCTAATTATTATTTATCCCTAGCTTAATCCTTTGACTCTCTAACAATCAACCTTCACCAACCTTCCTCTAAATATATGTGTGTGTGGCTACTAAGATAAAATCCCACTGTAAACCCACAGAATGCACTCCAAGAGTTCACCTCTGTGTGACCTATGGGCTCTGGAAGATAAGAATTTTTTTTTTCTAGGTTCTTGTGATTGAGACTTGCAGGCCAGGCCATGGGCATATGAGGGTAGGGACGTTTATAGCAACTCTCCTACTTTCTATTTAATTTCGTTATGAACCAGAGCTACTCTGCTTAGTTTTTTGAAGTTTCTTATTTGTCCTGTTTGTCTTGTTAAGATAGAGTCTCACCATATAGCCCTGGCTAGCCTGAAACTCAGTACATAGACCAAGCTGGCTTTGAACTTGCACTGCCTCTGCCTCCACGTGCTGGGACTACAGAAGTGTGCTACCACATAGATGCTTTTAAACCCATTCTAAAATACAATCTATAGCAGGCCCAGAGGGCAGGACTATAATCCCAGCACTCAGAAGGCTTAGACAGAAGGATCAAAAGTTCATGGCCAGCCTGGGCTACATAGACGCCAAGAAAGGAAAGGGCAGTCTATTAAAGATGACGTATATTGAGTAAAGCACATTTTCACAAATATTTAACATAGCAAATTAAACACCTTCAAGCATTTAATTAAATTCACAAATAGCAGTTTCTTGTAAAGACTTGAAATATGTTAAACATATAAACACAAATACCCCAATTTATCCCAAAGCTGTTTAATACCCTTGTGCCAAAACTGACCGTAAAACTCCGAAGACTGTGTAGATTTCACTCTTTCCTACCCTAAATTCCACACCTTCACAGGTGCCAGCTTTAACACCTTCCTAGGGTTTCAAGTGACTTTTCCCAAATACTATTTTTTGCCTTCTTAGGGATTTTTTAACAACTTTACCAGACCACAAGAGAAAAAAGAGTCGCCTCAAACTGTCAGGGCTGCAAAGTCTGGGGGGCTGGGCTGCTGATTCTGGTTCAGGATACAAAGCTGGACTACAGGGTTCGGGGTCGGGAGTGGGGTGGGGAGTCCGTCAAGGGGAGCTCCCTGTATGAAAGTAATGTTGGTTGCTTTGGGAAGACTTAGGGAAGGTGTTGGTAATGCTGAACGTCCCCCGTGACATGAGGTTAGTGGGGTCTGGCTTGCCACTACCTCACACCTGTTGCTGTGGACTTGGAGGCTCTTGGCAGAGTTACAGCTCAGTGTCTCCTTACTAGGGTTACATCATAACTCACAGGGCTACTGTGAACTTCAGTTACCTACGGGACGAGGCAAGGCGTGTACCCAGGCCATTAGAGAGAAACACATGAAGTACCCTTCTTAGTCACCAGACCCCTAAGGCTAAGAAACCCTGTTCTGGGACAGGACAAAACTTGAGTTTTCTTGGATCTGTAAGGATTTGTCGCATCGCACACCACGCATCTGTAGGATTCTTGCATCTGTTCTCCCCTGCTCACGGACAGAAATGAGCATCTGCCCTTGGTAAACAGGAGCATACTAGAAAAAAGCCCTGCTGCTAGGAACTGTCCCATGTATCGGAGTCGGAACAAATGAATGCACCCCGTCACCCCGTGTTCCTTTTAACCCGCCACACTTCTCTGTATAGAGTTTGAGTATTTTAATGAAACCACCGTCTTTCTATGGCTCAACCTTGTTCAGTTAATGCCCAAACCATCCAAGCCTGGCCTGGGGCCTCTGCTCGGTACCTCTGTCCTTAAAAGACTGCCTTCACATTCTTTTTATAAAAAAAAAAAAAAGATTTATATATTTTATTTTGTTTGCAGGAGTGTTTTGCCTCCATGCACACATGTCAACCATGTCATGAAATCGGAAGGTTAGCAGATGCCCTGGAACTGGAGTTACAGATGGTTGTGAGTCACCATGTGGGTGCTGGAACAGAATCTGGTTTCTGTGCAAGAACCACAGGCACTCTGAACCAGCCAGCCATCTCTCCAGCCCCATCGCCCCTGACATTCCAGAAAGCATTCTGACTGGCAGCAAGAAGACATCCCAGGCTCATCCTGGCTTCCCTCACCCTAACACATGCAATCCCGCCATCCCACAGGGAGTCCCACGAGCTGGGAGATGGCTCAATGGTACCGTGCTCGCTCACAAGCGTCCGAGTTCAGGTCCGCAGCACCATGTGAAATGTGGCGTGCAAGTGTCTAACGCCAGCAGTGGGGTGAGAGGTGTGGAAACAGGCAGACCTTAAGGCTCACTGGCCAGCCGGTCTAACTGAAACAGCAAGCTCCAGGTTCAATAAGAAACCCTGTCTGAAAAAGTAAGACGGAGAGTTGCCGAGGAAGACGTCCAACGTCTACCTCTGCCTTCATACGTGGCACACATGGGCGTGCACATGTAAACACATATATGCACACATATGCACATACCACACACCCAAAAAAACACCAAAGTTGGACGTTCTAAATATTTGGTGATACTGTGCACACTGAGGGTGGGTACTGATTGGCTGGGGACAGAGGTCAAAGGCTTTGTTCAAGGTCATGGCTCTTACCATCTGCTCACTGTACTGCAGCTTCCGCCTGGTGTTCTTCCCAAATGAGCCTCTGGTGACCTCTGGTTCTCTAGCCTGGCGAACCATGCAGCCCACCACAGACCCATGCAGCTCACCACAGATGGGTTTCTTGCCTCTCTTCCCCATCTTTGTTGTGGAGAACGGGGCTAGCCAGACCTTCTTCCCGACCAACCAGAGTGTCACCACCTTCAGAAGAGCACAGCCTGCCAGGCTTTGGCTGTTCCCACCAGCACACACTGTGAGGGGGTGAGGGAGGGGCAAGAGTCCATTTTGTGTTTAGAATCTCCTGGTAGGATGGTTTTGAGGATGGGCCAGGTATAGGCAGGAAGATCATGGAAGTCCTTTGTGAGTCTCCTTCTCAACAAGGCTTTTGAACCCGGGAAGCAGCCCCAGAATTAGATAGGAAGACTCAGCACTGGGCAGCACTCGGTGCCGGGATTACAGAGTCCTGGAGGACTGAACACAGCAGCCTGGTTCTTTTCCCCGGGCGTGTGATGATACTGGCAATTCAGACGTTCACGGGGCCTGGGCAAAGCTTGCGTTTGACCCGTTGAGTCCGAAGTGTTTCCTTCCAGATGGAAACACCCAGAGCCTGTTGCACGCATCAGTTAGCGCTAACATGAAGCACAGGCAGAGGACGCTTGAGGCAGGTGGTGTGGGCCGCCTGCCACCAAGGGGCGTCCTCCAGAGGCTCCCGCGGCTTGGGAAGGCTCGGAGATTCTTCTGGTTTCCTAATTCTCATTTTGTCTGAGTCTCTGCCAGCGTTCCCCTGATGTTTTTACTTAATACCAGAATTCCAACCAAAATTAGCAAATAGCCCAGGAGGCTGGGCCCCAAAGTAGGGGCTGACCACTTCCCCCCACCCGTCGCCAGCCCTAGAAAGCTGGGAAGAGTGGTGCATATGTGGGACCAAGGCTACAGAGGCTCTTGAGAAGGCCCTGGCCATTTTAGAAGGTTGTCTCTGCACCACCCCCCAACTTTTTTCTGATGCACTTTAGAGTCTCTGGACAGACAGCAGAATCCAGGGGGAAAGGACAGTTCCCAAAGAAAGCCCCCGACCACCTCCCAGAAGTCCCCTGGGGTCCGTGGGGCGGGTCTGGCCTGGTTGTCACTTGCCTCCAGGAGTCAGCCTGCTCTGCTGTGGCCTCTGGGACAGCTGCTCGGGGCCCGTGCTCACGGGGTGACATGCCTGAGGGAGACAGCGAGGCTGTCTGTTTTCACTCAAAGCCTGGACACCGCAGCGTGGATCTTGTTTACCTAATTTGGTGTTAGGTTATTTTTCTTCCCCCTTTCTTGATTGCAAGAAAGTGCCAAACGCAATCAGCCCCTTCCACAACACCGCCGTTCCCAGAGAAACCGCTGAGCCAGAGAAAGTCAGCCTGGAAAAAAGATCACTCCTCCAGGCCAAGGCCACGCCAAAGGCCCCGTCTGAAGCCTTATTCCTCGTGGTTCTGTACCACGGTCCCCACCCACGGAGACTGGCCCTCTGTCACACGGCCCCTCCTCACCTCCAGCTTGAGTTAAACCACCTCTGCCTGGAGTGTCCTTCCCAGTTCTCAGCACCAACTGGGATCCCACCCCATCTCAAAGCTGATCCCGACTGGTTGTTTCTAGCAACGAGGTACTCCTCATCAAGTCTCAAGACAAAAGGAAAACGTGGCTCAGGCCCATCCTTCCAACAGCCGCTCCCATGGGGCCTTTCTGTGCTTTACAGCTACGCCTTCCTGCTGCCACCACCTACAGTTCTGCCTCTCTGCCCAGCCTGCTACTCTGCCTCCACGCCCCTTTCTCTGCCTTTCACCTGCCAATCACCCACGCCTGGTGCACGCGGGATACCTGCCAATCACCCACGCCTGGTGCACACAGGACACAGCTTTCCAGTCTCAGCCTGGACTCCACCTGCGAGCTTGGCCTTTTCTGATCTGCTTCCACATAATGTGGCCCTCGCTGTCTGTGAGGCCACCCAGCCCCAGTAAGCACAACTAGCTCCTCCAAAGCAGGGGCAGCACCCAACTCAGGATCAGCAGACTGCTTGATGAACGTCGGCGGGAAGTGTATATAAAGTAAATAAACTAGAAAGAGAATACCTTATGACCTAGCTATGTCTCTCCAAGGTGTGTATCTGCAGACCCTAGGGCAGCACACCACACCCATGCTTGCTTCAGCGTTAGGCTGGATAGACAAGTTACAGAATCTGCCTGGAGACCAGTCACAGAGAGAGGGCAAAGGAAGTGTGACATACATACACAGTGGGGTTTGATTCCGCCGTATGGAAGAATGAAATGACGTCATTTGCTGGAAAATGATTGCAGCTGGAACTCATCATATTAAGTGAAAAAAGCCAGACTCAGACAAAGGGCACGTGTTTTCTCTCATTTGTGGATTCCAGATTTTATATAGATACTCCAAATCATATATATACATATACATATACAGACATGTATACATACACACACACACCATGACAGCAAAAGACAGACTTGTGAAGGAAGGGGATGGGGCAAAGGAGTAGAACGCAGAGGAGGTGGAGGGTGAGCATATGCATGCAGCCCAGCACTCACTACGCACAGTGAATATGCACCAATTAAAGCATACACACACATGCACACACACACACACACACACATACATGCACACACATGCACACGCATATACACACACATAAACACACATGCACACACACACACATACATACATGCACACACATATACACACACATGCACACACACACACATGCACACACATACATCCATACACACACACATGCACACACATACACACACATGCACACACATGCACACACATGCACACACACACATATACACACACATGCACACACACACATACACACATATACACACACATGCACACACACACATACATACACACACATATACACACATACGCACACATGCACACACACACATATACACACACATACACGCACACACGCGCGCGCGCAGCAGTTACATCTTAGCATCTACAGTGCCCCCTGAGGCCACCCAAAGCTTGATCATGATTAAGCTCAGCATTGGCTTTGCCTGTTTGCTTTGATGGTCACCGATGACGTACGTGGAGATGTCACCTGACCGTGGAGATGTCTCCCGACCATCCATTTCACAATTCCGGTGCTGGGTTCGTCTGTTTAGTCAAGAGGTGGCAAAGTCACCCTTGGTCTGTCAGGAGCTTGAGAGAGAACCGCTGTGCACCCTGACCTCCGGCACCCGGTCCTTTGCAGAGGGAGCCCCGGTTCTGAGGGAGCAGCCCTAGAGTCCCGGGACACCAACGCATTCACACAGTGATGAGGAGTGTGGACCTTCGAGAGTTGTCTGGGCTGCATACCCCTTTGCTCCTCTGGGACCTGCCCTCCTGGGTTTGTTTCTTTCTTCTTTTCGTGCTGAGGGCTTCAAACTCTGGTGCGTGCAGGGCAAGTCTCCATTCTGGGCCGCATTCCAGGCCCCGGTGCCTCTTGCCACGCTTAACAGCGCTCTTTCCATCTTGTGGTCACTGGGAACACCAGGGCCTTGGAAGGAGTCTGCCCAGGTCTGCCTCCAGCCCCACCGAAAAGACAGCACTGTACTTTAAGCCCTTGACTTCTCATAGTCGGGGGGGGGGGGGAGTCATTAAATGCCCATTTTACAAAAGAGAAAATTAAGGCCGGAGAGACCAATGACTTGTTCTGAGACCCCTCGCTAATACATGATGGGACTGCAAACTCCATACACGCTGCTTCCCAGCCTGGGCCTCACCCAGATCACCCCTGCTGCTTCTCTCTTGAGATCTCAACGCCTCTCCATTTGCTGTTGTGACCTACACCACAATCTGGGCTGAGCTACCTGCTCCATGAAATGAAGTTGGCCCCAGGGATGAGCCTAGGAAAGTGTGGTGGTTTGTTCCTTCACCGCTGGGGTCTGTGAGGAAGCCCTAAAAATAGATTTTAAAACAGTTCTCCTTCCAGGGGCCTTCTTCCTGGTCCAAACAGACAACCGGCAAGTCAGGCCCCGACACACTCCACGTGAGCCTGTTGCAATGGGAGGCGGCGTGGTGCTTTTAATTTTATATGACGTTTTTATTGACAGATTCTTACAGTAACATTAGGAGAGTTTAAAGGAAAAGAGCCAGTGTGTGATCCCACCTGTTCCCCTTCCACAGCCACATTCATCTCTCCGGCCTCTAATCTTCCGCTAGAAGCATGCACTCTACTTGTTCTGACCGTAGCTTACAAGTCATTCCGTACTCTGTTTTACTTAGAGCTAGCTTGTAAACACATTCCCACACTCCCGTGCACTCCTGTCGGTCCATCCTGACTCCTGCGGTCTTTTTAATCCTTTGGTTTGGGGTGTCTCTCTCTCTTTCTGTCTCTCTGTCTCTCTCTCTCGCTCTGTCTCTCTGTGTTTGTGTGTCTTTGTTTCTGTCTCTGTCTTTCTGTGTGCATCTGTCTGTGCGTCTGTCTCTGTGCGTGTCTGCCTGTCTGTCTGTTTCTGTGTGCGTCTATCTGTGTGTGTGTGTCTGTCTGCCTGTCTGTGTGCCATAGTTATTTCCTAATAACCAAAAATTGAAGTTCCTCTTATAAACAGTCGTGCTATGAACGTCTTTGCGCAGGTATTTCTATTTTTCTGGAATTACGTTTTTTGAGCAGGTCAGGCTCTTAAGCATCAAATAGAAGTGGCGTTACTTCCACAGCAGCTGCCAGCCCCTTACAGTGACGGCTCCTGAGACTCACGGCTGTGAGGAAGGTACCACTGTCCCTTTTCCCGGTTGGAGGCTCAGTCATGAGACTGTGAGTCTAGCTTGTGGATGTAGGACAAAGAATCAGAATCCGAATTCCTTGGTTCAGAAAACTGTTGGCTACACCCAGCTGCTGACAGCATTTCTAAAACTGTGAAGTGCTATACAAGAGCCAGGCATTAATAATTATTGTCACTTCCACCTCCCGGAGCTTGGCTTGAGGCCCTGTGCAGCCAGCACCTCAGACCTGCTACACTGCACATTTGGGCTTTGTGAAAGGTCCTTATTGGGAACAGTTGTGAGACCCCTGGGCCCACTCACCGGTTCCAACACAGTGTGAGTCTCAACCAGATTCCACCGGCTGCCCCCACCCTGTGTAAAGAGGCAAAGAGGCCCTGCAAACTGTTCCAAAGCAACCCTCCTGGACTGAGACGCTCCTGTGACAGACAGGAGCTTCCGGCTCTTCTGACCTGGTATACAAGGCTGGGGGCAACAAGGCTGGGGGCAACAAGGCTGGGGGCCACAGGCCTTAGGAGCCTCTTGGCGCATGTTGTTGTCTCAGGGCCATTCAGGACTGTCAGGATATGCCTTATTACTGCCCTGGAGGTTTGCTTGAGCCAACGTGAATTCCTGATTTTAAAGTCTTGAGAGAGAGGAGATGAATCGGGAGACAGAGGGAGGACAGTGGGGGAAGGGTCTAAACTTTCGGGAAGTCAAATACTCCCCAAGAAACACTGCAGTGTACAAGAGGCTGAGAAACATATGGATTGAATTTTCCCAAAGAATACACATAGATTCAAAAATTTAAGGGTGAAGGTGGGGGTTGGGTTCTTGTTTGACGATTGGGTGTTCCCCCCCCCCCAGAGCACATTATGGGGAATTTTACTGGCAGCCAAACAGCTTAAGACATCCAGAGATGTTAACCAGACACGGAGTCATGCAGGTGAGCCAGCACCCAGCTTGCTGTGGTAGTGAGCTGTCAAAACATCTCTGCTGCCGAGAGCATGCTCTTATTCAGTCTGTTCTCTCTCTGCCCCAAGAGGGCCCAAGCAGCCCCAGAGGATATCATCAAGACCTTGTCCTGCTGTCCACCACCACCGTGGCCTCCTCCAGAGGCTACCTGCCAGGCTCACCTCTGTGAGCTGCAAGATGTTGATTAAAATTAAATGGAGTCAACCCACAGATACCCAGACATCATGCAGGCACCCAGGCTTCCCACAGGCACTCATGGGCATCTGGTCATCCCACAGGGACCCGACACCCCCCTCCCAGGCATCAGGGCTTCCCACATGCACTAGGGCATCCTACAGATGCCTGGACATCCAGCATACACCTGAATCTCCACAGGTCTGGACACCACACAGGCTCTCAGCCATCCCACATGTGCCCAGACATCCCAAAGTCACCCAGACATCCTGCAGGCACCAGAGCCTCCCAAAGGCACCAGAACCTCCCTCAGGTACCAGGGAATCCCACAGATGCTCAGGCATCATTCAGGTTCTCAGTCAACCCACAGATTCCCGGACATCATGCAGGCTCCCTGTCTTCCCACAGGCACCCATGGACATCTGCTCATCCCACAGGGACCTGAACCTCTCCCAGGTATCAGGGCTTCCTGCATGCCCAAGTACATCCAGCAGGCACCTGGATCTCCCACAGATGCCCAGAAATCTAGCAGTCATCTGTGCATCCTGTAGATACTCAGACATCCTCTAGGCTCACAGACATTACACAAGCACTGAGGCCACCCCTCAGGTACCCAGGCATCAGACAGGTACCTGGCCATATGACAGTCACTAGGGCCTCCTACAGATACCCAGATATGCAACTAGGGCCTCCTGCAGGTGCTCAGGCATCCCATAGGCACCAGGATGTCCTGAAGGTACCTGGGCCTCCATCAGGTACTAGGACACCCCACAGATACCCAGATATCATGCAGGCACCGGCCATCCCACAGACACCTGGACATCATGCAGGTACCCATTCTTCCCACAGGCTTCCAGACACCACAGAGGTACCTGACCATCCCCCAGGGACCCAGACAGCTTCATCTCCTGGACCTCCCACAGGTATCTGGCCATCTCACATGCATCCAGGCACTTGCAGGTGGTCCTGGTGCCTGTGGGATGTCTAGGTACCTGTAGAATAACCAGATGCCCGTGGGTGCCTGCATGATTTCTGGGTGTCTGTGTGTTGGCTGGGTGTCTGTGCAATGCCTGTGTATCTGCTGGATTCCCTGGTGCCCATAGGATATCCTGGTACCTGCAGGGACCTCTAGTGACTGTGAGATGTCTGGGTGTTTGTGGGGTATCTAGGTCCCTCCAGAATGTCTGGCTGCCAACAGGAAGCCCTGGTGCCTGTCAGATGACCAGGTGTCTGTGTGTTTTCTGGGTGCCTTGTAATGCCCTGCAAGATGTTCTTGTGCCCGCAGGATGTCCAGGTGCCTGCTAGATGTCCAGAGCACCTATAGGATGCTGTGGCATCTACATGTGGCCCTGGTACCTGTGGGATGTCCAGGTGCCTGGGGGATGACCAGATGCCTATGGGGAACAGTGGGAAGACTGGGTGCCTGCATGAGGTCCAGGTGCCTGTAGATTGGTTGGGTGCCTGTGTGATCCTGGATGTCTGTGGGATTTCTTGGGTCCCACGGGAAGTCTTAGTGCCTGCAGGAGGCCCTGTTGCTTGCAGAATGTCTGGGTACCTTCAGGATGTCCATGTCCCTGTGGAATGTTTGAGTGCCTTTGGGAGGCCCTGGAGCTGGCTGGATGTCCAGGTGCCTGTGTGATGTCTGGATGCCTGCGAGGTGACCAGGTGTCTGTGTGATGTCCCTGGGCCTATACGATGTCCAGGTACCTGATGGATGTCTGGGAACCTGTGGGAAAGCAAGTCACATGATCTTTTCTTTCCCATTCCACTGTAATAGTCCAAGCTACTCCCACAAGCATGCGCCCTGTGTGATCCTGCAAATCAAGTCAAACATCAAATGGGATAAGAGCCACCCCACATACATCAGTTTAGGTCTGCCTGACCCTTGCCCCTGCCCCATGACAGAGTTCCTTAACAACCACTCTTTAAGAACCTTCTTTGAAGCAGCTACAGTCCCATCTAACTGTTATTGACTGGACTTTTTTCTACTTCAACCTCAAGTTGGCGATGGTCACGTTAGAGCCGAGTCTCCTTGGGTGTGGCATCTCCTGGGCCCTCCAGCCTGTTGGCCTTGCTAGTAAAGAAACGAGACCATCACCAAGGTCGGATCTGTCTTTGGAATCTCTCTTTTGATTTTTTCCATTTTAAAAAAAAGTAGGCTTAGCATCTGCAGGGCTCACGGCGCCTCTTTCCTTCTGCAAGCCTCCCAGAGGAATGAGAGCTTGGACATGTATTTTATTTCATGTTTATGGGTGTTTTACCTGCATGTGTATCTGTGCACTCAGAGGCCAGAGGATGCACCGGCTCTCCTGTAACTGGAGTTAGTGATGGTTACGAGCTGCTCTGTGGGTGCTGAGAAATGAATGCAGGTCCTCAGGAAGAGCAACCAGTGCCCTTAACCACTGAGCCATCTCTCCATCCCCTAGCAGGGTAACTTCTTAAAACATGAATGTGGGTGTCCTCTCGCTGAAATGTACTGGCCCCAAGAAAGGGGGAGGCAACTAGGTTCTACATACGTACCCACTGTCTCCCATGGGGGCGTTCTGTCCAGCAGGAGCCAACACAGAGGGACCCCTTTGGCCGTCTACTCCTAGCACTGGCTGAAAAGATTTTAAGTATTTTTAATGGCAAGAGAATTCCCAGATCCAAAAATGAAAAATAAATTAGAAACCAATCTAAGTGGGAAGAAACAAGGCTGGGCCGTGCTGAGGGAAGGGTCAGAGTTGGGTGAGCAACTGTGGGTGCACTGTGGCTACAGCATGGGCACTAGGGGCCAGCAGCAACCCCCATACTCCATTGAAAGAGAGAAAGCCTTCAAAGGGCCACCCCAAGACTGGACAACAAGGGTGTCAGTCACAGCCACGGTATCCTGGTGTGGTGAGATCTTGAGCGAGTTCTGGAATCTTTCCGGGGCTCAGTCCCCTCATCCGTAAGATCAGGACGATCCCTCGTGTCGGGCTGGTTAAATGAGTCACAGCTCTAATGCCTGCAGCAGCACCCGGCGCGTAGATTCTGTTGTCCCTGCTGTTGACTGATTGCTCTGTGGCCCCTGGGTTCTGAGAAAGAAAGAAACAGTCTTGGTAATAATTTAAATAGGATTTCCTGCCAACCTGGCAGGGCAGGAACTTGGATTCAGACTGAAGTCAACTGGAAGGAAAAAGAGAAATGGGACCTTTCTTCCACGCGGGAACCTGTGTTCATCTGCTAAGCTGTCTCCTAAACCGAGCATAACTACACCTTAAAATTGCTTGGAGCAGATGGTCTGCGTGGGCTCTGATATTGACGAACAGTTTTAACTGCCTTTCCCCCAAGTAGTGGATCTATCCTTCATGTTCGTCTTTCATATTAATCTTCCAAACAAAACTACGGCCTCTGAAAGCTGTTTACATGTAACCCCCGGAATCCACGAATGAACGCACCTCACGGCACAGCGCGTGCGTGAGATCAAGGAACTCGAGGCGTCTCTAACTAAGGATCTTTCTCTGGACTGTTCAGGTAGGTCCGAGGGACCACGAGGGACCTGCAAAGCAGAAAAGGAAAGTGGGAGAGCAGCCTGAGACAGTCACGGCCCACAGCCCTGCTCTTTATGCTGGGGAGGGGCCACTGGCTGATGAACGTGGGCAACCTTGTTAGAAATTAGACAGGCCAGCAGGCGGGCTGTCCCCTGGAGCCTGAGTAGGGATCCAGACCTGACCTGCTGACACCTTGACTTCAGCCCAGTGAAACCCGTTCTGGACTTCCCGCCTCTAAAACTGTAAGAATCTAAATCCACGCTGTCTCAAGCTTCTCCATTTATGAGTCATAACGGCAATACAAAACGGACAAAAATAATCCAATGAAAACATCTGCTGTGGGCGACCTCAGTGTTTGCTTTCCTGAATGGTTAACTGCATTGAGGCAGCCGAGCACTGGGTGAGTGGCTGTGTGGCTCTGCTCCTTCAGCTCTATCCCTCCTCTTCACCGAGGTCATCACCCCTGCCCCCTGACACCTTCCATAGCCCGCGTCCCACCGGCCTTTTTCTAGATTTCCCAAAATCTTTTCCAAGGGCCAGGTACATGTGACTAACTAATTAAAACCAAGAGCCACCAAGGTCACCAAAATGTAACCACTCAGCAGCCATTGCTGGAAACACAGGAAATTGATGTTTTAGACTTAAAAACAAAACAGAAACAGAAACCAGACACCTATGCAGCAGATCATAAAATGTAACCTAGGGCAAGGGAGAGCTGCAACGTCACCTGGTGACCTAAGTTCAGAACCCCAACAACCCAAGTGAAAGCCAGGCGCCGTGACAGTGGCATACACCTGTTATCCTAGGAGATGTGCGCTGGAGGCCAATCCCCTGGAAGCTCGAGCACCAGCTCTCCTGGAGTGTGCAGTGCAAACAATACGAGACTGTGTCAAGCAGGATGGGAGGCGAGGACCAGCGCCCAACACTGTCCTTGTTGTGGCATGCGTGTGCTCTCACACACAGTGTGTGGACACACAAAAATGTGTGCACACGCGTGTGTAGACAGGCAAACACACACACACTTTAAAACTCAATGTAGAGAAAAGAGCTATATAAGTAATAAAGCTAGATAAATGACCAGAAGTTAATGAAACACAACAGAAGCAGAAAGAAGGAGAAGGGACGTCATGGTGGAGGCAGACAGGTAAGAGACTAGGAAATAATGAGAAATATGACAGAGAAAATGCAAGGCAGCCCTGCAGTGGAAGCAGGGCTAGCTGCAGTGGAGCACGGCTGGATGCAGTGGAGCATGGCTGGCTGCAATGGAGCATGGCTGGATGCAGTGGAGCATGGCTGGCTGCAATGGAGCACGGCTGGCTTCAGTGGAGCATGACTGGCTGCAATGGAGCACGGCTGGATGCAGTGGAGCACGACTGGCTGCAATGGAGCACGGCTGTCTGCAATGGAGCACGGCTGGATGCAGTGGAGCACGGCTGGCTTCAGTGGAGCACGACTGTCTGCAATGGAGCACGGCTGGATGCAGTGGAGCACGGCTGGCTGCAGTGGAGCACGGCTGGCTGCAGTAGAGCATGGCTGGATGCAGTGGAGCACGGCTGGCTGCAGTGGAGCACGGCTGGCTGCAGTGGAGCACGGCTGGCTGCAGTAGAGCACGGCTGGATGCAGTGGAGCACGGCTGGCTGCAGTGGAGCACGGCTGGCTGCAGTGGAGCATGGCTGGATGCAATGGAGCACGGCTGGATGCAGTGGAGCACGGCTGGCTGCAGTGGAGCACGGCTGGATGCAGTGGAGCACGGCTGGCTGCAGTGGAGCACGGCTGGCTGCAGTGGAGCACGGCTGGATGCAGTGGAGCACGGCTGGCTGCAGTGGAGCACGGCTGGATGCAGTGGAGCACGGCTGGATGCAGTGGAGCACGGCTGGATGCCCTCTGGGTTTCCTGTGACAGCCAGGTCTCGATCGTTTATGCATCTTGTGGAAGGCTTGGAGTGCCAGGCAAGAGTACCAAGTGGCGGGAAGGGTTCAGCTTGTCCCTCTGGAGAGCGTGTGGGCTCAGGTGCAGGGGCTGAACTAGGAGAAGGGTCAGTAAGACAGGGTCCTCTGTGGTCCAGAGTGAGACCATGACGGAATTGGGAACAGGCAGGACTTCGGGTGACAGCAGGCAGCAGAGGAGCAGGGAGCAGGGAGAGCATGTCGGGGAGGCTGCTTCTGTTAGGGGAGTTGGTATTCGTGCCATTGTTTTATATAAAGAAGCCAAGAAAGAGAAAGGACCAGGTGGCCAGAGATGTTGATGAAAGAGGAGGGAGCTATAAACCCTCCTCTGAGAGGCAGGGGGCTGGGTGACACCCTGGGGACGTGGAGACAGGGGATGATCACAGACGCCAGCCTTTCCCCCTCTCCCCTCAGCGTGCAGCGGCTCCACACAGGCGTAACGCCCGCGATGCCTCCCTCCCTCCTTCACATTGCTGTCGTCGTTTCTGCAGGTGTGACGTCGTGTTTCCCTGTGGCTTTACTTTTTATTTCCCTAAGCCTCTGGTCAGGTGCGTGTTGGCCATTTGCACCTCCTCTCTGGAGCCATGTCTGTTCAACACCCAGATTTCAAATGCCCAAACCCTCACAGCCTCATTGAGACCATCGGATCGCCATGTGTTTCTAGGTCAGCAGTTCTTAACCTGTGTGGGTCGTGACCGCTTTGGGAGTCAAATGACCCTTTCACGGGGTCACCTAAGATCATCTGCATATCAGATATTTACATTACGATTCATAGCAGTAGCAAAATTACAGTTATAAGGTAGCAGCGAAAAAAATTTGATGATGGGGAGGGTGGTCACCACAACATGAGAAACCGTATTAAAGGGTCACAGCGTTAGGAAGGCTGAGAACCACTGCTCCAGATGAAGCAGCTGAGTCTAGGCTGCCATAGCTTCCACGGTGGAGAGCCGTCTGCCTAACCCTGAAGTTCACGCCCTCCTCCCCAGTGCACAGATGCTGATGCCACAGGGTGCGGGTACAAAAATCTGGCTCCCAAGGTAGGAATGGAGAAGAGGTTCCACCCGCGTTTGGAGTGACTAGGGGATGTTCAGAGACAGCAAAGGCCATGCCAGCAACAGGAACGAGACTGTTCCACTGAAGGTGACCCATTTAGCCAGGTCTGTATCTACGGCAGGGAAGGATCTGGTTGTGTGTTCAGCAGGTCCCTGCGAGAGAGGTCACTCAGGTTTTGTGCTCCGTGCTCCCTCGTGTCCTAGGAATTCTCCCACTTGGCCACGCTCTGCTCCAGCTGTAGTTTCTAGGGTAGACTCAAACAGACCCCGCCTCACCCAGGGTCACAGAAATAGAACTGGGAGTCCATGCCCTGCACAAGCAGCCAAACAGCTGCAGGAAACCTAGAGGTGAGACAATTTTTCTGTTAGGCTGTCAGATTCATCAGAAATCAGTTCCAGAAAATGGCCCAGCGCTCAGGGTGTATGTGTGTGTGTGTCCTCCGACACCATCTGAACCCTAAGGGGTGCAAAGCGAGGTTGGGAGGCACTGGGTACCAGGGAAAGTAGCGCCAATGGTTGAGGCCCGGTGAGACATGAGGCACAGAGCTGCCTTCGGGCCTTGGCGGGTAGCCCTCACCTCTGGAAATGAAGCTCAAGTATTTCTGCCTCTCTTCTCCTGGGGCTTCCTGTTTCCTATTTGGTCTCTGGTTTCCAGGCAACGCTGAATACCCCCAAACTCCTGACATGCAAGGGTCCCTCTCTCTCTGAAGCTTGCATCTCTAATGAGTTTCCCATCTGCCGGGTCTCCTGGGGGCACCCCATCCATTCTGCTGTCTCCAAAGCACAAAAGCAATTGAAGATGCCTTGTGGTTCAGGGTTGTGCACGTTTCCCCTTTTGTAGGTTCCTCCAGTTTAATGACTCTTCCTGCAAAGTCAGTTTGGCCAGTTTGCAGGGCAGGGGTGAAGGATTTAGGGTTTCTGCTCTGATTTGGAAAAGCACTGAATCTGGAAGTTGCTCCCAGCGCCGAAGGGAGGTTGGAGAGTCAGTGTGGGGCTCGCCCCACTGGGAAGCTGCTGGCTGGCTCCCCCTGCCCCCCAGGAAGGTGGGAGAAAGATGGCTTTCTGTTTGCTTCTGGTGGCCTCAGGATATTCTGAGTCTGTCTCCAATGCCCGGTGACCTGGCTTCTGAACAGAGGGCCTGGTGGAGTATGTATAAAACTGAGAGAAGCAGAGACTTTTGAACAACTGGCATTCATTTTTATAGTGTTATACAGTTATGCGTAATTTCATAGTTTCCGAAGTTAAATATTACTTCAAAGCATAAAACACACACAGCAGCCTCACTAGTGCTTTTCCCCTGAGGCTCAACTCCAGGGGCAACCTCCTTTACTTCCTTACCCATTCTTAAAGCTTTAACTGCACACTTTAAAAGGCTATTAATCTTGATCTATTTTTCATTTTAGACATTCTTTATTGACTGTCACCAGAAAAGATGAAGATTCACATACAGTTTTCTGCTCCCACACACACACACACACACACACACATGCACGTACACACACACACACACGCACACACACGCACACATACACACACACGCACACACGCATACATACACACACGCGCACACACACACATACACACACACGCACGCACACACACACACGCACACACACGCACACACACGCACGCACACACACGCACACGCACACACACGCACACACGCGCGCGCACACACACGCACACACACGCGCGCACACACACACACACACACACACACACACACACACCTCCACTGGTCCACCTAACCATCAGCTGTGCGACAGTAGAGAGAGAGGAGAGTGGGTTTCAAAGCACAGTTAGTGGGGGGACGCAGATCTAGTGTCCTGTAGCACAACAGAGTATAGTACTTTATAGACTGAGCCAGCTCCCAAACCCAAGATTAAAACATTTTAAAATTAAAAATAAAAAAATTAAAATGTTCAGTATACATTGTATTAAAATGAACCATGTCCAAATACATATAATTAGTACATTAAATTAAATTACATTAAAAAGTAATGCCAATAAAATATAATCAATATTATAAATAAATATAATAAAATAAAATAAAAAATAATCAAAACTAAAAATCAATATTTAGTGTTTATATTGTTTCTAGGAAAATACTGCTCGAAGCTAAGGCCAGACTCGACTCATTTCCTGTTTTGTAGAGTCCCCGCCCCATCCCATCCTCACATCAAGAGTGGCTTTTGTGGGACTAGAGAAATGACTCAGTGGTTAAGACGTGATGCTCTTCCAGAGGAACAGAGCTCAATTCCCAGCATCCATGCCAAGCAGCTCATAACCTCCTGTAACTCTGGCTCCAGAGATCTGATGTCTAAGGACACCCATACACACATGGCGTACACAGGTAGACACACCCACATGCATATAAATAAAAAATAGAAACAAATCTTAAAAAAATAACTGCCTTTATTGATTTGCTTTCCTCTCCATGTAGTCTGTCACTCATCCTTCTCCATGCCACTCCCCACCCCCGTGACCAAACCCAGAGTGGGCTGGTTTTACGTTTTTCTCTGAGACATCCCTCCCTTTCTAGATGCATTATTTATTTTTCTGTTGCTTTCATAAGACACCATGATCAAGGCAACTCACGGAAGGGTTAATCTGGGCTTACAGTTCAAGGGCTCATAGTCCATCGTGGTCGAGGGATGAAGCAGCAAGGGGCAGGCATGGCTGCAGGAACAGGAAGCTGAGAGCTCACACCCTCAACTGTCAAATAAGCAGAGAGGGCAAATTGAAAGTTTGCAAGGCTTTCAGCTCAAAGCCCGCCCCCACTGACATACTTCCTCCAGCCAAGATGCACCACTGAACGTTTCCAAACAGCGCCACCAACTGGAGACCAAGTGTTCAAACGCCCAGGACTGTGAAGCAATTTCTTATTCAAACCACCGCCCCAGCTCTCAGCCTCTTGCTCGTATCTGCACATGCTGTACTTCCCTTCAGCACTATTCTGGAGCTTTCCATCCCCCTCCTAAGTTCTGTTTTGCTCCCTTGGTCGATTCCTCATTTTGGTAAAGTTGCTGTTCAGTAGGATCCTGAGTAAAAAAACCATGTATAAGGCTAAATCGTCAGCTCTGAAATGTCTTCTGTCTTCACGAGGTTCCAAGCTCGGCCCAGAGCAGGCATTTTCCCGTAACTTTGAAGGCATTGTTCCTTGCCCCCTGCCTTGTGTGCTGGTCAGAAGCCTGAAGTCAGTCCCCATTGCTGCCCATTGTATGTGACTTCCCGTTACCCAGATCATCCTGTGTTCTTGAAGCTCAGACAACTCAAGATTAAGTACCTGGCTGTGGGTCTCATTTCTCTACAATGCCCTCAGATCAGTGATTTATGAACTTGGCACTGAAAATCTTTGTAGTACGCTTAACTGCTAAGGGCTCTCATCCGGTCTCTCCCACCGAAACTCCTGTAGGATGATATTTGACGTTTCTTACATTCTGTTACTTCGACTTTTTGTTTTACTTCCTGGGGTATTTTCACAAGTTGGTATCCACGACCCCTACGGGATATAGCTGTCAGTAGTTTCCAAGAAACTGGACCTTGACCTTTCTGAGGGTCACTGTAATTATTTTAAGTTCTCTTTCCCTTCTGTATCTTACATTGCCTTTGTTCCCTGAATTTCTTTCTCTGCTTATTTTTGTTTGTTTCAATATCTGTCTTTAATATTTAAAGTTGTGAAGTATGGCTAAAAATGTATATATAACCTGGGGTTGGGGGGCACCCACAACAAAATATAAAAAGCCTCTCTTCAGAAAACAATTTAAAGTATGTAAGTTCTCTTTTAAGGAGACAAAAATCTGGTAGTTTTTTTTAAAAACTCAATAAAATGCTTTGCTAGGTAAATTCACTATGTAAAATGAAAAATATCTCAAATGAGATTGCATTTTGCTGTACCTTGTGCTTCCTGAACTATATTTTAGGAACTCTTGGTATCCCAAGAATAGTAAAGGAATTATTGTGCATTAAATCTTGTTTTTACTATAAAAACTGCATAGGATCACTTCCACTTTTGAATTAGTTACCATTTGTGAAACTGATAGCAGTTTATTGAGAGGGAAGAGCCTTTCCCTGCCCTTAGAGGGTTTAACTCAGGGCACTAGAGTCCCAGGCAATCAGATAATAGCCAAAGCCACCCCAAGCAGATTCAAGTTCCTTGTCTCACACCCAAGAAGAAAAAGGAAACAGGTTAGTGGTAAGCACAGTGAACACAGGTTTATTAAGAAAAAACGAGAAAGAACTTGTCATACTTCTTCATAGCTTCAAGGTGATGCAAACCCAGAGTAACCCAGGAAGAAGGACTCTCAACTGAAGACTCGCCTCTATCAGATTGGCTTGTGGGAGATTTTCTTAATGGCTATTTGATGTAAGAGGGCTCAGCCCACTGTGGGCGAATTCATCCCCTAAGCAGGTGGGTCTGGCCAATAAGAAAGAAGGTTGAGCAAGCTGTAGGAATAATCTGATACGTGGTCTCTGCTTCAGTTCCTGCCTTGAGTTCCAACCTTATGTTCCCTTGATAAGGAGCTGAAACTTACAAATCAAATAAACCCTTTCTTCCCCCAAGTTGCTTTAGGTCAGTGTTTTATCACAGTAACAGAAAAGCAAATCAGAACAGAATCCCAAGGGTGGGAGGGACCCACCGACGGAATACCTCATGTCAACCTGCTGTGGGTTTTTGAGTCTTATGGTAGGAACATCTTAACTAGGACTGGCCATTTTTGAGTCCAATAAGGAGTCCTTATGTCTTACCCCTGCTCTCTTGGCCCAGAGTTGCTTGTCCATTCATGGAGGCTGGAGCAGAGCTTGCAGATCGCTCATGGATGCCTCCCTCCAGGAATAAGAAAGCAGAACTCTTGGGAACTCTAAGAAATCCCCCCAAGTCATATTATTGTCAAAATACTTTCAATATTCTTCATAATCTTTGCTCACTAATATATATCTTAGTTTGTATGATATGTAACGAATATTAAGTTTAGGGTATTTACATGGAAACGCTCAAACAATGGAAAAGGGTAGTGAACACTGGCTGGGAAATACTTAGATAATATACCATCCAGATCTACCACAAAGGAAACAGCAGTATGCAGAATCGGGGTTGTTTTATTTTTTGATTATTTTTATTTTATATTTATTTATTTATTTTGGTGTTTTTCAAGACAGGGTTTCTCTGTCGTAACTCTGGCTGTCCTGGAACTCACTCTGTAAACCAGGCTGGCCTCGAACTCACAGAGATCCACCTGCCTCTGCCTCCCCAGTGCTGGGACTAAAGGCGTGCGCCACCACATTTTTTAAACTGCCTTTTTTTTTTCTTTTGTATGTATATGGGGGGGGAGGGACACATGCCATGGCATGTGCGTGGAGGTCAGAGGTCAGCTTGCAAGAGTCGCCTCTCTCCTTCTACCATGCAGGTCCCCCAGGTTAAACCGGGTCAGCAGACTCAGTGGCATTGGCAGCGGCTGCCCGTTCTGCTGCGCTGTCTTACCAGCCTGTAAGACTTGGTTTTGCTTTTGAACGTTGTTGTTTCTTAGAATTCTACCAATAGCATTTCTTTCCCTTAAACTAGGGACACTAGCTGGGCACATCCTAGCACTGAGCTATAGACTCAGCATGCTTTTTTATTCTCGAGACAGGGTCTCACGCAGTAGCCCAGGCTGACCCCTGAACTCACTTTCTCCATAAAGCAGGCCTGGAAATGACAACCTCGCCGCAGCTGTCTGAGCAGCTGGAATTACAAACCTGTACCGTCATGCCCACTCAGGGGACTTAGGGAAAGCTTCTACTGTATATATAAACTTATTTCTGTGACTCCAGCAATCGTTCCCAGGACCAGAAGAGGTCACAAATACAACAGCACGAGAGCCGAGGTGAGAACGACTACACAGAGGCCATCTCTCCTCTGAACCTTTGTCATTGTTCGCAAAAGTGTCAGCCGTAAACCTTCACCTGTGAATTGTCAGCATTTGGTCGCAGCTAAGGACTGGATGCCTTCAAGCCGCAGGCGTTCCTATGTTGGTAGTTAGGGTTCAGTGCTCACAGGAGGACTAGAATAGCCTTGTCTTGTTTTTCCCAGTTGATCTTTCTTAGAAGTCAAGATTTGGAAGACACTCCTTAGTGGAAATGCTAGCGGCAGGTGTTCCCTGTCTAATTGCTAAAAGAACACTCTTAGTAAACAAAGTAACATCCAGTCTAGTCTCCATAGAGAGCTCCAGGCTACCCAGGGCTACACAGTGAGACTCTCTCAAAAAAAATAGCTAAGAAACAAAATAGCACCCCAGATGAGAACATGGATGGAGCAGTCCCCTGGCCCTCACCTGCCCATAGCCGCTCAGGTACCATGATGCCCAGGGCCTACCTGGGAGCTGTCAATCTCCCGGCCCTGTTCTGGTTTTCAAATTCAGCATTCACCGAGCACCATCTATGTACCAAGTACTGTGCTCGGAACCCTGCGCTCATGAGAGCTGCATCAACGAGCAACCTAGGGCTCAGTCCGATGGTGCCTAAGGAGAGGGCGGCTATGACCCCAGTCCCCACCTCTTCACACCAGAGCGCAGCCCCACCTCCAGGAGAAAAGCCGCTTTCCTTTGGTCAGAGCTCACAGATGCGTGTGCTGCTTGTGCTGCTGTCATTGCGCGGCACCCAAAGGAGAAGAACGGGAGAGCTACCACCTGCGGAGTCAGCACATCACCGGAAGTGAATAGGAAGTGGGAGAATCAGAAGCCAGTTGGTGAAAAGTCTTTCCATCCACCGCGAATGCACGTGGACGTGGGGTTTGCCCGCCCAGATCGGCTCTCCTCCGGAAGGCGTTTATAACGCAGAGCACACCCGAGATTGCCATACCGTCCTCCCTGAGGGCGGACAGAACACGGTGCGCTGAATCCGCCCCAATCTGTAAGCAAACGGTAAAGCTACAGGTTTACAAGCAGTGGTACATGAAGTTTTGATCAACCATTTCAGAGAAAAGACTGAACTCACTGGCTCTCCTTTTTTCTTTTAAATGGAAAATGACGTTGTTGGCGTGAGAATTAGCGATCAAAGCCGAGGCGTCCAAAAACGGATGGAAAAATATCACCGAGGTGCATCGGTTTAAAAATGTTAGTCTCTTGCTTGTATGGTGTTTGTGGTATTTACCCTTAAAAGTTCATACATCTATGCGACACGTTTTCTCGTCCTAAAGAGTGTTTACGTTTACAGCTAAGTCTTCACTTGCAATGTAGTACTTTTTTTTTTAAAGAATTATTTATTTTCATCGTGTATATATTCGGGTGTTTTGCCTGTATGTATATCTGTGCATTGTGTGTGTGCAATGATGCCTGAGAAGACCCTGGAACTGGAGTTACTGACTGTTGCAAGCCACCACATGGGTGCTGAGAGCCAAACCCAGGTCCTCAGGCAGGGTGACAAGCTCCCCAAACCACGGAGCCACCTCTCCAGGCCTCTGCCATCTCTCTTACAGAGGCCTCCAGGCTTCAAACCCTGCATAATCTAGAGCTGTGTCTGGCCCAGGTATTGGTCAGAGCTGTACACCGACAGCCAGTTCTGGCCTTCAGAGCTCTGTCTGGCCCCTAGCCCACTTTCTCCCGAGGTCCCTACCACAGTAGAAGCCTGCGTATCTTGAGGCTGAGGAAATCTTGCCCTCGGGCAGCAGGAGGGCACATGGGCCAGTGAGAGATTCATCTGCTGGGTGGACCTGCAGGTGTTTTCCCTCCAAAAGGCTCTGTGTGACAGGGCGGCTGGCCATTGTGTCAGCGCTGCCCACCTTCTGGTATAGGGTAAGCTCAGAGCTGTGGTCTGCAGACTCCAGCGACACCTGAGGCTGAGTCTCCTGTCCTCATTAAAATCAGGACCAGAGTCTTTGAGAGGCTCAGTGGATAGATAAAAGCAACAATGAACTGTGCACAATCCCTGGAACCCATGTAAAGATGGACAGAGAGAGAGAGAGAGAGAGAGAATGTTTTAAAAAAAAATCAAACAAACGGGACCCGCAGGCGTGGTCTGTGGTGGTTATGGCTGCATATTTCAGTCCTCATCCCTGTTGTGACAGATCTTCCTGCCTGCCCAGTGGCAGCCAGGTAGTTTTAGACAGAGCCAGTGTGTGCAGGGACCTCTGCTGCCCTGTGGCTCCTCTCAGGAAAGCCATGGACACCACAAGCATCCCTTACCCTCACTCTTGGCCCCTCTGGCCTAAAGAGCCAAAAAGGCCACATTGGTCCCAGTCTCAGGAGGGTTTTGCCAGTTAGTTCTACTCTGCAAAAAGACTTCAGAGAAAGCTGTGGGGCCCAGGACTGACCCTCACACGTCTTATGACCAAGCCTAGAAGAACACTGACCCCGTGTGGCCATATGTAGAGGTGCAACAGGAAGAGAAAGAAAAGAGGCCTCAGGTTTCTTCTCTCCCTTTCTTAATCCAACTGACTCCTTCAGTTCTTCCTAACCAATCCAGCTCTGATGCTAGTCACAGCACAGAACCCCTGGGGAGGAACCCAGACCCACCAGGGCCCGCTGAGTCGTTCTTCTCTGGCGATACATATCCCCAGACACATTCAAGTTTGAGCTGTTACAGGGCCATGGTTTCACAGGTCACCTGAGCTCGTCTGGGAGGAAAGCAGCTGAGTTTGATGGAGGGGCAGCAGTCTCTGCCTGGAACAGGTGAGGGAACAAAGGCTCACGAGATTTAAACAATAGCTCTGTCTCGCACCACAGCCACTTGAGATATTAGAAGCCAAGCTGCGGGCTGAACAATACAGTGAAAATACACCCTGGGTAAAGCCATTGGCCCCAGAGTCCATACGCCAGCCGTGGCATGCCACAGCTTCCAAGAGAACAAATGCCTGTCTTACCTACCTCGACCCACATACACCCCACGCAGCAGAGCCATTGCCTTAGCGAGTGAGACCAGGTACGTCTCCACCCCCACCCCCATCCCCCAGACCCCACACCCCATCCCCCACACCCCATCCCCCACACCCATACCCCATCCCCCACACCCCACACCCATCCCCCACACCCCACACCCCATCCCCCACACCCAATCCCCACTTACAACTTTCTCCGGCATCAAAATAAAGACAGCACAAGTATTTCCACCAAGGCCTTCTTGCTTGTTTGCTTGGGTTTTTTACTGTTGTGGAGACATGGTCTCATGTAGTCCAGGCAAACCTTGAACTGCCATCCTCCTGCCTCAACCTCTCAAATACTGGAGTTATGTTAGAACACCAGCCTGTACCCTTAGGTCAGATCCCACAGCCTGAGCCAGGCCACACCTCCCTGCAACTCTCTGTGGGGCAGAGTTAAGAAGCAACCTCAGCTGTGACTTGACAGCTCTTAATTTATAATATTTGCCTTTTCTGCACTTTGCCACCTATGCTAAGTTGAACTAAATCACTGGATCCTGTACGGCCAAGCTCTCGCCACCCTCCCAAACCTCCCGCTTCCCAGTCACGTTCTCACAACACAGGCTCTCTGCTTCCATTCCACCACAGCCCCAGGGCCAGGAGTCTCCTTCCAGTTGCTTCTTCTCAATAGACACTGATTGTCTTTAAGATCCTACTGCAGTACCACATCGGCTGCGAAGTCTTCCCTGACCGTCACCCCTCCTCTGTCCCAGGAGCAGTCATCTATCTAATACGCAGTCAGCATCCTTGCTAGAAATGAAGACAGCGAGTGATGGAGGACTCTGCCCTTAGGGAGCTCCCGCTGTCCCCGGAAAGACTGATGAAATCACAAAAACGCGGAAAGTGGCTTCAGGATAATTAAGGGTGAGAAGCCAAGAGTGACAAGACAGACACAGGGGGCTCCATGAAGCTGTCGCTCCCCTGAGTGCAGGGTTACAGACAGGCGCACGATGCCCTGAATGCCTAGTTCAGGTGGTGCTGGGATAGAACCCTGGGTCTTCTGTGTGTTGGACAAATATCCCAGCAACTGAAGTGCATCCTCCTTGCTTTGTGTTCTGAATAACGCCCGCGGAGGCTCGCCAGATCTAGCAAGTGAAAATATTGCCGAGGATATTCTTATTTTAAAATACGGCCCTCTGTCTGAAATTCAAGTAGCCTACCATGAGGATCCCACTGCCCCGTGAGTTCCGAGAACGAGAACCCAGGGTGCAGCCCAGCAGCCTGCTGTCCGTAGATGCTCAATAGACAGGAGGACTGCTTTACCACAGTGAGTGGCACTCTGGTGCTGCAGTGTGGATACCATGCGCTTCCGACACAGGACTTACGAGAGGATTCTGCTGACCGCCACAGCCTCGATCCGCGCCTCCCCTCTGAGCCCCAGGGATAAGAAAACGGGAACAGGGACTGGGAGGTGGCTCTCCCAGTAAAGTGTTAGTTGTCCCGGCGGGAGGACCTGCGTTCACATCCCCAACAGTCATATAAAAACTTTGGCATGGGGACCAGAGACGGAAAGACACCAGAACTTACTGGCCAGCCTAGCCAATCGCCAGACTCCAGGCTCAGTGTGAGACTGTCTCAAAAAATAAGGTAAAAAGAGGCAGACACCCAGCGTCAACCTCTGGCCTCTACATGTGCAGGCACACGCACACACGCACACACGCACACACGGCACACACAGACACACACACATGGCATACACAGACACACACACATATACACACACACGCAGCACACACAGACACACACACACACGGCACACACATACATACACACACACAGCACACACACACACATACATACACACACACACGGCACACACACACACACAGCACACACACACACCGCATACACACACACACATACATACACACACACATACACACACACACAGCACACACACACACATACATACACACACACACGGCACACACACACACACACACACACACACACACACACACACGGCACGTGGCCTCTCACACATAGCAAAAAAATAAAAAAATAAACATTGAGTGTGGTAAGATACAGAATTAATATGGAAACTGGCATTTTCTTGGTTGTGCATGTAGGACATAAATGAAAGTGTCCTTGAAAAACACTCTCCCATCTAAGAAGGTACCGCCGCCCTCCCTGAGTACCCTGACTGCCCTGTTCCCATCCGGCAGGCACTCCTAACCTCTCCTCTGTTGGAACCACGCAGCTGGCACAAATAGCTGGTGCAGAGGAGTTTGTTCTGTGAGTGAGTAGCATGAAATGTTATATTGAGAGTCTGGAATCCATGTCTAGTTCCTGTTGGACCAGGGTCCTCGAAAGCTGGCATCAGCTCAGAAATGAGTTGCCAATGTCCTGAGAGCAGCCACGGAGACTCGGGATCAGAGCTCCCACCTCAACGCCATCCTTAGAGGATGCTGGGTTCAGACCTGCACCCCACATTACCCTGCGGAGGGTGAGCGAACCCTCAGGCCTCAGCCTGATTGCAGATGGGGCCCTGGAGAGTTTGAAGCTCAACAGTCCCTCAAATCCCATGAATAAGCCAGTCTTTACTCCTGCTCATGAAAGGAACACTATCCCAGGCGCCCTGGTCCCTGTGGCTCTCAACCCCACAGGCTTGTGTTGCTGGGTGACCTTCTTTGAGCTCTGACAAGGACAAGGGAAGGCTCTGTATGCAGTGTTTGACTTCTGGGTGGGTCTTTTTTTCTTTCCTTCTGTTTAAAAGTTTGCATTTACTTGTGAATTGCCTGTCTGTGTTTTGAGTGCAGGAGGGCGAAGACTGAAGGGTCAAAACTGTTTTCAATTTCTGTGTAAATTTCCCCAGTGCTCAACTTTTCATTGAGTGTCCCGTACTTATTTCTGCGCCATTACATCACTGGTTGGCACATTTTATAACCCGAGGTGTAGAGAGCCGCCGTCCTTCACGTAACAAACTGAGTCGGAGGGCTGAGACAGCACACAGCACCCACTAGAGGTTGGCGCGTGATCCTGGGTGAGGCCAACTCAGCCCCCAGAGGAACACAGAGACACTGTGTGTAGCAGCGACAGAACTCAATTCAAGTCAGAAATTCTTCTTACACACTGTTTCCTTGTAAGCAAGAGAAACTCGTAACGGAGTTACTTCATATGTCAAAAGCAATGTTAGATGTAAAATGCAAGAAGGAGAAAAGCGAGGACCAGCAGAATGGCTCAGTGGGTGAAAGGCACTTGCAGCAAGCCTAGTGACCTGAGTTCAATCCCCAGAACCCTGCAAGGGTGACAGGAGAACGAAGTCTACAAAATTGTCCTCTGACCTCCAGACATGTGTCAAGGCACACATGCCCACACATGAATCACACACACACACACACACACACACACACACACACACATACACACACACACATACACACATGACACACACATACATACACACACATACACACATGCACACACACACATACACACACATACACACATGCACACACACCCACGCACACCCACACACACACACCATACACACACACACATATACACACACACATACGCACACAGACACACACAACACACACACATGCACACACATGCACACTCACATACACACACACATTCACACACTCACATGCACACTCACATACACACACACATACACACACTCACATGCACACTCACATACACACACACACACACACACTCTCACATGCACACAGATCACAGAAGAATACGCACCCCGACTGGGGGTATAACTCAGTGGTGGAACCTTCCCTAGCCTGTGTGGAGCCCTGGATTCTATCCCCAGCACTGAAAAACAAAAATAAAAGGTAGATTTCAAAAGAATGCACACGGAGTCCTGGGAAGGCCCCAAAATAAACGCCCATGTGCCCTGGCTCTTCTCCAAGCTCCATGTAGATAATAAAATGAGCTTTTGTTTCTTTGCTTGTTTTGTAACTGTAGCCCAGGGTGGCCTCAATTCTCCTGCCTCAGCTCCCCGCATGCTGGGATTATACGCATGTGCCAGCCATTCCCACTCTCAGAAGATATTTGTAAAAGTGTATACCTGCAAAAAAAAGATATATATATATATATATATTTATTTATTTATTTATTTAAGTGGCAGTATGGTGGCACACACCTGTAATCTTTGTACTTGAGAGGTAGAGACAGAAAAATCAGGAGTTCAAAGCCAGCCTGGCCTACATGTGACCCTGTCTCAAACAAAACAAAACAAAAAAGATAAACAGGGGGTGTACATGGGTGAATGATCCATACAGAGTTGCAACATGTCGCTGGAGGCAGACCCCACGTGAGAGTCGTGCACAGTCATGGGGGACAGGGGACAGCCGGTCGGTGGTGGGAAGTCAGAAAGCCCCAAAAAGGCTGCTTAAAAGGTGAAATCGGACGAGCGTGGAGACGGGTGCCCTCATCCCAGGGTAGGGGAGGGGAAGACAGACAGATCTCTGTGATTCCAGGAAGCTGGGCTACATAGCAAGTTCTGAAGATAGATAGATAGATAGATAGATAGATAGATAGATAGATAGATAGATAGATAGATAGATAGGGAGAGCAGAGAGGCTCAAGATGGCAAAATTGTTAGAATAATCGATAACCAACATGCTTGAGTTTGTAAGAAGGGGCGACAGACAACTGGCCCAGCTATTCCCGTGGAAATAGTAATGACAGAAGCTCCACGAATTAGAAAGGAAAACAACAATTCCCTCTGAAACGAGACGAAAGTCCCCAAAGGTTTACTGGAAAAGCATATTAATTAAGGTTCAGTCAGAAACCCCAGACCTCCCTCCCACCGCCCAGGGCTGAGGTACTCGAGGTGAGGTGAGGTGCTCGTGGTGAGGTGTATGCGCTGGAGGAGGGCACAGTCCTGTTTCACTGAGTAGCAGAGAAGTCAAGGTGGTGGGCAGATGGTGGAGCACCGCTGGAAATCCCTAACTGTACTTAAAATCCACCCTCTGGGAAGTCAGGGAAGACTGTCGGTGGAGAGGTGACTGAGCAGAGGTGGGAGGGGGAGGGGCACAGGGATTAGGCACTAGGGACGGAGAACTTGGCACTAGAGAACCGTGTGTGGGAGGGATTTGAGCATCTGCAGATTTGGGTGTCCAAAATCTGGTGTCAGAGACAAAAGGTCTTGCAATTGATCACCTCAGACACCAAGAGATGATTCTACTTGTAAGGCCCGATGTCATTTTCACAGAGCAGGTAATAAAGGGTAGATCTGGAGCTAAGGGGCTATGAAAAAAAAAAAAGGTGCAAGATCTTCCACGTGAATAGAAAATGAGATACTATACAAAATACCCTTGGCGCAGGCTTTGCCAAACAAATGAATTCAGTTGTCGTCGCTGTAATGGGTGATTATTTAGTCAATCTTTCCCTTCTGCTCTTTGGGCAGTTAAATGGGTTCTCAGAGAAGACAACTTCAGTTGACTGCTGGATTCTCCGGAAGACCACAGGAGTTTGACTGTAATGTACACGCGGCAGTTAGTACTGTGCGCAGGTATACCTCAGTGGGAGAACTTCAGGTGACACTGTCCATCAGCACAGGCTGGAGACAGTCCAGGAGAGAGTCAGCAAACCTGGATGAGCCTCGGTCATGGCCAGCGGAAATGAGCTAACTATGAGGCGCTCCAAAAGAAGTCACTCAGGCCCTGCTCCCAGCATCCTCAGCCATGGCAGGGGGTGGGGGTGGGGTGTGGTAGACCTGGTGTCTTACTGCACTTACCATGACTGCCACCGACAGTGGTTACACAGCATTCCGAGTGCGTTTAGTACTGCTAAGGAATACACTGGGAGTGGATGAGATGCCTTTTACAGGAAAGGAGAAAGCCGAGCCTAAAACATCCTGCCTCCTGCTTTTAGGTGGAGCTCAGTGAACATAATATTGCACGGTTTGGCCGCAGCTTTATAACCGTGAGGGTAGAAAGAGGATGGGGTTAAACACTGAACAAGGAACTGCAGAGGATACCTGGGACTCTTAACTCTCATTTACAGAAATGTGGCATACATGTAAAAATACTGCGAGCATACAGCATCGTAAAAGGTCACAAATCAAGCACCCTGTGAAACTAGCGTCTTCTGATCACCTCTTGTTCCCAAGGGTAGACACCGTCTTAACATCTGACGCTGTAGACAGCTTTTCCTGCTTTAGGGCTTCACGAAGACAGAACGTGGCTGGTCCCAAAGGCCTCAGCTCTTCCCTAAGCGTACAGCACTCTTCCGAATTCGGTGTCTTTGGTTTAACATGTCTGTGACACTCACCTATTTTCTACCATCGTAGATCGCTCATCCTCGTCTCTGAGTACAATTTTGTTTGGAGGACATGCTGTAATTTATCCATTTCGACTGCTCACAGGCATGTAGATAGTTTCTTGATTTGGGCTATTAAAAATAGTGCTGTCACGAGCAATTTCTGCATGAAGAATGATTGGATATACCTCAGGGTAGAACTGCTGGGTCTCTGGGTTTGCCCTGCTCACCATTACAGAATCGAGGCAATTTTCCAAAGTGGGGGTGCCAATTTAGACACACCAGCAACATATGAACGCGCACTGTCTCCATGTTCTTGACTCCTGGATCCTTCTGAGCCACTGAGCGACCAGTTCTAGAATTCCTGACTCACGTTGAGCATTTGAGCCATGGCGAGTGAGTTTCTGTCCCACACAGCCCAAATGCTCCCAGCTGAGGCACCCAGTGAGAGATGTCACTGTGGGCGCCATCTTCGTGACCCTTTCTCTTGCAAAACCGGAACTCTGGACCCGTTCACTCCCGTTCACACTTCTCGCCTGCTTCTGATAACTTCCGTTTGTCCTTCCATCTCAGAGGTCTTGGTGACTCTGGGTTGTCCTGTGTCATTCTTCTCTTTAATAAAGAGGAAGCTTTTTCCAGTACTTTTGATGAGGACTTCTCCTGGGGCGCCATGGGTTTGGATGGGTTAAAAGCACATTCTAACTAAGTCATCTGTCTGGCATGTCCAGCTCCTGTCAGAGGTTATTCCACCAGAGGAAGTAATGACTCCAGTGTGGGGAAAAAAAGTGATTATACCGTTTCATAAGAGCCAGGCATGTGAGCCCGTGAGCCAGACCAGAGGGGCATTCTTAATGAGGTAGAGATTTAGCAAAGCAAGCAGGTGTTCCTAGGTGACCAACCAGACAGCAGCATCCATGGGCATGATGGAGGACTAGGCTTGGAATTCAAGTTCTAGTTCTGAAACCAGGCTAACTGGCTGTGTGATTGTGGGCACAGTATTTCAATTTTGCAACTGTTGTGTGTGAGTTTCTACACCAGGAAGATCAAGGCACTGGGCTAATAAACCCAAGGCTGGTTCATCCGTGCGTGCAGCTCCATCGTTTTGAGGGCCCTGGATGGAGGGCATGGAACTGTCATTAGACAGTGTTGCCTGTGTTATTAATGCCCTTCTCTTTTCATGGTTTTGGGTTGGTTTGCTTCAACTGTTAGGCCAAAGCAGGGAGCAGCTCATTCCCCCACAGGTGCCTGTGAAGCACATACTGGAAAGCAGATTCTCACTTAGCATCACGTACGTTGATAAAATCAGAGCTGGCAAAGAAGCAAATCTTCCTGAGAATGACTTTGTGTTCCAGCTACTAGCTAACTCCACTGAACAGGGACACGAAGCTTCACAATTGACAAGGGCATAACGTTGGTTTGACCAATTGCATTCTTATTTAGAGAGCTGGGAAAGGTCTCTAGACCCAGTTGGTCAAGTCTGTGTTCGTTTCACTTTTACAAACAAAAATTTATCGAGGTTTTAATAGTACTACCAATACC
The DNA here is from genome assembly GCA_026225945.1 of Cricetomys ansorgei. Lineage (NCBI taxonomy): Eukaryota > Metazoa > Chordata > Mammalia > Rodentia > Nesomyidae > Cricetomys > Cricetomys ansorgei. Next base: position 14,353,922 of record JAMJFZ010004090.1, on the reverse strand, counting down.
AGGACAGCGATATGAGTAAGACACACTCCATGCCATCAGGCTTCCTGTTGATCATCCCAATGTAAGATAAGAGGAAAACAATGTAAATCTGTATTGACGGGCACATGAACACACAGATATAATGTATACAGTAATAATAGCACAAATAAGTGAGGAGTAACAATGCACTAATGAAACAAGGTTGCTATTAATTTGAACTACGTTATTATAAATTAATATGTCAGTCATAATCCCTAGGGAAATCACTAAGAGACACACAGTGTGGGGAGCCAATAAAACCATGTTAGGAGCTGGATCTGCTGGTGTATGCCTCTAACTGCAGCTTCTTGGGAGGCCAAGGCAAGAGGCTCACAAGCACATGGCTTACCTGGGCTACAGTGTGAACTCAAGGCCAGCCTGGGAAGCTTAGCAAAGACTTTTCCTCAAAATAGAAAGTAAAAGAGCTTTACTTCGGCTCTGTAGCAGAGGGATTACTTTGCATGTATGCCTTAGCTGCCTTTTGATGTTGTGATGAAATACCTATGACCAACAGTGACTTACGGAAGCATTCATTTTGGGCTTACGGTTCCAGGGGGCCAGTCTGTAATGGTGGGAGAAGGGAGAGGCAGCTGCAGCACCCAACTGACAGGTTGCCTCTCCAGCAACATGCAGAAAGCAGAGACCAGGAGAACTGGAAGTGGGGGAGGCTGTAAACTCTTTTTTTTTTAAAAATTATCTATTTTTATGCTCATTGGTGTTTTGCCTGCATGTATGTCTGTGTGAAGGTGTTAGATCCCCTGGGACAGGAGCTACAGACAGTTGTGAGCTGCCATGTGGTTGCTGGGAATTGAACCCAGGTCCTCTAGGAAGAGCAGACAGTGCTCTTCACCGCTGAGCCATCTCTCCAGCCCCTGAGACTATAAACTCTTTTAAAGTCCACCCCCAGTGATAGATTTCCTCCAGTAAGACTCTGCATGCCGAAAGCTCCATTACCTCCCCAAACAGTGTCACCACCCACCGGGCCGAGTGTTCAAATAGATGAGCCTTCTTATTCTAACCACCCTAGGCCCCATCTCAGTGCCACAAAAATATATAAATAAATAAACAAATAAATAAATAAATAGCAAAAATCCACCCATAACCTCACAAAACTATATGCTAGGAAACAGTGACTAAGCATGGGGGGAAAAGAAACAATAATTGAAGAACAAAGCGTGAGAGCCAGAGGTACATAGAGAACCTTCCAACTGACCTACGTAAACCCAGCTGATACAAGGTTAGATTAGTAGTATCGAATACTCCGATCATAGGGGAGATTCTAACAAGATGCCTCAAAAGCATGATACGATCACATCGTATTTATAAGGCACATCTTTAGATTGTTTATCCCGCCGGTGAAGGAAAAGAGCGTAACAACGATTTTTGAGCCAATAGTAAAGCAAACTTTAACACTAGTCAGTGATGACGGATTGTGGCCAGGACCATTTCGGGGTCCCCACAAAAAATGGTGCTGAGTCACATCCGGCAGAGGCCTATAAAGGCAGAACCTGTAAGGTCATGCACTTCCCATCAGGTTCAGTCAGGGGTCAGCATATATCCTGTGTCATTGGATTAATCAAGCTTGCTCAGGGGGCTTTGTTTATACAAGATTCAGAGACACAAATAGTTAAAAGCCAAAGCAGGCCAAAAATGCAAAGGACAATCAAGAGGCAGCCTGAGTGGCTCTGCGAGTTCCACACAGATAGAATTTACAGCAGAAAGGGCTGCAAGAGACAGAGAATGCCATGCTGTAGGGATGAAGGACCGATCTGTTCAAGATGTGCACATGATAAACACGTACGCAGCCTGTCGTAGGGCTCCAAACACTTCAGGCAGAAGCTGACAGGACTGAAAGCTGAATCAGACGATCCAACAGTCGTAGTCAAAGACTTTAAAGCCCCCTTTAAATGCTGGGTAGAACAACCAGACTGGAAGACCAGCAAGGAAACGGGAGAATCAATAACAACTCTATCAACCGGACCACGAGATCTGTTGTCTCCGGCAACAGAATTAGACTTTCTCTTAAGCTCACTAGGAGTGTTTCCCAGGACAGTTCGTGTGTTAGGCCATAAAACAAGGCTCCATAGACTTAAAAGGATTCAAGCATGTTTTTTGACCACAGTGACACATGACCTGAGATCAGTATAAGAGGTTTGAAATTCACGTTCATGTGGAAACTAAGCAGCACACTTGTAAATAACTGGTGGATCTAGAATAAATCTCCAGCAAAATTAGAAGCTACTTTGTGATGCATAACAACTAAACCACAAGATACCAGAATGTACAGGATGCAGCTAACGGATTGCACATCAGAAATTTATAGCTGTAAATGCCTATAGTTAGAAAAGAATGAGCCAGACTGGTATAAGGGAGAGGGGGGCACAGGCTGCTAAGGGAACTGAGAGAGGCAGGGTCCTTAGATTTTCAGCAAAGATGATGTTTTAGAGGGTGCTAAGGCTGGATGAAAGTGGGAAGGGAATTCCTAGCAGAATCACAGAGGCGTGAATTGGCATGGAACGTGCAGTGCTAGACAGAGTTCACGTTTTCCTAGAGTGTGAACTGTGCAGAAAGGCAAAGAAGGCTGCAGGGCCAAATGGGGCCCTTGACACTTTTACGCTCGCTGTTCTTTGGGTCCCTAAAGGGTGGTAAGCAATGCGTGGTGTGCAGAAGGTTTTCTTTCAGAAAAAGCTTTCTAGATGAAGCTTTCTATGAAGATTATCTGGATTGCTTGGGAGCAGGCTGGAGACAGGGAGACCAGAGAGGAGACTGTCAGTCAGTTTTGGCTAACAGAACATCATAGGTAGGAGGTTTAAGTCTATCTCTTGCTTTCCAAAGGTTGGGAGATACAAATGGGGGCGTCTGATGGAGGCATGCTTCCTTGTTTGCAGTGGGCTATCTTGCTAGATTCTGCCATGGAAGAGAGCAGAATCTCTCTCTCTCTCTTTCTCTCTCTCTCTCTCCCTCTCTCATGTCTCTTCTTTAAGGGGCTCCAGCCCTATTCATGAAAGCTGTACATTTATGACCTAATTGTTTCCCAAACTCATTACTTTACCACATTACCACATTAGGACTTTGGCTGGAACACATGAGCTAGACTGGAGGGAGCACATTCAGCACGTACTATTAAATTTCTATTGGTCAGGGTTCTCCTGGAAAACAGAACCAATAGAACTGAATCTCCCTTCCTTGCTCTGTGTGTGTGTGTGTGTGTGTGTGTGTGCGCGCGCGTGGGCGTGCATGTTTCTTATTTACCTTTCTATTTATGTGAAGAGACACCACAGTCAAGACATCTCTTATAAAAGAAAGGATTTAGTTGAGGGCTGGCTCATTGTTTCAGAGGGTCAGTCCATTATCACCATGGTGGGGAGCACCGCAGCAGGCAGGCAGGCTTGGTGCTGGAGAAATAGCTGAGAGTTTTACATCCTGGTCTCTGGACAGCAAGTAGAGAGAGACACTGGGCCTGGCTTGGGCCTTTGAAACCTCAGAGCCCACACCCAGCAACACACTTCCTCTAACAAGGCCACGCCTACCCCAACAAGGCCACACCTACTCCAAAAAGGCCACACCTCCTAATCCTTCCCAGACAGCTTCATTCCAAGCCTATGGGGGCCATTCTCATTCAAACCACCACAGTATGCATATGCAAAATCTCTAGTAGGAAACTTATTATAAGGCATTAACTCATGCAACTGTGGAAGTCGAGGAGTACCACAATCTGCTGTCTGCTAGCTGGAGACCCAGGCAAGCCAGTGATGTAGTTCCCATACCTAAGAGCTGTGTTGCTGATGGTGCCCATCCTAAGGCCAGATCTGAAGACCTAAGATCAGCGCATGCTCACAGTAGAAGATGGAGGTCTCAGCTTGGCAGCCTGACAGAGGGCAAATCCAACCATCTGCTCTTCAGTTCTATTCAGACGCTCTGGGACAGGGAGGTCAAGGTAGGTAAAGCCCACTCACATCGCGGAGAGTTACCTGCTCTGCGGGGGCTGTTCATTCAAACGATGTTATATTCTGGAAATATTTCCACAGATATATCCGGAAATAGTTCTCAACCAGATATCTCTGGGCATTCTGCGGCTCATCAAGTTGGCACATTTTGGCATAATCCAGGGAGAAGAAAATGGGGCGGACGTAGCAGTGGTGGGGCTGTAATGAGAGAGCAGCAAGGTTCGAGGACATTTGGGCACTATCTTAAAAATATCTGTGTGTGCGTGCGTGCGTGCGTGCGTGCGTGTAGGGTTCATGCATGCACCACAATGCGCATATGGAAGTCAGAGAATAAGTTGCAAGAGGTTCTCTCCTTCCACCTAAGTGGATCCTCAGGTGCAGAGTCATCTCCCTGGCCCTTGAGCTGTTTTTCTTCCCTCCCTTTTGTTGTGCATTGTTATGAAAGAAGTAGCAACATAGCTGCCAGGGATTTGCTAATGTCTAGGAAAATCCTTGCACACAGCCCTCATGAGTCCTCTGTGCTTTCTTGTCTTAAGACCTCCCTTAAGGCCACAGCTCATCACCCCCTTTTTACTACAGAACCCCGAAGGGTACACCAGGCATGTCATTCCCACAGCGCCAAGCACCTGTGCTCCTTCCTTCTGGGCCACTTCCTTGTTCCACAAATATCTACCGTCCGGGAGATTGTCACAAGCTATAGGAATGAGGGCCAGATTTTCACTCATATGTTTTATTTGGCCTGCTCAGTATTTAAATATCTACATCTGTATATCTATAGTTGTGTGTCACATAATGGTATCTCAATCAGTGACAAACTGCGTTGACAGTCGGTATTTCATACATTATTATGAAGCAGAAAATTTCGTATTACCATCTTTGAGTAAGTGCAATCTCTTACGTTTGCACAGTGATGAAATTGCTTAATGATGAATTAATTAGATCATTCTCTTCATGAAGTAGTGCATGTCTGCACGTGTGTGTACAGTGTGTGTGCATGTGTGTATGGATAGCAAGAGGCTTGAAGAAGAGGCCAGTTTCTCTGGTCTGTCCCATTTCCTGAGGCTTGCGGTTGTCTTATCTTGGCCTGCTTTGCTCACTTTCCTTTGTGTCCAACAGCTCCAAGTGTCTGAAAGGTCAGGGCTCACTGGACGGAGCTGTGGAAGGGGCCTGGTAAGAGGAGGCAACTGACCTGCACAGGGCGTTGACCTCCTGCCCATCTTATTCTTGCTCATTGCAGGTTGTATTTCTCTAGAGAGAAATGATTGGCTCCTTGTAGAAGGTCTTCCAAAAACCAATCCACTTACCCTGAAAACAGTTCACCATTTTCCTATAATGATGTCAATCTCACACAATCCAGCCTAGGAACGCGATCCTGGCTTAGCCATTAGTAAGACAGTGATTGTCAGCTTTGGTTACAAGGTAGGATGAACTTAAGACTTAGGGAAAAAACCCTTCTAGGACCTGACCCATGGCAATTAAATTCCAATCTTTGAGTACGGGGCAAGTGTGAAGACATTTGGACTATAAAGCCTGCTGGAAAACCGCAGGTCTAGAACATTCCAGAGGGGCCATGGGAGAGGCTCAGAGAACCTCTGCCGGATCAGGTTACTATCACGTTCATGGTAGATGCTTCCTGACTTTGAAAAAGTATGAGGAACCCAGAACTTTCATGTGACTGACTGCAATTGTTTCATGTAGTAAATTGAGTTTATAAAAACAGAGAGTTTAGGCGGGGCGTGATGGTGCATAGCGTTAGCAGTACACCCACTGTGATGGCTCCTCAAGGGAGACAGGGAGGCATTTTTGTAGATGTAAATCCAGCCAGACCTCAGCAGAGGGAACTACTATCATGGCAAGCGCCATGCTGGACAGCGGAACCCTGAGTGTCTCATCTCGGAGGTTTTTATTAATCCTCAAGCTCCTCAGGTGTTCTATTGATAACACGTGCAGATCATGAGCAATCAAACACCTTTTGCATAAAGCCAACACCTGCAGACAATACAAAACGCCAAGGCCTCGGCAGCTCTTTTCCCAACAGTGCACCAAACAACCATTTTAAACATAACTAAAAATAAACTTCTGCATCATAAGCCTTTAATCCCAGCAGGAAGAGGATGGATCTCTGTGAGTTTGAGGCCAGCCTGGTCTACATAGTAAGTTCCAGGTTATCCAGGGCTACATAGTGAGACCCTGTTTCCAAAACAGAAGCAAAAACAAAGATCTTTTCTGTTTAATGCATATTAACTGCTGACCACATGCCCACGCGTGGCACCATCCTGGCCATATTACAGAGTGGCTTCCTTTGAGAATTATCTCTGTTCAAACTGCAGAAGAGCCGTGTGTGGCGCTAGAGAGAGCCACAGCAAACTGGAAAGTGTCCAGAGATGCAGCCCTGGACATCTACTGAGGCGTGTACACCACAACCTAGATGCGACCTGGAGTTAGTTGTTACACTCTTACTACTATGCAGGGCACGTAAGGGACGCACCGTGAAAGCTGCTCCTCTGCCTTCTCACTAACCACATGACTTCCATTCTCTTATTATTGTTTTTCCCTTTTTGCTCTAATGTGTGGATTTTAAAAATAGAGCTAAATAGATTTTTACAATGAGAGAAAATGGTCCCTATTATCTTGGGAGTGATGATAATATCTTAAAATTCAAGCGTAATAATGTTGACTCAACTCTGTAAATATACTAAAAGGCAGTGAATTGTATGCTTTAAGCTAGTGAATTATGGGATATGTGCCATATCTCAAAAGAGCAGCTCCTTAAAAATATATTACATGGGTTGGGAAAAAATAACTGAAGGATTTCGGCCACTTTCAGAACACATGGCCTGGATGTCTCAGCAGAGAAGCTGCCTGTGTGTAGGTGGCGCGTGATGCTACCCTGGGACACGAGGGGCCTGCTCAGGTGGTGTCAGCAGAGATGCCCTCGTGAAGGGTTATGTGGGCAGTCCCCTGCCATCAGAAAGAGAGGGCCGAGAGCAACTCTGCAGAGCTTAGCAAAATGAAAGGCATTCGTTCTATTGGGAAAGAAAGGCAGAAGCTGCTGTCCACGGAGAGCCTCATACAGAGAACAAGACTTTCCAGGGGCAGCTGAGAGTGAGCACATGCTCCTGGCAGGGAATGGCAGGGTGTGTGTGAGTGAGTGTGTGTGTGTGTGTGTGTGTGTGTGTGTGTGTGTGTGTATGCGTCATCACTCCCTAACTTCCTTGCTGCTCGCTCCCCAGGCTCCTAGAGGGACTTTTCCAAGGGCTCAACTTGGTTGATGTAGTTAAGACGTTGCTTAATCAGCTTCAGGGGCATCCATCATGGTGGGTATACTAAGTAGTTTCAAAGAAACAGTGTGTGTTGTCGTTTGTGTGTGCAGGCGCTAGGAGAAAACGCTTTCCTAATTAATATCTAACTTTTGCTGGAGGCCTGGAACTTGACAGATTGACTGGCTTAGAAGTTTTGAAGCAGTTTTTAGAAAATGGTTAAAATGATATAGGGAGCAAGCTCCAGGAGCCTGGCCCTGTGGGGCCTGCTCTCCTCAAGCTTCTCTTTCAAGGGGCATGTCTACCACCCCTGCACACTGCTGACTCCACAGAAGACACAGCAGTCAACACAACACTGTCTTTGAAAGGCTTTGTACCTATGGGAATCGTGTCAGAGAAATCCCCCAAAGCCTCAATAAATCACGCCACCAGAGAAGGCTAACCAAACCACTGGGCTCCCATAGGTTCAGGAAAGGAAGCGCTGCTGGAAAACCCAGAAAGGACTGAACTCAAGGCCAAAGGCATGGAGAGATATTTAGCACTTCAGAGGCCCAGTGAGGGAGGAGTCTTATTGGCAGGGAAAACAGAGCCAGTGAGCCCTGTGGGGAGGAGTTTACCCACTATTGGAGAGGTATGCTGGAACTGTAAGTGCCAAGCAGGAAGGATCCTGCAGAATTGCGCAGGTCCGTTTTGTAAGTGCCAAGCAGGAAGGATCCTGCAGAATTGCGCAGGTCCGTTTTGTAAGTGCCAAGCAGGAAGGATCCTGCAGAATTGCGCAGGTCCATTTTGTAAGTGCCAAGCAGGAAGGATCCTGCTGAAACGTGTAGTCAATGGCTAGCCTCTGGTAGAGTTCCACACTTGGGCGAGTAACTGCTATTCCTCTGCGGAGGATGCTTCACTGTCCTAGGTGGGAGGCACACAACCCTTTTCCTGCTCTGGTTTCCACTCTATGAGCCCAGAGAAGGTGCTCCATCACATAAAGTCACAGTTTGTTGCTTTGAGAGCCTTGCAGCTTGTGGGCTGGGGAAAGACAGGCCAAGAGGAGATTAGCTACACATCTCAAACCACAACGCATCGCATGACCGGGGAAAGGCATACAACTCTGCAAGGGCTCTGACTTCTAGAAGGAATGCCACTGAGCCTGAAAGCTTCTCAGAGGTGGAGATGGCGCCCTCTTCATCTCTGCACGGAGCAGGTTTAGTTTGCCTCCTGACACATGCATTCAGTAGGTGCAGGAACGTACGAATAAATGAATGAATGACTGAGCACATCTACCCGGTGTTCTCTGCCCAGGATATCAGTTATCAGTTCTAATAACTTGGGGTTTATATTGTTATCCTCCTCTCCCACCCATGTTTGCTCACCTCAGCCCTTCCTCCCTGACAACCCAGCCCATGCTCTTCCAGACTCTGATTGAGAGTCTGGGCTGCACTATGTAGGTGTCCTGTCTTCCTCGAAGCCGATTCCTATGAACCAGTCATGTGCTCCTTACTTAAATAATGGCTTCCCTCGCAGCACTGAGACTGTATTGACCGTGGGTGCTGGTAAAGGACTGGGGGGGGGGCAAAAACTGATGTCATGGAGGGCCAGGCATGGTGTTGGTGCTGTGCACAGTCACAGAGAGCCTGGGTAATGTAGCCTGGCGACAGGAAAACACAGGCAGACTAGTTGTTCTGTGTTCTGTGTCTTTGACACAGAGACTCTGAATCCTCTGACAAAAGAGAGGGTTTACACAGCAGTATGTGGGATGGATATGAAAGTAAGGACCAAGAACCCTCCTTCTCTGAAAATCCTTAAACAGAGGGGAGTCATCTCCAGGAAGCCAGGTTTCAGGATGAGCAGCTTTCCCCTGACTGGGCAGAGTCCATCCCCACTGTCACTAGAATGACAGAGAGGAAGGGACACTTCGGGGTGGATTGTCTCAGAGGAACTATGGACTTCCTCTTTTGCTTGATGATCCGCTGGTTGGGGAAGAAGAGCTGGCGGCAAGCAGATCCATGTTCCCCTTGGGAGATAAGGCAGAGTTGTGTTACTGTCCAGCTCATCTTCCCAAGAATTGTGCACTCCACGGTCAGATAACTACCACAGCCAGTAAAAGGCTGACACGGTGCCTGCTTTGCTGGCCTGTGCGCTCCTTGTACAGACTGCTTCAGCAGTGATTAACGCTGCTTTCCCTCACTAGGTTGTCACGGGTGGGTGTCGAGTCCAGTAGTTTGTCTGCATCTCCTGATTGAAAGTGCTCAACACACACAAGGATAACAACTAACTTCAAACAATAATGTATTTTCTTTACACATTTCCTATCTGATCCTTACAACAACCCTCCGGAGTAGGTACTGTGATTAACTGCCGTTTTCCAAGGATCCTTATGCTCAGAGACAGTAAATGGCGTGCCCAACGGCATACAGCCACGGAGGGGGGGAAGTCAGATCGTTTCTTTTCTCCTTACCTGCTTACTCCCCATTCTCCCTTCTACAAATCGCATCCCATGCAGAACGTACACCACGCTATTTCAGGGTCAAGCAGTCTATGGGCAAGCTGAGTACATCGTGCATAGATGTACCCATTGTACAGCAGGTGCTGTGTGCAGAGTGAATGGAAAGAGGGGGAGCAACTCATTCATTGACCCATCAGGAGTCTGGTGGCTGGGTACAGAGCCCTGGAAACCAAGTCGCGTCTAATTTCCCTTCGTAGTGCTTACAGTCTGCCGCAGGGGACAAACCTAAAACAACTGCTACTGCAATAAAATAATCAGGATTTTGTTAAAGGCTACCGAAAATGCAGCGGGGAGCTCTGCTCCAGCCCGGAGCTGGAGTGATTCTCGGGGTGGGACGTCTGGCCCCTTTAGGTCAGGGAAGGGCACTTGTAGACAGAATCTCCGAAGGGAAGTCAAGACAGAAGAGCGAAAGAAAGAAGGAAATTATTTCTTTCGAGCCGAACTTCACCTAGACGACCGCAGAGAAGAAAAGGTGGAGGGAAGAGAGAGAAGCCGCAAGCGAGTTTACGTAAGCGGGCTCGTTGAAACCCACGGACTGTGCTTGCGGAGTCCGGCGCGGCAGGGACGGGAGCGAAGGGGTTAAAGAGGGCGGTCCGAAGCGGCCCGGTAGTCCCGCCCACTCGCCACGGGGGGGCGGAGCCGCGCCGAGTACGCGCTGGGATTGGTCGCGGGGAGGGCGTTCCGCCAGGACCGTACCAACAGCTTGCCGGCGCGAGGGCGGGGGTGGGTGTGGAGCGGCCGGCTCCGCGGGGAGCGGCGGCCGGGAATGGCCGGGCCGGCGGTGGGCGGGAGCCGCAGCGGCGGCGGCGCCGGCGGCCGGGGGCGGTGAGCGCGGCGTGGGGCTGCCCCTCCCCGGAGGCGGTGGGGGCGGCCGGGTCCGCGCCGCAGCGCACCGCGCGGCCTGCTATGGAGCGAGCCTGAGGCCCGCCAGGTGAGCGGCGCGGCGGGCGAGAGCGCGCGACCCCGGCCCGGGCGCGGAGGGCGGGCGGGAAAGCGCGGGCGCGTGGGCGGGGCGCCTCCCTCGGGGGCCGGGCCGGGCCGGGCGCGGGACTCCCGGCGTCCCCGCGAGGCGGCGGGCGACCCGGCCTGTGGAGCCCGGCCCTGCGGAGGGAGGCGCGTCGGTCCGGAGGAGTCCTTGCGTGACCGGTCCCCGGAGGCTCCCGGCACTGGCGTCGCCCTCCTGTCACGCACGCCCAGCGGTGTCGGCGGCCCTGGGAGGAGCGCGCTCCCCGAGTCCCCGCCGGGCCGCACGGTGGCCGAGGAGCGCGAGTGACCCGCAGGCCCCGGGCCGGGGAGGGCAGCCGTGTCCCGGGGTCGTGCACTCGCAGCGCCGTGGGCACAACTTGAGACTGCGGTCCGGCGTCGGCTCCTGTCGCGGGTGTCATTTCCGGGCGCGATGGCCCCGCGGTTAGGAGCGAGCCCAGACGTTGCCTGGATGGTGGATGTGAACGTTGTCGAGCCGCGTCCTTGATTGTGGAGTCTGATAAGACGTTCTTTTCGATCGCAAGTCGGTTGTCTTCTGCCAAAACGGGCGGACAGGGCGTGGATGGTCCCTGCGCGACCACTTGGTGAGAGGCTGCGTCTCCAGGGGGCTGGTAAGGAGTTCACCATGTGCGAGAAGGATGTCTAAGGTCGTCACCTGGTCTAGGGCCATGTGCCAGAGTCACCGCTGCTCCGCCGGCCTCTCCCTGGAGTGTTGATAGCTCACGTTTTAAGGAAGAGAGGATATCGATCTTTTCCCTAGGACTTTGTAATGCAGTCAGTAATCTGACAAAGTCAAGGTTGTCATTTATTAACCATGCCTGTAATTCATGCATCAGTTTCTCCGGGCTGCTGATCTCAGTGTGCTCCTGATCCTTGACCTTACGCAGGGCCTTTGAGCCGCACCGAGAGACTTCCTGCGTATTATTTATTGTCCGAGAAACAGGTCTGGGGTATTAAAGACGCTACATTATTTGTGTAGGCGCTGAACCAATTTCAGGTAAACTTAAAAATTATTGGATTAATGACTCTTAAAGTTCGTGAAGATGTCTGACTTGTCGTCCCAGAACCGAGATGCCTGTTCCACATTTGAAAGTGCATATCAAAGGGGAACCGTGAAGGGCTTGGTGCACACCTGTAATCCCAGCGCTCGGGAGGCAGAGGCAGACAGATGTCTGTGAGTTCCCGGCCCTTTCTCAAAAGCCAACAAAGTAACACAAGAAAGGTACAGGCAGGTAATTCAGGCTCTAGCCTCCCTCACAATGAAGAACAAAGTTGAAAATGGATTGAGAGAAGGAATGATTTTTTTTTAATTTTTGGATTTCATAGGTTTCTTGGTGAAAATGGGCTTGATTTCCTTAGAACTAGTGAGAAATTGGGCACATTCTGTTTTTAAAACACACGCCTTTTCCTTTTTATACTTTGAACAAAAGTATACTTTGGGAAAGGCAAATCACTGCTTTTTATTCTTCATGATCTTTTATGTCATAGAATTATTTTGAAAATCATTATTAATAAAAATATTATAAAGAAAAGAATTATTTTATGCTAAGTTGATGATTAATTACTTTCAGTCACTTTTCTTGATTTCCACTTACAGATTCTAGCTTTTTCATACACCTTAAGACTTCTGTTTTTGTTTTTGTTTTTAATTTTTTCTGAATTTCCAATTCCTAAGTGAAATTTTCTGTTTACTTTCAGGACACGAATTAGCTCCCTATGACAACCATTTCAGTGCTGTAAGTGTGAAGCCAGAAACTTCAGCCCTCAAATTGATAACTATTTAGAAGTTAACTCTTGATGAGTGCTGAGACCTCATAACAGAGACTGCTGTCAGCGAGCTCACAGTTACAGACAGGAAGGAGACATGGTTGTCAGGTCAATCTGTGAAAACTAGGTGGTTTTGTGGCTCGTGGAAGGGAGCACAGTTACAATGAGACCTTACAGTTATAATTCATAGGGTGCATAGTAGGTGTACATGAGTTATTTGTTAGCTGAATTAATAAGTGGAAATGGGAAAGCATAAATATTCTAGTACAAATACTAGATTTTTTAAGTCTCCACTCCTTTCTCAATTAAAAAGAATAACAACAACAACAGAAAAAGACACTGTGTTTCAGATTTGGGTTGGAAATATGCTATTAAGGTGAGTGTCTGAAAAGGGTACCTTTTATAGTCACCGCCTTGAGATTCAGTCTTGTGACTATATGGTGTTCCAGCCACCTGCACAGCCTGTCCAAGCTCTGGTCACAGGGAGCTGCACAGACTTCTTGCCGCCTGTACTGGCTAACTAAGCAGCTGGATGAATAGCCAATGTTTTTTTCATTAATAGAAGAACTCAGAGTTCTTGGTACTAACCGTACCAGCAGTGTCAACACTGATCATCTTCTTGTTCCTCATTGGAGGTGAGAGAGGGAGACCTCTGTCCCTCAGTGCTTCTCCGGCCCCTGCACACTGCTCCTCCTCCTCCTCCAAGCCTCTGTGTGACTAACGTGGGCCCGGGGTGCAGAACAGAAGGCCTTACTTTGCTGCTGAGATTCCGCTCTGGCTAACCTGTAATGTCAGCCTGACAGCGAGAGCTGCCTAGATGGGAATATCATGTAGAAGGGAATATAATGCAAAGACCCTCTGCTGTGTGGGTTTGATTACAGAAACTAATAAACTATTCTTTAAACAGTGAAAAAAATCTGATACCATTTTTCTTGCAAAAACAAAAGAAATGTCTGTCTCTAGACCTAAAGAACCTTGGGGCTGCAAGAGCTGAGCATCAGATGGTGCACGATGGGACTGCGTTCTGGCGTGTGTGAGGTGTGTACCTTGTGGGGAGGTATTGGCCACATTAGAGGAGGCAGTGTTAATTTGGGTACATGATAAAAGGAGGCCAAAGAATATGAAATTATGAATGCGTAAGAAGGAAAGAACCAAGTGGAAATTAAGGAAATACAGGCTGTTAGTCCATGTTCTCAGATGTAGACGTTCTGCTGTGTGTGCATAGCTTTGCCTCATTTATCTAATGTTGGAAATAATGAATGTATCAAGTGCTAATTCTTATTCTAGGTACACTTTTGCGGCTACACAGCATAGTCTAATCTTTGTCTCAAGTTTAGCATTACTAGCATCCATTGATGACAGTAATTAAACAAGAACTTGAGGTGACTGAGAAATGTAGGCTGGTTTTTTACTTACTGGATCTACTTTTAACAGTCTTGAGTGTCTTCTTTCAACTCAATGGCGGAGAAAGCTGTACAGCTTCTGGCCTTCTGTGGAGTAGAAACCTAGGTCATTCTGCTTCCTGAGATCAAATTTAAGATAGTTATGTAACCCAGGCCCTGGTGGCGCTTGCACTCTGGAGGCAGAGGCAGGTGGATCTCTGAGTTACAGGCTAGCCTGGTCTACAGAGTGAGTCCCAGGACAGCCAGGACTACATAGACAAACAAACAAACATAGTTAAATAAATAGGCTTGTTAGGTTCTGTAGACTCTTCTTTGAGCAGTACCGACTGAACTTTGTAACCACTGTTGTGGTTGCCCAAAGGCCTTTTAAAATTCATTTCTTGCTGTTTTTCCTCGGCTTGCTTTCTGTATACATGCTTTTTATGTGTGTGGTTCTTCCTGGAGAAAAGACCTGGAGAGAAGGCTTAGTAAATAAGGTTCTTGACATGCAAACATGAGGACCTGAGTTCAGATCCCCAGCTCCCACATAATCACTGAGTGTGCACAGCAGCCTTTAATCTCAGCACTCGGGAGGAGCCCCAGGGCAAGTGGACTAATTAGTTAGCTGAATCAGTGAGCTCTAGGTTCAGGGATGGACTCCGCCTCAGTAAATAAACCAATAGCAACCTCTGGCCTTCACACACATGTACCCACACACAAAGACATATATGCACACCTACACACACATGCAAACACACATATATGTATGAATACAACAGACACACACATAAGAAAATAAGGAAGTCCTTGTGTTGGATCTTGTTTTAGAAACCATTGTCAGTACTGACAAAGTCTGGTTTCCACATTGTCTTGCATATCATTCTTAGGCAATGTCTTCCTGGACTTTCTCCATTCTTTCTCCTAACATCTCCAGATTGGCTTTACTCCCAATTCCAGCCAACATCAGGACTAGGTTGGCAATAGCAATAACAATATTCTAGAATGGTGTAAGCATGGTATGCAGATGGCAGCACACAGGCAATTTTAAGCTGAGGTGTAAAATTGGTAAACACAGTAAATATTTCTGACATTTTTACTATACTGTATTTCTGAATTCATTATAGGGCTTATTTCTCTCATGTCTGAAAAAAAGGGGGCGGGGGCATCTTTAAACCAAAGTGTCGCCATTTCAGAAGAAATGCTTATACCCATAAAAGTCTCTCCCTTCTCTTAGGTCCTTGGGAAATACAAAGAGAGAGTAAAATGTATCTTCTGTCCTCAAGGGGCTCATTAGACATTAGAAGAGACGGGTTTGCCAGAGAGGGAGAGTGTGTACTTCACACTGTAAAGAAGTGGCCATGCTTGGAGCCACCTAGCCATCTTTTCAGCACTGTCCCGTTCATTATTTCTGAAAGTGATTTCTTGTGGTTGTAAGCTTGACACACTGGCATACCATGGAACATATGGTGAAAACTGCTATCTCTAAAAACTAAGGTGCTAAGTAGGCCTGGAGATATACTTGAAGTCGCAGGTGGGAGGATCGTTTGAGCCTAAGAGTTCTAGGCCAGCCTGGGCAGCAATATACAGAGACCCTAGCTAAACAATAAATAAATAGTGGTATTATTGCAGATGTTTATGTATCATTTGATAACTATAGTGATTTGCACCTAAAGTCAGTTCTTATTTAAAAAAAATAAAAATAAAAAGGAGGGAAATATTTGAAATTCCATATTCCCACAGTATGTAGAATAACATTCTGTGACACAGCTTTAAATTGTGGTTTTGTACTGATAATTGAGTAATTAAAACACCTAGAACACAGGAGGCCTCATTACACCTTAAAGCAGAATGTTAATTCTTGTTCCCACTGAGTGTTGGGTCACAGTACTGCCTGTCTCTGTTTTGTACAACAGGTCTTGCTAAAGGAATGATTGTTTTTCTTTTTATGTTTTTTAAAAGAAGATTAGGCCGGGTGGTGGTGGTGCCCACCTTAAACCCAGCACTCGGGAGGCAGAGGCAGGCGGATCTCTTATGTGTTCGAGACCAGCCTGGTCTACAGAGTGAGTTCCAGGACAGCCAGAGTTACAACATAGAAACCCTGTCTCAAAAAATAATTATAATAACAAAATAAATAAATAAAAAATAAGTAAAAAAAAAAAAAAGCTAGAAAGTTGTCCTGAATTCAGGTTTAAATGAGCTGGGTTGCAAGGTTTTCTGTTTTACTTTTTAAAGACAGTAGTGTTTTTTGTTGCCTTTCATTTTATTCTCACACCTGAGGGCAGTTTCTTTAATGCTTCACTGAAGCCTGCTGGTCATTTTTAGTTGATGTCCATCGCAGGGAACTGCTAAAGACTTCACATGGGAGATTCTCAGCTTACAGATACTGCATGAACATTTAAACAGAAATGAAAACACTAGGGAAAAGCTAATAGACCAAACTGGACTGTGTGGGAATTAGTTTTTTTATATGTATCCTGTAGCTTTAAGTCGCTCTCAACACTTCCGTTTTAAGAGCCTTAAGCCTTGAAGAGTTTTGAGGACAGAATCATCATCTTTAAACACAGCTAGTTTTCTGAGTGAAAGGCCTGCAAAAAGCATGCTGTATTTCTGATTTTGTGTGAAGCAGAATTTAGGTCCAAGCTTCCATCTGCTTTAGTTACATTGACCATGGTGGAATTCTATTTATTGCTAAGGGACAGGGGATGCAAATTCATAGCTAATAATAATGTCAACACCAGAACATCAGGGTGAGATATCATTTCCTGTATATTACGGGGTTGCTCCTTTGCTGCTGTTTGTGCTTGACTGAAGTACAAAGGTTTGGCATTATAAACCGAGCATCGTTAGAATCTTGAACAGAGGACTTTAGACTAAGACTGCATTTCCTTCCCTCTCAATCTGTGAAGCTCTTTCGTGGAAGCACTTTACAGCCAGAGGTTTGTCCTTCCCAACACGTGTCACCCTCACAGAATGCCGGTGCGTGTGTGTGAAGAATTAAAGTAATGAGCTGTGTGGCGTGGCTGCTGGAGGGTGAAACGGGCTGATAGGAAAACCCCGTAAAGGCCTGCTTTCCAGAACCTGCTCTGTAGTCTACGGCAGCTTTTAGAGTAAAGACTGTTAGCAAAAGTTCCACCTTTACTGCCTTTTTTATACTGAACACTTTCTGAGTTTATGTTCTTACCTTGAGTTGACTTGTTCTTTGCAGTAGGACCCGTTCCGTATAACAAACATGAAAACAAGTGACCGTGGTGTAACAAGACAGTGTTGCACTGTGCGAGCGTTCACAGCAGGGGGTAAGGGCATGAAAGAGCGGGCATCAGTGCTACTTTGGGAATGCCAGGAAGGTTTTCATGAGTAGTTTGGAATACACACCGTGACCCTGCTTTTATTTTCTTGTATCTGAAGTGGAGGATCTTAAAAATCCAGCTTGCGTAGTATATAGGATACTGCTTGCCTCAAATCAAAAGGGTTAATAATATACCCTGGGAGCTGGGTCTTCATCACCTACTTTCAAATATAAAGGAGCAACAGGATCCTCCTAAGGAGCCATGTTTCTGAGCAGGGAATTAGAAACTACGTACAAGGCACGTGAAGGCAGAATGTAGTTATGCACTGATCAAAAGAAGGGAGTGTTGACACAGGGTGGGGAGGGACTAGAAACTAGAAACTAGAGATGGGCCTTTCAAGGGTTAGACTTTAACAAGAGGGGATAAGGGAAAGGAGGTGCTTTAAGGGTGTTGAGAGTAAGGAATGAGAAAGAAAGGGCAACTGCATATCAAGGGGAGAACCGGCTCCTTTGGCAGAAGCCAGGACGGACAGTGAGAGGGCTGCCTCACTCAACATTGCTTAGAGAAAGCCTTTATGCCTAGAGAAGGGATTCTTAGAATTGGTTGTCGAGGGGCTAGTCAGGCTTTATTAAAGCCTGCAGGTCCAGAACTTTGTTCTTTCCAGGATCCAGTAGGAGGTGCTGAGCACTGGCAGTGAGCTGCTGGCTGGGGCTATGGAAATGGAAGACAGTGATAAAGAACAAGTCATTGGCAGGTATGTGGGCACAGCCTGTAATCCCACCATCACCACACTAAAATGGCCATGGGTTCAAGGTCAAGCTGGACCACATAGGGAGGCCCTGTCTGGAACAGTCAAAAAGAGTAGTGACGTACGGCATGCAGTCTTACTTTCCGAGGCTCTGACAACTCCTCACTCACAAACATGAGAACTCTTTCTGCTTTCCTGTAACTCTTCAGAGACGAATAGTGATAACGGGAATTGAATTCTTCAGTTCCCCCAGTATAAATTCCTGTCCTCCCTGAGTAGATGGATTGTTTGCAGCCCTGGATTGATGACTGTGTTCTGAGGCCTTTTTAAAAGGTAATGAATGAGATTGCAAAACTTAAACTTACAAACTGGTTTTCAGATTTGAACCTTTTTGACTTAACTTTGGGTCTGCTAAAATTCCCTATTGATTGCTGATTAGACAGACAGACAAGACTGGGTGTGTAGCTCAGTGGTTAGCATTCACAAGGCCCCTGAGTGCCATCCTCAGCACCAGGCCCCGTGGGGTGGTTCATGTCTGCAATCCCTGTAAGTGGGGAGGGGGAGCAGAAGATTGTTCAGGCTCAGGGCCGTAGATTCTCTTTATTCTGCATAGAATATGCACAGCCATTAGATATGGACTCTCAAAGTCTAGTTAGCCAGACTTTAGTCCCAAAGTGCATTTTCTAGAAAGGGAAATGAGGAGCAGTGAACAAACAGCAGTGTCGTTAGAGCTAGCACTGAAATCCACTCTCCTAACACTGCTGTTGTGCGTAATCACCAGGAACTGCCTTTACTGAGTTCCGTGCCAAGTCTGATAAGCATCACGATTACATTTTAGCATAATGAAACCCATTACTTTGTGTGCTAACTTAAAAAATAACTAAATAAAAACAATTACATTTTTAGTTGCACTCACACAGCTTTTGTTCCAGCTCAACAGTGTGATAGAAACAGTGATGAGATGGAACAGGTGGCTAGGGATAATTAGAATTTGAGTTCGGCTCTCAGTTTCTGCTTCCTTCATGAAAAGAATAGAAAAGAGTGGTTGATCGTTGAGAATAAAGGTCACATCAGCTGGCTCAAGCCATTGCTCAGAATTTTGCTGTTCGATACAGTTTGTAGGCATATAGCAGAGTAAGCTTGTGCACATTTTTAAATGGCCTTGTTGAGCTGGGCGTTGTAGCCATGTCTGTAATCATTGCACTCGGGGATATTAGCAGGAGAATCAGGAGGTCAGCCTTGAACTACATAAGTCCTGGTCTCAAAAACAACAGAAGCCCAGTGGAGTGGAGAGCAACCTCTCAGCATACAAACAAAACAGGATTGTTTGGACATCCTCTGCCCTGAGAATTGCCAGTGTGGTGAGCCCACGCTGGAAGCAGCACTCCCTTAGGCCCATGCGTTACACCCTTGCAGTGTACAGCCTTACCATTCAAGACAGCCGGGCTAGTGATCAGATCCCATTAACAGCCAGATGGGGTAGGGACATGTTTTTCCTCAATTCATTCAGATTTGATTATTCATATTTTACTAGGAAAAAATAATTAGTGGAAGTCTGATTAAGGAGAGATATGTGTCTGAGTATTGTGTTAATCACATGAACAACAGCTGTAGGCTGTCTGATTGCTGGGTATTTGTATTTGAAAAGGAGTTATGCCTCTCTCCTGGACCCTAGTTGGTTCTCTTGGAAGTTCCTGTTGTACAAGGTATCAGAAAACTTTTATGGAAAGGGACTTGGAAATCGTCAGACCCTGATAGCTTGGAATGACGAGGGTTCACTTATATTGGGTTTCAACAGTAAAACTTGGAATTAAGAACTATGCATAGCTCAGTGTTTTGCTCTGTGTTTTCCCCCTTGTTTTGATACTTTTTGGAAATATATATAGCAGCCAGGTGACTCCTAGATGATCCCACTTCGTAATTAAAATGGGAACATGTCACAGCTTTCCGTGCCCCTAGTACTTCCTTCTTAGGCCGTTCCCCACTGTTGTCGTGGATGGGCCTTCTCAAGCTCAGCGTTAGCAACGAGTCACCTAAAGGGTAAGTGACGCATTAGAGGCTTTCGAATGTGGTGGTAGAGGACAGAATTCCTCATCAAGCCGTGCTTTGTCCTCTGGCCTGCAGGAACTGTGGAGCCGCTGCGGTGAGGAATGTGTAGCCATGGGATCGCTGTGCTGACCGTCACTTGTTCTCCTCCATAAGCAGCGAGAAAGTGGGTTGGGAAGGAAAGGAGGCCAACATGAAGCTAAAGCAGCGAGTTGTGCTGTTGGCAATCCTCCTCGTCATCTTTATCTTCACCAAAGTTTTCCTGATAGACAACCTAGACACATCAGCTGCCAACCGAGAGGACCAGAGGGCTTTCCATCGAATGATGACCGGCTTGCGGGTGGAGCTGGTGCCTAAGCTGGACCACACCCTGCAGTCTCCTTGGGAGATTGCAGCCCAGTGGGTGGTGCCCCGGGAAGTGTACCCTGAAGAGACACCCGAGCTGGGAGCAATCATGCACGCCATGGCCACGAAGAAGATCATCAAAGCCGATGTGGGCTATAAAGGGACACAGCTGAAAGCTCTGCTGATCCTCGAAGGAGGGCAGAAAGTCGTCTTCAAACCCAAGCGGTGAGTCTTCGTTCTAAAAGGTGCATGTGCTTGTTGACATTCGGCTTGGGGTCTGTGTAAGAGCATTCTCCTTGCTGTTCTTCTCAGTCACCTGACAGAGCCAGACTGCAACATCTCCTAAGTTCAGTGTTCTCTGAGTGCAAGAAATCTGTGGGAACCTGTTCTGGTCCCTTTAAGTCTTTAGAAACCAGATTCGGTGGTTCAGTCCTGGAGTCTGCACTCGGGAATATGAAGCAGGATTGTTACAAATTCAGGAGCAGTCTGTGTTCTGTGTAGTAAGGTACAAACAACTGAACTTTTGAACAGAGCTACTCTTGATTTCTCTGGGGCTTTGTTTCTTTGTTGAGTTGTTTGCTTGTTTTGAGACATAGTCTCACTGTATAACCCAGGTGGGCTTCAACTTGGTCATCCTCCTGCAACCTGCAGGCCTCAGCTTCCCTGTCTGGTCATTGATTTTCTAATACACTAAGATCATCAATATGGCAAGTGTTAAAGATGAATTCAGTAGAAAATAAGCAATTTGTTCCCCCCCCCCCCAAAGTCACAACTAAAAACTCTATATCAAAGGTGGGAGCAGCAGAGTTAGGATGGACTTTGAATGGGGGAAGTCCCTGTCAGTGCTGAAGCACTGGTTCTCTCATCTAGAGAGTGGTTCTCACCCTGCCTAATGCTGTGACTCTTTACAGTTCCTCATGTGGTGGTGGTCCCCCAACCATAAAGTTATTTTGGCTGCTACCTTAGAACTGTAATTTTTGCTACTGTTATGAATTGTAAATATCTGATACGCAGTTGGTCATAGTCTTAGGAGGTCCCTGTGAACGGGTCATTCAACCCCTCAGAGGGGTCACTGGTTGCTGACCTAGGGCTTTCATTGTGTTTTATTTTTGTTTTTCGAGTAGTTTCGAGAGGTGCATGGAACATTTTAAGGAAGAATGCAGACACGTCCTATTAAGTACCTTTCCCCCCAATTTTCTCCTGTTATTAGTGTAGTTCACTAATCCAGTTGACGAGCCATTAATAGTATGTAATTAAAGTCTATGGTTTGGCTGGCATAGTCACACCCACCTTTAATCCCAGCACTTGGGAGTCAGAAGCAGGCAGATCTCTTGAGTTCAGAGTCACTCTGGTGTACAGGTGAATTCCAGGACAGCCAGAGCTACATAGTGAAACACTGTTGTTGTAGAAGTTTATTTTTAGTTGTGTTTAAAATAATTGTTTTTGTGCACTGTTGGAAAATAGGTCCTGGCATTTTATATTGTCTGCAGGTGTTGGATTTATGTGTGGGATGTTTAATTGTTTGTGATCTGCACGTGGTATCAGTAGATCACCTAAGGAGTTCTGAATCAATAAAACACTTGAGCTCAGACGCTCGGGATACTACTATCCACGTTGGCGCTTGCCATGATGGTGGTTCCCTCTGCTGAGGTCTGGCAGGGCATGCACATATAAGAACTCCCTGCCTTCCTTGGTGAGCCACCACAAGAGTGTGCCACTACAAATGGCGTACCAATGTCAGGCCGGACATCACACCATGTAATCCAACGTGGAGACAAGGAAGAACAAGAAAGAAACTCCAGACCTCACAGAATCCAGTAAAGTATGCTCAGGGCAGCTCCTGGAGGACAGAGATTATATATATGCAAAAATAATGAGTAGAAGTCTCCTGAAGGAAGAGGAGAGTGAGGAAGGAAATAAGCCTCTATGAAGAGAAAGTTGTGAAAATTAAGTGAGAAAGAGGGATGAAAAGTGAGAGCCACAGAAGAGAGACCTTTAGAGAAAGACATTTTCATGGTAGAAATAAAAAGTTTGCTGGGAGCAGGAAAAAAGCAAGGTTTCCACGGCTTTTCTTGATCATGGAGCTGGCTCTTCCTGGCAGCCAGGGCATGGGAAACAGAAACCAGAGCGTATAAACTGAGCTTGTTGATGGCTTTTTGTGTGTGTGAAGACCAAGTGGGTCTTGCGTTTGAGGTCTGTGAAGAAGGGTGGATGTTTACCCATAGCCGGGATGAAAATGAATACTGGAGATTCTTCCCAAGGCCCAGGACCCCCTGCAGCTTAGTTAAACTGACCAGTTTTTTTTTTTTCCCTGCAAACCTGACTAAGAGAAAGACAAGCAGTCCAGCCAGATACTAGTGATGATGGTGGTGGTGGTGATGAGAACTCCACCCATGAGGGGACCCTTACTGCAGACAAAGTGACCAGTTATTTTTCCTGTAAACCAGACTCTATCTTAAAATCTGGAAAGTGTTTTCTCAGGGTCAGCACACAGAAGCTGTCTTCCAGAACTGAGCGAGGTTGTATCTCATGCTGGTAGCCGAGCTTGGTACTATAAGAGTCACCCAGGTGGGTGCTGGTTTTGAAGGCATGAAGGGGTCATGGAGAACAGCTGAGGTTGGTACTATGAGAGGCCAGGAGACGCCATTGGTGAAGGTGCAGTTTTGGTAGTAGTTGAAGGCCCAGAATGAAGGAGGTTTTGTTTAAAAAAAAAAAAAGTTGAGGCTTGGCAACCATGAATGGAGCCCAGGAGAGGCTATTGGTGAAAGTGCAGCCCAGCTGCAGCAAGGGACCCCAGTGTTCTAAAGATGCCATAGGGCGACCACCAAGAGCAGCAGCAGCAGTGGAGGGGAGCCACTCAGAGCCTGGAGGACAAGCTGTGTGCTGCAGAGGGCAGAGCCATTCAAGCCCTTTGGAGGAGCCCAGAAGATCGTGAGTGAACTCCAGACAGTGGGACATTGATAATGTTTTTCTGTTGTCCAAAGACATTGTGAAAGCTTGATAGATGCTTGGTATCATTTGGTCCTGTGCATTGGCAACTCATGACTGTTCCTCTTGGAAATAGTTTTTAGGCAGGGTTTCTCTGTTGTAACCCTGGCTGTCCTGGAACTCACTCTGTAGACCAGGCTGGTCTCGAACTCACAAGATCCACCTGCCTCTGCCTCCTGAGTGCTGAGACTAAAGGTGTATGCCACTACTGCCTGGCTCAGTGAAACTTTTTAGAGAATCATACCTTTAGATTTCTTGCTAGAGTGGAGGAAGTAATATGAGGGAAAGATGTATAAAATTTAACCCCTTATTTATCATTTATCAACAGATTAAAAAGCACCTGGGGTATGGATCCATTTCGAATTCCAGAAATGAAAGGGGTCTGTATTTGTCTGCACCTGGGAAGAATTGGGCAAGTTAAAAAATGTAGTAGAATCTAGGTGTGGTAGTGCATGCCTTGAATCTCAGCATTCGGGAGGCTGAGGCAGGAGAATCTTTGAGGCCATCCTGGTTTACATAGTGAGTTCCAGGACAGCCAAACTGTATAAAGAGACTCTGCCTCACAACACAAACAAACAAATGCAGTCGAGCTGCTGTGGTTGGGCAGACATATCCCAGCACTTCGGAGGCTGACGGAGGATTTCCAGGTCAAGACACTGTCTTAAAATGAGGAGGAAGGGGAAGAAAAGAGAAGGGAAAAAAAAAAGTCTAATTTGCTGTTAGTGTCGGGGGAAAGTAGTTATGTAGGCCTAATTGCTGTTGAATGCACACCACCTGCCAGGCATTACACCTAATACCTTTAATGCCTCAGTCAGATCAGTCCCTATTTCCACAGCAAGAAACTGACTTGACAGGCCTCCTAGTAATTTAGTAGAACTGGGGTTTGAACCTGGATCCGTCAGAATTTTAAACAGCTTGTATTTAACCATACAGTTTCTTAGTTTGCCTCCAGTAAGCTTGATGACGTGGAGCACCAACCATGAAAATCAGCAATGACTAAAGTTAGTTCTCTGGTGTGTATGTGTATGCACACGTGCCATGGTGTGTGTGCAAGTCAGAGGACAACTTGTGGAAATGAGTTTTCTCCTTCCGCCGTGTGGGTTGCAGGTGTGGAATTAGGTCCTCAGGTGTGGTGGGAAGTGCTTTCACCTGCTGAGCTGTCTCATTAGCCTGCTAACTTAGTTTTGAAGTGTAGTTTTGACGTCTTGCTTTGTAGCTAAGGGATTAATGGCATAAGCAGAGTTTGGGGTGTGGGGATGAAAGTGTGTGGAAGTAAATCTCTTACGACTGTTGTGTGTCTAAGTGGTCCACATCTGCTCTTGTAACCAGAGAATGCGGTCGTGTGGGGTCACGTGTGTTGGAAGGCGGGCATTCCTGGCAGTTGTAGACCAGGGGTTTACAGACATGCCTGTCCTCAGGGAAGGTCTAATGGGGTAGAAAGACCAGACTGACAGTCGTGTGGCAAGAGTTAAATGCATAAGCCTTCTTACTTCCTGCTTCCTCTCCTGCCTGTTACCACTCCGCGCCATCCACTACCTTCCTCTTTCAGATCCTGAGAGCCGTTTTATTCTCCCTCCCCCTCCCCTCCCCTCGCTTCTTTGACAACGTCTCAGCCTGGCCAGCCTGGAACTCATTATGTAGACCAGGCTGGCCTTAAACTAAGGGACCTGCCTGCCTCTGCCTCCTGAGCGCTGAGATTAAAGGTGTGGCCACTGTGCCTGGCTCCTTCATTTACCACTGTGCTTCCCAACTTTAAAACATTCAGGGTTTTCCTGTTGTGCCCAGACAGTCCATTCTCCACAGTCTGATAACAAAGGACCCCAAAGTCCGGCCTTCTCTCCATACTCAGCCTTTTTCCTTTTTCTCCCTTTGCTCTTTGTTTCATCAGGCAAGGAGCCCCAACCCTTCCCTACCATCCCTACCGTCTCCTGTACAGTTCGTTTCTACTCCAGCCCCAGGGCAGCCTCCTCTGGTACCCAGCAAGGTGTATGACTGGGGTAGGAGTGTTACCTCTCAGTCACTGCTCACACAGACACTGCCACAGACCAGGGAGGCTGGGTGTAGGTTGAGGTACTCACAGAAACTCACTCCAGTGCTTGAGCATTCAGCAAAGTACTGTTCTGATCTCTAGGGTCTCAGAAGCTACATCTAGTCCTGCTATAAGTGCAAATTAGTGTCCTTGGTCAGACTCTGATGGCCTTCACTGAAGGATAGGAGGGATTTTATTGGCAGTTACTGTGTAAGTTCTGCTGCTCTGTCAGTGACTTAAGACGGATCATTCCCTGTTGAGAGAAGAATCTAAGTCTAGTCAAGACATACACCTTTCCTTAATAGCCTCTCCATGTTCTTAGCTTTCTAGAGGCTGGTTGTTCATGCCCTCGTTTCAGAGGTGGGAGTTATGTCTAGATAGATGACATAGATAGGACAGTGTGACACTATTATTTATGGTTTTTACTGCATTATAGAAATGATTTTTCCCAATGTAGTTGTATCCATTCTAGAAGTCAGTTGATTTTTACAGGCAACAACGGCAGCGATATTGGAAAAAGGACATAAACAGGTACCTAAGACTAAGTAAAAGTGAATGAATGATCTTAGTACATACTGAAAGGGCCCTTGGAGATTACAGGTGAGGAAAGTGAGATCCAGAATCCTAACTTTTCATTTTTCACATAGCTAAACCATGAGCTAAGAATTCAGACCTCAGGGCTAGGAAGGTGGCTCAGTTGGTGAGTTTGATTCTCAGAACCCACATAAAAAACACCAGACAGGGCTAGGGATATGACTCAGTGGGTAAAGTGCCTGCTGTATAAGCGTGAGACCTAAGCCTGGATCCCCAGCACCCATGGTAAACCAGGAGTGGTGACAGAAATCCTGGTACTGGGGAGGTAGTGACAGGTGGCTCCTAGAGCTTGCTAGCTCACAGGCTAGCTGTCCTAGTCCTTGTTCTGCTGAGAAGAGACATCAGGACCATGGCAACTCTTATAAAGGAAAGCGTTTAACTGGGAACTCGCTTATATTTTCAGAGGCTTGGCCATTATCATCATGGCAGAGAGCATGGCGGTGCTGGAGAAGTCTGAGAGTTGCATCCCCATCCACAAGCAGAGAGAGTCAGGGCCTGGCATGTGCCTTTGAAACCGCAAAGCCCACCCTCAGAGGCACAATTCCTCCAACAAGTTCATACTGAATCCAACAGTATGTGTGTGTGTGAGAGAGAGAGAGAGAAAGAGGGAGGGAAGGAGAGAGAGAGAGAGAGAGAGAGAACGAACAAAGCCGTGTATGGTGATATATGCTTGTAATCTCAGTTCTGAAGAGGCAGAGTCAGGTGGATCCCTGAGGCCCACTGGTCAACCAATAAATTTCACGTCAGTGAGAAGCACTGTTTTAAAAAGTTATATGGTTCTCAAAGAATGACATCATGCCTACCCTCTGGCCTCCACATGCATGTACACACATATGCACACATACCCATGCAAATTTGCACACATACACAAAACCCACAAACACATACAGCATGAAATTCCAACCTCCGGACTCCAGTGAGGTTCCCTCATTTTGACTTGTACCCCTCTTTGCTCTCGAGCCTACCCTGAAGTTCCTAGCTGCCTCTAGGATCACGCATCTCACTCCGAGCAGCCTTAGATACTTATGCTTCAGCGGGAGGACGTGTGTACGTCATCTCGTGTTTTCTGTGACTGTGCTGGGCGCTGAAGTGTATTCAAGGCTGTTTGTCGGCTGTAGGACCACCTACACCTGTGGTAGAGAAAAGTGCTTGCTGGAGTGTCAGCTTTGCTGCATGGTATCTTTAACCAACAGTTTAAAGTTTAGGTTTACTAAGCAGGCCGAGAAGAAGGTGATGCCACCGAGTTGGTGGTGCATGGTTGCCTTCTAACAGAAACCCTTCGTCGCTTTCCCTTGAAGACATGCTTTAGATACAGGTTTCACTTTGTATCCTGAGATCACCAAAAGTCGTTATTTTTTGTAGTTCCCATTTTCTACTTGAAGATCACTGTTTGAGCGCCGGAAATCCTCCGTTCGGTGGGACTGCTCTTCACTCGTGTCTCAGCTTCTGTTTCACGGTTTCCTTCTAAAGCCCTGGAGTCCCCTTTAGTTCAGGAATGCAGGTACCGTAGGTGAGTTAGATACTCTCCCTTTCCAATTAATAAGTTTAAATTGTATCTTTAAAAATGAGTCATTGAAAAAAGGTACCAGGTTCTTTTGTGCTGGTTCCTCATGTGTTGTAAAGTCATCAGAACGCTGTTTAACATGAGGCCAGTCTTACCGAGAAGGGATCTGAGAGGCAGACAGACAGGTTTTGCTCCAGGCTCTCCCATCACTGCAGTGCAGGGTAAACCTGAAAAATGAGAACAGAGATGGTTATTCAAACTGCTGCTTGCAGAAACACCTTTCCTTCCCGTTGACAAAGCAGAGGTGTCAGGAAGAGCTCCCCGGGAAATGTAAACTGTCAGCCTTACAACGGGCGTCTGGTAAGCAAAGGCTTCGGTTCCTAGTTGCACTAATAAAAGACATTTGTTAAGCCACGTGACTCTGAGCGGACTACTGTGCTGCAGATTACAGCTGGTTCTTTCCTTCCAGAAACTCACCTAGCAGTTTACTTAAACTACACTGGAAGACTTTTTTAGAAGTAAACCTAATGTCATCCGTGTTTATTCAAAGAACAACCGCTGAGGTAGAGACAGTGTTCTGGTTTCCTCCTCAGCCCATCTCTTCCTCTTCAGCCATTTGTGCTAACACTCGTTCTCAGAGTGCATGGAGCAGACAGGCTGAGGCGTGTGCTCTGCGTCTTGTGCTGTCACTTGCAGTACTGGTGTGACCCTGTCGCTGCTTCCCGCCCTTTGCAGGTACAGCAGAGACTACGTGGTAGACGGGGAGCCGTACGCTGGCTACGACAGGCACAACGCGGAGGTGGCGGCCTTTCATCTGGACAGGTGTGTGGGTGCTGGGCAGTAGGGTGGGCTCGTCCCTGTTTACAGGTGGCGAGCTAGGCCACTGCAGCTCTGTAAGTACCTGACATTTGGGCGCTGCCTAAAAGATCACAGTAAACCTTTTAAAGTATTTGTTTTCCAGGTGTGGTAACTTATGCCTGTAGTCCCAGCGCTTGAGAGGCTGAGGCAAGAGAATTGCCATGAATTCACGGGTCACCTAGGCTACAGAATGAGATCCTGTTTAGAAAGAAAGAGGATAAATCAAATTATGTGTACACTTATAATGCCTATGTGTCCATACAGACGCGAGAGAAAACGGTTATGCCAAAATGTCAGTTGCCATTTCTGGTTTGAGAATTAAGGATGTCTTCATTTCTCCATTACCAGTTTTCTGTGTATTTTAAGTTCTGCCCCTCTAAATTTTCTTTAGGGAATGTGTATTTTTGGACCAGGAAATGACATTTTAAAGGAAAGTAACAGGCGTGGTGGTATGCAACTTTAATCTTAGCTCTTGGGAGGTAAAGGAAGGTGCATCTGTAGGCTTTCCAAGGCCACAATGGTCTACATAGCAGTTCCAGGACAGCTCAGGCTACATAGCAAGACTCTGTCTATAAATAAATAAATAAATTTAAAAGCAAAATTATTTTCTAGTGTTTAACTATTGAAAAAGAAAGACCCTCAAATGTGTCTTTATTTAAACTGTGGGTGTGTGGTTTTGGGTAGTTTGCAGTTTGTCAGTACGCTGTTTTATCAAATCTTTGAACCCATCTGAGTTTAACTTGGTATAAGGTATTTTCTAATGCTTTGTTAACACTTATTTCTAGTTCTGATTATAAGGAATTTCTAGCAGAAGCAGAGGGTACTGTGATAAACTCACATTCCCATCCCCAGGCTGAACAGTTTCTCACATTTTACCTGACTCACAAACTCCTTTTTTGCTGACTATTGATTTGATCTTGACAAACACATGAACACGTGTACCTCTAAAAACCAAGATTTAATTACCTACCTCTAAAACGTGACTGACCCTGGCTTTTGAGGCTTACTTAAAACATATTCCCAAAGATTTCTCTCTTCTCTTTTCAACTTTCAAAATTAGGATTCTGGGTTTCCGCCGAGCTCCCTTGGTGGTTGGCAGATATGTTAATCTTCGAAAAGAGATCAAGCCGGTTGCCACGGAGCAGCTGCTGAGCACCTTCCTAACTGTAGGTAAGAGATAGAGGGTGTTTAAAGAGGGGCGTGGTCAGTAGGTAAATTGTGGGGCTTCGGTGAGCAAGCCAGTTGTATCTCTTTCATACCTAAAGACCTCAAGGGAGTATACAAGAAATGGGCGGCCTGATCTCACGGTAGTGTGGGAACTGGGTCTGACAGTGAGAGTGGGAGGTGGGGACTTCTCCCCAAAACACCTCCTTGAAGTAAGAAGTGACGTTTTTACCATTAGTGAAAGTGGTAACGTTATTTATTTATGCTTGATCTTCCAGCTATGTCTCAAATTCGGGATTTGGCCTAAATCGATTACTGTGCATATCATTGTCTTGGTTATCTCTCGGGAACTGCCTCCTGAGAAGTAAGGGAACCCAGGGGCTCGGGGATGACTCAGTCGGTAAATCGCTTGTGGATCTGAGTTCGGATCCCCATGCCTGTGTAAAGAAACAGACAGAAGCAGGCACCTGTAATTGTGGTACTGAGGAGATGGAGGAGGCAGGTCCTTGGAGCTCACTGTCTACCCAGTGTAGTCAAACTGGAACTGTGTCCAGCTTCAGTGAGAGACCCTGTCTCAAAAACAAGGTAGAGAGCAAATGAGGAAGGCACCCGGGATCAACTTGTGGTCTCCACGTGCGTGCCCCTCCGCATAAACGTACACATAAAAATAATAAAGGGTTGAGGAACCTGAAGCAACTCTGTGAGACCACCGGAAGTTCCCGTGTAGAATTGCATTTGAGCCCCTGCTCTTCCTTTGAGAATTCTGCATTAACTCATGGACCTACCTGTGAGTCCCCAGGCCTCTCCCGTGGTCCTCCTGTGAGTCCCCAGGCCTCTACTCAGTCTTGTTCTCGTTGTGGACGCGATAACACGGAGAATTTAGAGGTGCTGTCTCTCCCGTCTTGGCTGTTGGTGGTAACTCTTGGTGATTCAGTGCTCTGCTTCATGGCATAAATGTTGAAACAGACATTGAAAACGGAACTTCACCTTGCTTTTTCGTAGAATGAATAGATTCATACTTTAAAATAAGGTAAAGAAATGCCTGTCTCAAAAAAGTCTACGAGAATAGTATACAGTAAGGAGAGCTCTGATCTCTTTTAGTGATAAGGTGACAGGGAATTCTGATGCTATGGCTCCTGTTGTCATAATTGACTGAAATACTGAATTTCAGATAGAGGTTAGTGAAAATAAAGTTGTAATTTCACACATACCCCAAGCCCCCAGTGTAGCAGGACGTTTTGAGGTCTGTGCTGTGCAGCCTTCCTTATGATTGGATGCCGCTAGGACTTCTGGGAACAGCTTAGGATATAAAAGAGGCGGTGGCAGTTGGAGTGACAGTGGGCGGGAGAGCAGAGGGCTCCAGCTCGTGTCTGAGGGCAGTTCGTGGGATGGAAGATGTTAGGCGGTAGCCTAGTTCTCCAGGCTTCCGACGGATAAGGGGCTGTGAGGATTTCTTCGTAATCTCTGTCTCTCCTGAGCTAGAGAAAACAGTAAAAACACAATGGGAGTCTGTGCAAGGTGGGGTGTAGTTAGGGTTGGAATCTGTCTCAGTAGCCGTTGGGGCAAAAGAATAACTCTGTTACAGGAACATTCAGTAACAAGCGGCACTCCAGCACGGGGAAGAGAATAGTTCTCAGGGCAGAACAGCCCTCGGTTGCAGGTAGAGAGCAAACAGGAGTTTTCAGGTAGAAACAGGGCAAGAGAACCAGGAGTGAAGAGTTCAGTTAGACCTGAATTAACGTTGATCTAGGCTGAGAACAGAAGATGGACAAGGGTGATTAGAAATGCAAAAAGAGGGGACTGGAGAGACGGCTCAGTGGTTAAGAGCACTAGCTATTCTTCCAGAGGGTGCAGGTTCAGTTCCCAGCACCCACATGGCAGCTCACAACTGTCTATAACTCCAGTTCCAAGGGATCCAACACCTCAACACAGACGTGCATGCAGACAAAACACCAATTCACATCTCATAAAATCAATCAATAATAATAATAATAAATAAATAATAATATAACAATAATAATAAAGAAATGCAGGAAGAATGTGAGCTCAGGCAGAAGGATGTGTGAGGTTTGGCCAACGAGGAGAGGAGTAGTCAGCCAAGGAGGAGAGGAAGTGGTCAGGACAGGATCACTGAAGGGCCTATGCATGGGTTGAGATTCTCCTTGGCTTTGGGAACTGTTTTGGGAATCTGAACATGAAGCAATCAGATTTTAATTTAGAAAACTAATTGTGGCCGTGTTGTAGAGGGAGAATGGTGATGGGGAGAATTTCAAGAGAGAGAACTAAGATGAGGATGGGGAGAGAACAATTAGGAGACATCCACAAACTAGAACATAATCGGTTGGTGAACATCTTGGCTAGAGGGGCAATAAGCAGGAAGGGAAATTTAATACCGAAGTAGTTACCTGAGGGATGTACGGAAAAGACATGAAGGGCACAGGAAGAAATGACGCACGGATTTGGATTTTTTTCAGGGGGCAATTTTGTTTCAGGATCATCTGGGAGCTTTTGTGGACTAGTCATTTAGTAGCTAAAGGAGAAAAGCCTGAGGTGGAGGCTTAGATTTGATAGTGTGCCCAAGGAGAGTCAGGAGAACTGTGCTGACCGGAAAAGCAGTTTCTGGAGTGAGTGTGTCCAGGAAGTGGTCAGAGGCTTGGCCCAAGCTCACAGAGTGCAAGGAGGGTACTGAAGTCAGGAAAAGCACGTTTAGTCATATTACTAAGAGTGAATAGATGCTGTTGACTGGTCTCAGGGTGTCAGACACACTCTGAGCATTGGCGTGGACTTGTTCCCTTTTCACCGTCCAACAGCATGCGTGGAGAGCTGTAATTTCATGCTCGGCATAAGCAGTGCCCGCACTAAAATACTGTATATTTGAGGGGCTGGGAGTGCAGCTCTGTGGTGGGGCATCTGCTTAGTGTGCGTGGGTCTGTGTTCGGTCTCGACCCCATTCCCAAATTTGTTTTAACTTCAGAGATCTGAGTAGACCACGGACTCTCAGCTAATGTATTATACTTCTTTACCTAAATGAGACTT
Source organism: Cricetomys ansorgei (assembly GCA_026225945.1). Lineage (NCBI taxonomy): Eukaryota > Metazoa > Chordata > Mammalia > Rodentia > Nesomyidae > Cricetomys > Cricetomys ansorgei. The sequence goes on along the minus strand of JAMJFZ010004090.1, from coordinate 14,321,468 downwards.
TTTTTTAAAAAAACCAAACTCAAGTGTCTGGATTTTACTCCATAAATTGTTTTAATTGCTTTGTTTTGTCTTGTGTGTTTTAATTTTTTGAATCAGCAGTTCAAACAGTTTGTGAGCATGCTGCAAGCATCAGAAGACCACAGGGATACATTTTCTAGTTCTTCCGTTGGTAGTTTGTTTCTTGTATGTTTATGTATGTTTATGTTTGACTCTACCATTCCACACACCATATGTACTCTGGGCATCTTACTCTTTCTGGTTAGCCTAGTGATAGCCTCTGTGATAATTGGCTTCCTTTTTGTATGAATATAAATAATATATCTGCATCCAGTCCCCACACTGCACAATCTACAGCATACGATTCATACTTCAACATCTTACTCTTCTACTTAAATATAGTATAAAACCTCTGCATATTCGTCCTTTCGATTCTGACTCATATCTTACTGAGAGCTCTCTAAAGGAACAGAACTGATAGAATGAAAAAATCTATAAAGGAGATTTATTAGAGTGCTTACAGGCTGTGGTCTGAGTAGTCCAGCAGTGGCTGCCTTACAGTGGAACGCTGGCTGTCTCAGCGTCCCAGCCTGCACTGGAGCCCTAGAGGAATCCTGGAGAGCTGCTAGTCTCGGGTCTGCATTGGAATCCCCAAGAAACTAGCTGTAGTGCCAGTGAAGGGGTGCTGCAGCAACAAGATAGTGACTTGCCCGGCAGAGCGAGGGCAAGAAGCAATGCCCTGTGTCCTTTCAGGTGGCTGCCACCAGAAGGTATGTGCAGACTCAGGGTGGGTCTTCCTGCTTCAATTAGTCGGATCAAGAAAACCCCTCACAGGTGTGCCTAGCACCTTGCGTTTCAGTTGATGCCAGATGTGGTCTAGCTGACACCCGAGATTAGCCATCACAACTAATCACAAAGTGTTTTGTTTTATGGGTCTACCATACATTCATATAATCGGTTCCTTATTGAACTTACATGTTACTCCTGTATTGTGTTTACAAGTATTGTTGCCCAGAATTACGTTGTACATGTGCCACTTCCCTCATGAGCAGAGATTCCCAGAAGCTGAAGTGTTAGGTCGAGTACTTTTGAATGCTAGTGTGTGTGGTCACATTACCCTCATAGACAGTTAGCGGATTTACCTTACCCGCGGTAATATCTGAGAGTGCTCTCCCCTAGTGTTAATAATGCATCCTGGAACTTTGAGGGTTTGTTTGTTTCATATGTAGCATCTGTTCATTTGCTTAAGAGCCGTCTGTATTTTCTGTCCTCTTTTTTGTGCATGTGTGTGTTATGGAGGCTAGAGGGCAACTTGGGTGACGTTTCTCTGACTTGAGCTCCCCGACTGGGCTGGCTGCCCCAGCAGGGCCCAGAGATCCACCTGTCTCCATCCCTTGTGTTTTCAAGGTCCAACACAGTATGTACAGAACCTAACCAGCTACAGCACACCCACAAAGCTGTTGCGTAGCTTTCCCTAAATTTTCTTCCTCTTCCTCCTCCTCCTCCTCTTCCTCCTTTTTCCTTTTTTTTTTTTTTGAGACAGGGTTTTTCTCTGTAGCCCTGGCTGTTCTGGAACTCACTCTGTAGACCACGCTGACCTTGAACTCAAAGATCCACTTGCCTTTGCCTCCCCAGTGTGGGATTAAAGGTGTGCCACCCCCACCCAACAACCTTAAGATTTCTTTAAAAATTATTTCAACTAATTGAAAGTAACACATATAAAATGCTTATAATTACAAAAATAAAAATATAGCTGGGCAGTGGCGGCACACGCCTTTAATCCCAGCACTCAGGAGGCACAGACAGGTGGATCTCTGTGAGTTTGAGGCCAGCCTGGTCTACAGAATGAGTTTCAGGACAGCTGAGGTTACACAAAGAAAAAACAAACAATAAAAGATATAAATGTAATTTGATTGCATTAGAAATGCAGATATTTTACAGTGAAAACAGTCAAGACTATTTTAAAGGTCATAAAAAATAAAGAACTGAAAATGATCCTAAACTAAGAGCAAAGAAGGAGCCTGTGGTTTGGGTGGTTGGTTTTTGTTTTTTGTTTCAGTTTTTGTGAGACAGGACCTCTCTACAGCCCTGGCTGTCTTGATACTCCCTATGTAGACCAAGCTGGCCTCAAACTCGCAGAGATCCTCCTGTCTCTGCTTACCCCAAGTGCTTGGATTAAAGGTGCGCAGTAACCATGCCCATCATAAGAGGGGGTCTGTTGACGAGCTTTCAAAACGTAAACGGCCTCAACCTCTCAACCCAAGCGTGGTGGTGACAGGCATTTGTAATATCCAGTTGTGCCCCAGCCCCCGACCCCACCTCCGCTCCCCAGCGCTGGGGCGGGGGCGGGGGTGGGGGTGGGATTGACTCCTGCATGCTCAGCAGAAGCTCTCCACTGAGCGCCACGCCCCCAGGCAGAACTGTGTAAGCACTCCATCCCAGCTTTCATCGCGAGCTTTAGCACCTTGATCACTCTTGTTCGCATCAGTTATTCCCACAGTTGTGAAGTGGTGGTTTATCATTCTGTCGTTGCTCCATAGACGTCTTGTCGGTGTTCCATGTAGACGAGAACGCCCTCACGTGCATTTCTTGATTCATACCGTGATGAACTCACTGGCTTAACTTTCTGAGTTGTGCTTTCTTACTTTTTTTCACGTTGATATTCTGACGACCACAGACTTGGCCGTTGGGAATCCTACAAAGCCCCTCCGTATCCTTAGGAATGGTCGCACTGTCGAATACTTCCTCACAACTGGCGTGTCAGTACCACCCAGACTCTTCAGTGCTTTCTCTGGCGCAGCCCCGGAGGCAGCTGTGCTCAGCGAGCCCCCCCCCCCCTTTAAATACAGTATTAAAATAGCCTTAGAAATACGGTATGTGAGGCTGGGCCTGGTGGTGAAGCCTCTGTCTCCAGCTGTTGGGAGGTTGAAGCCGGAGGATTGTAAGTTCAAGGCCTTCCTCAAAAAGTAAAAAGTGGCTAGGTGTATAGCTCAGTGGTAGGCTACCTGCCTGCCTAGCGTGCATGCGGCCCTGTTACCACAAGGAGAGAGAGGACAGGAGCTGATGTCTGAGTAAGTCCTGGGTCTTACTGCTTTCAGGCTCTCTTGAAGGGCAGAGCAGGAAATACACAGGCACATGTACACATATCTGTGGCTTTATCTCTGATTCTAAACTTATATTTACTCTGATCATCTTATTTTTTGTGTTAACTTCCTTCTCCGTCTGCGAGAAACCCAGTTCCCATCATCCTCAGCCCATTTACTTACCTGCTCCTGCCTCCCTGTTTGTGACCAAACTAAGTGTACATCTGTGCTCTCTCTCCTCTGGGTTCTTTAGCCAAAATCTGGGCTCTGATAAAGGTCAGGAAACTGGTGCTTTTCTTTCGTTACTGTGAGTAGAGAGCGAGACTGTGAATGTAGCTGGCTTCTGGGAAGTGGGTGGGCAGAGGGAGACATGGGAGGATTGCTGTCTAGGATACAGCCTCTCACTCATTGGGAATGTGTTTACACTGTCTGCTTTATTACCTACGTAGGAAAACATTGTGTGAAATGGACCAATAACAGGCTTTTAAGTCTCATGATGGCTATTGACTTAGCTGTTCACTCTGGTTTGGGAGAGAACTGTGAGTGTGTCTGGCTCGCTTCTACCCTGCAGGGAACAGTACTTGCTTCTACGGGAAGTGCTATTACTGCCGAGAGACAGAGCCAGCGTGTGCTGATGGAGACATGATGGAAGGGTCCGTCACACTGTGGCTCCCAGATGTGTGGCCTCTGCAAAAACATCGGCACCCCTGGGGCAGGACTTACCGAGAAGGCAAACTGGCCAGGTGAGTGCTCCTGGGCGCCCTGATGCAGTTCTTTAATGTACCAGGCCAGCTGTCCTCCCTGAATAGGGGCCATCCATCTGTCCACGAGTAAAAAGGATTGTGGACTAGAGGCGAACATGCTAGACAGAGTCCTGTGTTGAGCAGTGCCAGTGTGTCAGCCATCTTTCTATCACTAAGAAGAGAGGAGATTAATTTCGGTTCACAATCTGAGAAGCTCACTCTATAATCAGTTGGCCACATTGCCTGGGGCTTCTGATGGCACAGTATATCATTGCAGAGCATGTGGTGGCAGAGGCTGTTCATCTCGTGTCGGAGAGAAAGAGCCAAGAGCAAACTCATTAGGCAGGGACTCCTGGAGCATCCCCAGTGCCCTCGTCCAGGCACATTCCCAGCGACTTAACTTCCATCACATTCTAAAAGCCCAGTACCTCCTGGGAGTCCCACAGGCTGAATCAGGGCTTTAGCACATGGTCTTTAGCAGACGTTTAAACCGTAAACCATAGGGGCCTGGAAAGATAGCTTGGGGTCAAGGGTGCTTGCTGATCTTGCAGAGGACTGAATTTGATTTCCAGCTCTCAGATTTGGGGCTCACGACTACCTGTAACTTCAGTTTCAGGAATCCGGTGGTCTTTTCTGGCCTCCACCAGCCACTGTATATGCGCGCATGTGTGTGCGTGGCACGCGCACAAATAAAAATAAAATAAATTTGTTATTATTTTATGTGTGTGGATGTTTTGCCTGCATTATGTTTGCACTACACATGTGCCTGGTGCCCTCAGATGCCAGCAGAGTGTGCCAGATTCTCTGGCACTGGAGTTAGAGGTGTGAGCCACCGTGTGGGTACTGGGAATTAACTCAGGTCCTCTAGGAGAGCAGCACGTGCTTTAAAATGTGAGCTGTGGCATTTGCTCCTGACCTCTAGAAGCTCGTGTCTGTCTCATCCTGAGCAATACATTTGGTCCATTCCCAAGAGATCCCATCTTGACTGTGCCAGCATTGCTGAGAGTCTGTGAGACAAGCAAATCTTCAACTATGAGCCCTACAAAAACCTAAAAACAAGTTATGTGCTTTTGCAAGATACAACGGTGCTGGAGACTCACTCTCATTCCAAAGAATGGAAAGAGCCAGGACTGGACAAGGCAGGAATAGACATTCATTCTCCAGCTCAGCCAGTGAGAACGTCTCTGGGTAACGGTGCCTGCTACACAAGCCTCGGCTGCCTGGGCTCCGTCCCCACTACCCATGTAAGGAGGAGAGATCCAGCTCTGCGGATTTGTCCTCTGACCTCCACACATGTGCCATGCCGATCACACCCCTCACACACTCCGTGTACACACACACAATAGAAAATCCTATAGGGCGGAGAGATGGCTCAGCAGTTAAGAACGCTGACTGCTCTTCCAGAGGTCCCGCGTTCAATTCCCAGCACCACATGGTGGCTCAACAACCATCTATAATGGGTCTGATGCCCTCTTGTGACTCGCAGGTGTACGTGCGGACAGAGCGCTCATACACATAAATAAATAAATAAATCTTTAAAAGAATATTCTACAGCTCGGGCTCACATTGTATGTGAGCTCCAAAAAGCTCAGCCAGCCCTGCCCTGTGGCCTGTGGGCTAAAACCCACAAAGCTTTGCTCTTGAGACAGTTTTGCTCACTGCCCGTAGCTCTCGTCAGCTCCTAGTCTTCAGGCTTCTGGAGTCTCCAGTGCGGCTTTGGCTTTACCCTCACAGCCTTGTGTGTCATGCTCACGGGCTGTTTGCAGGAACCCAGCCCTGTCTGTTGACCTCTCGGCCCTCGGGATCTCAGCAGAAACGGCGCCACAGTTTGTGTACTGTGTGTGCTTGGATGATCCCAGGTCTGGCACTCACTCTTCTGAGTTTATCCAGGCCCTCTTGAACCACAGTGACCTTTTCAGTGTCTTGATGATTGAACATAGAGGTTTAGCCTGGGATGGCCAGGGACTGGAAGGTTCCTGAGATGCCTCAAGGCACCAAAGCACTTGGCTTTTTCAATGGCACCAGTCTTTCAGCAACTGTAGCCCTCTTGGCTTAAATTTTATGTGCACTTCTTTTCCTGGTTCAACCACAAGTTTTTCAGATCTTTTTGTTCGGCATTTTTCTTCCATTTCTGATGGTAAATATAGGTAAAAGCAAGCAGTAACTCCCATACTGCTGCCTTCAAATCACCTTCACCGTATAAGCCATTCTACAAAGTCTCTGGATATGTACAAAACATAGATTTTCTTCAAAATATAACACGATTAGCCTCGTCCGCTTCCCAGTGGACTCCCTGTTCCCATCTCAAACCTCTCAGCACAGCTTTCGCTATCTGTATCCCTCTACCCCCACCAGAACCTCCCAATAATCTGTGCTCCCAGCATTCTATACTTTCTTTAGCTTGCGTTTCTAAACTTTTCTGGTTTTGCAAACCAGCTCCAAAGGCCTTTGCACCTCGCTGTCAGGGGTAGTCATATATATATGACGATATAAATACACACACACACACACACATTTATTTAATACTTATTATTTTAAAAGAAGAAAGGTTCTTTTGGCTCAAAGTTTCCAAAGTTTTAGCCCTGGTCTGCTCTGTTGCTTTGGGGCGTAGGGTAAGAGCATCAAGGATCACATACACCGTGGAGGAATATTTTCCTCAGGGTGGCTAGGCAGCAGACAGAGAAGGAAGGTCAAGGCTGCCATATCTTCCTTCTAGGCCTGCTCCCAACAACTCAGCTTCCTACCACAAGGCCCCACCTCCTGATGACGTCACAGGCGGGCAACCACACTGTTGTCCCATGACCTCTGTGGGATGCTGCAGTCGGATGCAGTGGGCGCCCAGTAACCCTTACGATGCCCCTTGCTTCCAGGTGGGAGTATGACGAGAGCTATTGTGACGCTGTGAAGAAGACGTCCCCCTATGACTCAGGCCCACGCCTCTTGGACATCATTGACACTGCCGTCTTTGATTACCTGATTGGCAATGCCGACCGCCATCACTATGAAAGCTTTCAAGACGACGAAGGCGCTAGTATGCTTATCCTTCTTGATAATGCCAAAAGGTACAGAGCAGCGGGCTGCCTTTTGTCAGTGTCTGCATGCGGAGGGGCGCTGTGCTGGGAATACCTGACATAAGTCAGCTTCGAGGAATGTTCCGGAGGCTGTTGGCGTCATTGCTTTTGGGCCTGTTGTGGGGCAGAATCTTCATGGCTGGGAACACATTAGCGCAAAGCTTCTGGCCTCATGGCATCTGGGAAGCAGAGAGCAAGAAAAGAGGCAGCATCCCAGAATCCCCATCAAGAATGCACTCCAGTGGCGTAACTTTCATCCCCTGGACCCTACCCCCGAAGGCTTCCTACCTTTCCTCGCGCTACAGGCTGGGGACTGCAGTGCCTCAGCAGATAAGCCTGGCGTGGGGACACTCGGTCAGAATCTCCCCAAAACCTCACCTCTCGTAGCCTCGCACTGGCGGTGAAGTAACAACAGCCAGTGTGGGCAGCAAGAGTGCCACACTGTCCTCGGGCTAGTGATTCTCCATCGTTAGGGAGCGCTTCCGGGAAGAGTGAGGGGTCGCCGTTTTCCCAGCATCACAATTCCTTTCCTAATGGAATACTATTTTATACCTGCTTTGAGTTGTTCTTTCTCAGCCTGTGAGAGCCCCTGGACAGTTTTTCTGGTTTGGAGCTGCCAGCAGGCTTACTTGCAGGAATAAGGTTTGATGATTCTGGAAGTAACAGCCACCTGCCTTTCGGAGGGCTCCCGCAGGGAGAGCCTGGGTGTTCTCCACACCCTTTAAAGGCTTTGCAGGCTGAGGTTTCTGCCTTGTCCTAGGACTGGGCACCACAGTGTGGCCCCCAGCTGTGCTCCGGCATCTTGCAGCGTCTCGGCGGGAAAGGGGCCCTTGTTGCCCAGGTTTATTTGCTGTCTGATGCTTTAGTTCAGGCTGTTAATGATCCTGTGTGTAATTGCTCATGGCTGGCTTATTTTTAATTTAAATGATTTGAGCTGTTGGAGCACAAAATTATCTAGGATCACAGTTGGGTTTTTACAGAGCATGCCTGCCTTTTGCTGCTGAGAAGTGAACAGATACTCGCACCTGACTCGATGTTTCAATTTAATCTTCAGCTTTGGGAACCCTTCGCTGGACGAGAGAAGCATCCTCGCCCCTCTCTACCAGTGCTGCATGTAAGTCTCGCACACTCGGGGACCAGCGTCCGTTCTCTTGACCTTGAAGCGTGCCCTGGTTCTTTCCATCCACCTTTTCATGGGCTCCAGGGATCAAACTCTGTCACCAGGCCTGTGAGGCAGCCTGCTAAACCGTCGTACCGACTCCAGGACACAAGTCAGTTGGCTCACAGCTCTCGAAGCTGGCACCCTGAAAGAACTTCCTTACTGTGTCTCCACATGGCGGGAGACTGGAGAGCAGAGGGCAGCGTCAGCTCCCTGAGACCTACCTCTGCCCTCATGAGTAGGTCCCTTTTTAGGGTCTGAGCTCTTTATTATGTTACAATGGCTACCGAATTCCCACTTGAGTTTATCAGGGATAAATACCTAGACCATAGCAAATAGTTAATGAAATAACCTAGGAAAGTAGATAATTTCTTTTAAAAAATGTGTGTCTGTGTGTCTATCTGTCTGTCTGTGGGACTATGTGCTCTTGAATGCAGAGCCTGCAGAAGCCAGAAGGCATTGGGTCCTCTGGAGCTGGAGTTAGTTGTAGGCAGTTCTCTCCAAGAAAATGCTCTTAAATGCTGAGCTGTCTCCATCCCCGAGAAGAGAGATATATAGTTTTTTTTTTTTTTTTTTTTGAGAGAGGGATTTTCAAAGACAGGAGTTCTCTGGGTAGCTCTAGAAATCGCTCTGAAAACCTGGCTGGCCTCAAAACAAAGATCTGCCTGCCTCTGGCTCCTGAGTGATGGGATTAAAGGCATGCACCATCACTTCCTGGCAGAAAATAGGTATTCTTAAAGTAATTTTTTTTTTATTATTAATGGTAGAATTTGGTGAGAGAAGTGGCGCACACCTTTAATCCCAGCACCTAGGAGGCAGAGGCAGGTGGATCTCTCTGAGTTTGAGAACAGTCTGGTTTGCAGAGTGAGTTCTGGGATAACCAGGGATACACAGAGAAGCCCCATCTCGAAAACCAAAAGGAAAAAAAAACAAACTAGAATTTCTAAGATTCAGAAACATTTGAATAACGAAATTAAAATTGCCCCGAGCATGTAAGGATAACTTCTGTTAACGTGGTGTACTGTACCCTAACCCTGCAGTCTGGATATTCTGATAACACATTTTAGTTTCCCACAGACAGGGAAAGAAAGCTCTTCTGTCTGACTTTCTCACCTCTAACTAGTATCATGGACATTTCAAGCCATTTTAATGGCTGCATGGTAGTTCCCTGATAGATTACTATAATTTGTTGAAGTATTTCTCAGTTCTTAGATGTTAAATTTGGGTTATGTTTTCCTGTTACTGAAATGAGTATGCATAAATCTTTGTACATATCTCTACCCCCCAAAAAAATTCACAACATGGCGGTGCAGCTTACTTCTAATACAGAGACGAGTCTGAAATAGAAGTGATTCTTTTTTTAAACTATCTGACACTATTTTTTAAAACATTTTCTACCATGCAAGCTTTAAGCCGAATGTGATAGAAAGATGTTGTGTAGCTTCTCTTAAATCCTTTCTCTTCCAGCATTCGGGTTTCGACCTGGAATCGACTGAACTACCTAAAGAACGGAGTGCTGAAGTCTGCCTTAAAATCTGCCATGGCCCACGACCCCATCTCCCCCGTGCTCTCCGATCCGCACTTGGACGCGGTGGGCCAGCGGCTGCTGAGCGTCCTGGCCTCGGTCAAGCAGTGCACGGACCAGTTCGGGGCGGACACTGTGCTGGTGGAGGACCGGATGCCGCTCTCACACTCGTAACTCCCAGCGGGAGACAGCGAGCCTGGTTTTTTACAAAGATAGAGAAACAGCACAGTCGGTTCCGGGTCCACGGGGCGGCCCGGAAGTGGCCAGCAGCGGGTTCCGGTAGAGACAGGCTGGCCCTGGGAGTGCTCGGTGTTTTCTGCAGTGGAGGCTGCGTCCGTGGAATCGCCCGGTGTCCTCGGCAGTCGCCCGTTCAGGCGGCAGGCGCCAGCTCCGGTCAGTCTTTATCCCCACACCAAAGGACACAGGTGTGCCGGCGGCTAAGGAACTGGCTCAGAGTGTGATCTGGGGTGGACCTGGCCGTCCTTTCTCCACGCTCGTGGATTCTGGGAAAACACTTTGCAGTCCCTTGTGTCTATAAAAAAAGAAAAGAAAAAAAAAGAAGCAGAACTAGTCAGATTGGAAATAGTACTGCTCATCCAGAGTGGCGTCAGAGGAAACAGTGCGTTCTGTTGAGCCAGGATGGCAGGCTGCTGCGGGAGGCCAGTCAGGCCAGTCGGTCAGGTAGATGGGAGGAGGGGGAAGGAAGGGCAGGAAGGTGCTGGGCTCTTAGCTATTGGGTGGTGTGGAGTTGACATCTCAGGGAAGGAGGAGAAGAGGAGGGACCCACTCTAGAGATGACGGACAGTGAAGAACAGCTGCCCCTGTACTTAGGTTCTGAGACGTGTAGGAAGCAAACACGCTTTCCCCAGTCATGTTCAAGTTAACCAGAGTCGTCTCTAGAGGAGATAGTACCATAAGCCGAGCATGGCCCTCTGCAGGACCAGTTCCCCCATACCCACCTTTTGCCCGAAGTAGAAAACAAAGTGAAATAATGTAAGAGCCTCTGCCAACCTCACTCCCCCACACCCCTTTCTCATAGATTTTAGACTTTACCATAGTCCATGCTGGTCTGGAACTTACTCTGTAACCCAAGCTGGCTTCAAACTAGAAGCAGTCTTCCTGCCTCAGCCTCCCACGTGCTAGGCTTACAGGTATGAGCCACCATGCCCAGCTCTCATTTCTTCTACCGTGAATTCATAGGCTGTGAGGTGAGTGGCCGTAAGGCATGTGATCAACAACGCTGCTGTTCTGGGAGGTGATGGCCTTGTCCGCCCTTCTCATGAGACAGTGCCTCCCACCCCACAGCTGGACTAGGCTTGTGACCTGCCAGAGTGGAAGGGTTTAACCTTATGAGCCTGTAAATGAGACGACCACAGATTGGCTGATACCAAATCTGGGTCTGGCTTCAGTCCCTGGGAGTTTGGAACCTATGGTGTGGTGGAATTCCCCCATCCCCTTGCAGCACCGTCAAGGTCAAGGTTAGATCTGTATTCTGGCAGAGTCATTTACAAAAGCAGCTACAGTAAATTACAGGGCTAGGGACGTGTCTGGGTGGTGTGTTCCGTCTGCGTCCTGTCCAGTGCTGGACTTCTGTGGAGAGCAGCCCTTCCACATTGTGCTTGACTGAGACCGGCTTGAAGCTGCCACCTTCTGAGTGTGTGCCATCAGGTTTCTGAAACCTAGTAGCCTGTAACCACTTCAAAATAGCATGAGATTAGGAAAGTTTGTTCATTTTATGTACGTCTTGAGGTGGATTAAGGGATAGGCTGTTGCTTTTTTTGTTGTTTTAGTTCAGGGTATTGGACTTAAAACAAATATTAGCAAAGAAACACTGACGTTGTGTCAACAAAAGAAGGTATTGAGTCCAGTTCCCAGGCCACCTGCTGTGTTTGTCCCAGGAAATTCCCAGTTGAACTTGCTGTTACCGTGGTTAGTGCTTAGAAAGTGGGAGCGAGGTGCTGGAGGCAGCAGAGTGGCGGTCCCTCCTCGTGCTGACTGAGCTGCGGCCGGCACTCCCTCACACTGCAGTTAGTAGACTGGTCCAGACAAGGGGCCTCACTTGTAACGCTGATGACAGACTATTCCTGAGGAAAGGAACAGGCTGCTTGAGGAAGACGCGCCCTTCCTTCAGACAACTGCAGAAAAGCCATTTCACGCTGCATTCTCACACTCGTGGCTTTGGGAGGCACTCAGATCACAGTGGGTAAAGTAGAATTGGGCTGACAGCGGCGTGACACTGAAAGTAGAATACAAATTGTGTTCTAAATTGGGATTGGATTAAGCGAGGAAAGGTATATTTGGGTGAATCTTGGCGTGGCGGTGGGGGTGTATGTGAGGTATAAGCTTCTAGCCCAAAATTCATATACACAAAAGTTTTGTTGGCGGGGAGGGGGGGAAGATGCATTTTTTTTAAAGCATTGTAACCGGCCTCTTTGGAGTCATTTACTAGAATTAGGGCTGTTACAATCAAGACACTGGAGGGATTTTGGTCAGCTCTAAATGACGTTTGCCAGCTGAACATCTGCACAGATGGGTACACTCAATACAGAACCAAGAGCACAGAGCCTGACACCCGCACAGATGGGTACACTCAGTGCAGAACCAGGAACGCAGCCCGACACCCGCACAGATGGGCACACTCAGTGCAGAACCAGGAACGCAGCCCGACACCCGCACAGATGGGTACACTCAGTGCAGAACCAGGAACGCACCCCGACACCCGCACAGATGGGTACACTCAATACAGAACCAAGAGCACAGCCCGACACCCGCACAGATGGGTACGCTCAGTGCAGAATCAGGAACACAGAACTCATTGCTGGCTCCTCAGTCCCGCCCACTTAAGTACCAGTATTCTGAGGTTGAGTTGGGGAAGTTTGGGTATAGAGTTTTTATTCTCAAACAGTTCCTTAACTGTGCTTGGGGAGAACTACAAATAATTCTTTAAAATGATAAGCTCTGATTTGCTGAAGATGCGTGGTATCCTTTAAGGTGTGTCTCCCTGTTTGCACTCAGGGTTAAAATGTCAGACTAAATTTTAAGAAGAAAATGGCTGTATTCAGGTACATTCATGACAGATTATTTTAACAAAGTTATCCTAACAGTTTCTAGATTTTTCCAGTGCTGGAGACAGCACTGCCATCCAAAGAAATTGATGGGTTTTTGCGTTTGTGTGTGTGTGTGTGTGTGTGTGTGTGTGTGTGAGAACACTCACTGGCTTGCCATCTCGTGCACCATACTCCTGGGGCCTCCCTTCTCACTCCTCCCTGGATCGTAAAACGGCTGTTGTCAGCAAGCTCTGGATTTCAGGATAGGTGGGCAGAGGTAGGGTTAATAAAGCCATGTGTGTGTTCTACCAAGGAGAATGGATTTACTTGACACAAGGAAATACTGACTAGCGTTGAGAAGGGACTTGGCTAGGGTTCATCCGGCGTCTCCTGGCAGTCTGCGGAGATGGGTGACCTGACTCTGTGAAACTTGCTCCACAGGGAAAGCTGGCTTTTCTCCCCTTGTTTCTCTAGTCTGGGTGCGAGTGGAGGCTGGGTACTATACTCTCAAACGTTCTTAGGACCTGAGGTGATCCTCATACACTACTGGGGAGAGCTGGGAGTAACTTACTGGGAAGCTAATTTATTCGTCTAAAGGGTGGTGTGGGCCTCACTACCCTCTTGTTTGATCTGCCTAGGATTTCCTCTCAGAGCTATTGTGCAGACAGAGGTTGTACTTGGTAAGATACCAAACAAATTTCTAAGGTGTTCTATCAGTTTCAATTCTGAAAACAAAAAATAAAGATTTTAATATATATTATTGTATCATATATTTATCTATTAATCCTTTTTTTCCCTCCCCAGGGTTTCCTGTTCCATTTCCCTGTCTGTTTTTAAGGGACAGAGTGTTAACATCCTTTGCCTCTACTTAAACTTCCATAGGGATGGCTGCCAGCGGATGAGAGCCTCAGTCGTCCTCACAAGTCTCTGTGAGGCCCACACAGGTTGTGGCTGCCAGAGTTAGGCGTCACCACAGGACTAGTCGGCAGCGTTCCGTGGATGAGTAGTAAACTCCTTTCTCTCGGTTTATTATTCTCAAGATGAAGAATAATGAACGCTAAACTGGACTCGGCAGCACAGTGCACCTATAGGCAAGAAGAAAGGCTCATTTCCCTGATTAGAATTCTTAGGACACCCAGGATTTTCACTTTTTAAGTGGAAATCCAGTATCTTTGTTTTGGGTGTTTTTCAGGACAGGATTCTTTCGTGTAACAGACATGGCTGTCCTGAAACTCATTTTGTAGACAGACTGGCCTGGAATTCTCAGAGATCTGCCTGGCTCTGATTCTTCCTTTGCCTCTGTGTGCTGGGATTAAAGGCATGTACCACCATGCCCAGCAAGGGGAGATCCAGTATCTTAACCCTCAGCCAGACAAGCACAGTTTAGAGTTCCTCTTGTTTGCTGCATAATTGTGCCAGCTCTTGTCATTGTATTTCAGCATAATTCATGGAGGCTGAAGACGCTTCACTCATCACATACAGATCGTATTAGCCTTCTATAGCTGTGATAAAACACCGTGACCAAAGGCAGTTTATAGGGAAAAAAGTTTATTTGGGTTTACAGTTCCAGATGGATAAGTGTCCATGGTGGAGTGGAGGCAGGAGGCATGGGGGCTGGAGCAGAGGCTGTGGACTCTTCAACCACAAGCAGAAAGCAGAGCAAACTTGCAACTCTTAAAGCCTTCCTCCAACAAGGCCACCCTTCCCAAACAGCACCATCAGCTGGGGGCCATGTATTCAAATTCCCGAGACTGAGGAACTTTTCTCATTCAAATGGTCACATAGATCCGTTAGCAGACCACCTCAGCATCTCTTCGCTCCTTGACAAACAGGGTTGAATTTACAGCTGAGCAGCCCTCTGTTCCTAAAGCAGGCAGGTGGGCATGACCAGAAGTTTTCCATAGGTGGGCTTTGGGAAGGAAAGCTGCAGTGTAAGTCCCAATATAAATCTATGAGGTGTTTGGACATTGTCCTGAGAGCTGTACATGCCACCCAGATAGCAGTGAATCGCTGTTCCCTTAAGCCTCTAGTGCAGGCAGGAGAGTTGCTTGTAAACCACAAGTGTCTCCGGAGTAATACAGGTCAGTTGCTCTGGACAGAGGAACAGGAAGGAATTATAGAGGTGGTGAGGCTGATGGTGGAGTCTACAGGCCTCGCTAAAGGAGATGCTGGTCTAGCCTGGTGTATGTGTGGCACCTATCCTGTAAGAGGCAGGAGGAGGAGTGCCACAAGCTTGAAGCCAGCCCAGTCTATGCGGTGAGTCCAGGACAGCCAGCAGCAGGGAGACCCTGTCTTGGCAATGAGTAGAAGCCCCAGGACTCCAAAATGGGATGCTGTGGATTCTGAGGATGCAGGCCTCACGAGCCTGGGTCATGGTATCCTGAGGTCATCGTATTACCTGGGTCCACCCTCTCTTGAAAGAACAATCCACAGGGATTCCGCAGTGGTCTAGGCCACAGAAGTCGAATCTTTAACAGGTGAACTAGGAAGCATTCGTCTTCGTGTCTTCAGAGTTTCTTTACCAAGTTTGTTTGGAGACAAGAGACTTGAGTTGTTCCCCCAGAGTTGTTTTTTGAGGTAAATGGTACCGGCTACCTTCAGTGGAGTCGGGAAGATGTCTCTTGAAAAGTGAGGCCCAATCTAGAGAAATTCAATAGGGTATTGAGCACCCACTTTCTCTTAGAAGCACCTTCACACGCATATGTTGATTCAGTAGGTCTGGGGTCCCACACTCCAGATTCTGCACTTACGGCTGACACCCTCTTCAGTCTTTGGACTATGCTTGAGAAATGCTGAGCCATCGCAGCATCCTGTAGTTCCCACAGTGGCCTCTAGATGTCCCCGTCACCTGGCATCCCTGAGCAAGGAGTGTTACCAATTTACAAAACAGAGACTTAGCCAAAGACTGCTGCGCGAGTTGTTTCCATCCGGGGCTGACTGCTTGGTGAAACGCTTGCCCCGAGGCTTATTTTAAAGGAACGTCTTGAAATCAAGTTAGTCTGAGGATTCCCCGGTTACTCTGCAGTGAAATGCTAACCGAGCCAAAGCATCACAGAAATTACTAGCACTGCCCAAAAGTTACAAGATCATTGCTCCACTGTCGTAAAACCTGTGCTGTTTGACAAGTTGCCGTTTTCAGTATTTTTTTCTTTTTCCATTTGGTTGAAGTTAGCACGTGAGCGGGCACTGTACCACCAGACTAGCCCTCGCTTGCACCACAGCTCACCAGTAAACCCCAGTAGTAACCAAGCCACCCACGCTTCTGCCGGCTGCTGTTTCACATGCTCCATAGAAACGCACATCCTTGCTGCAGAAATGAAAGTTGCCGTGTACTGAATATGGAACATTCATTTGACTACTCTTCACGGCATCCCGATGACATGAAGTGTGGGTGGAGCCAAGGCGTAGAACAAAACTCACCCACAATCCTCTTTCAAGAACATGCCCCCCACCCAATAACCCAAAGACCCCCTACTAGGGCTCACCTTCCCTAATGCCAAGCTGGGGACCAAGGCCCTAACACCTGGGTCTTTGGTATTTTCTAAATATAGACAGGGTCTCACTATGTAGCTGTAGCTGGTCTTGAACTTGGGATGCAGATAAGGCTGGCCTTGAACTCGTAGAGCTGTGCCTGCCTCTGCCTCCTGGGTGCTGGGATTAAAGGCCTGCACCCACCATTCTCATCTGATCAGCTTCGTAAACCTTGTGAAGGGTTCGAAAGTTCTTAGCCCAACTGATATACTTCTCACATGACACGAGTTCCCCTGAACTCGGGGGTTTCCAAAGCTCAAACCCCCCCTGACCGACTTCCTCTTGCTCCTGCGGGACCGGCACCGGGAAAGCCTGCTGCTGGCCGCGGCTGTTTCGTTTGCCTGTCCAGAGGACGGGCGACCTTGGCCGCCCAGCTCCCCGCTGCTCGTTTCTCCGGGCTTCTCCACGCCCCTGCTTGGCGGGTTTCACCCCTTCCCGGTTGTCGGGCTGGAAGAAGACTGACCTACGAGGGCAGGGCGCCAGAGGGCACAGCTGAGAGGTCGGCGGTGGCCACCCTCGAGATCGCAGGCCCGCCCCAGAATCGGCTGCGTCCCGGGGGGAGGAGGAGAGGGGGCAGAGGAAGGGGGAGGGATGGGGAGGCGGCAAGGGCTCAAGTCGGTGTCGGGATTCCTGCAGTCCCGGGCACCAGCTTCAGATTCGGTTCCGACGGGTTTCCGGTCTGAGAACATCAGCTGGCTCAGCCTCCGCGGGGGCGGGCCGGTCACCACGGCAACGCCAATCCCGGGCCGCGCCCGCTCGCGGGTGCCGGTGGGTCCCGGGCCCGGACCCTGGGAGGCGGAAGCGCACGGGCCGGTCATGCTGCGCGGAGCTCTCTGGCTGCTGCTGCTGCTGCTGCTGCCGCCGCCCCCGGGCGCGCACGGCCACCGCGGGGCCCCGGGCCCCGGGCCGGAGGCGGACGAGCGGAGCCCCTGGCCGGGCGTCCGACGCCTGCAGGAGCAGCTGCGGGCGGCCGGGGCCCTCTCCCGGCGCTACTGGCGGCTCTTCAGCTGCTCCGTGTGGCCCGATCACTGTGAGGATCCGGAGGCCTCCGCGCCGCCGCTGGGTAAGAGCGCCCCGCCGCGCGCCTGGCTGGAGCAGCGGCTGCACCCCACCTCGGGAGGCCCGGCCACTGCACCCCAACCCCGGGAGGCCCGGCCACTGCACCCCAACCCCGGGAGGCCCGGCCACGGCACCCCAACCCCGGGAGGCCCGGCCACGGCACCCCACCTCGGCACGGCTCCTGGGGCAGCAAGAGGCCCCGCCGAGCCTCAGCTACCCCGACTCCCCCAGGCACAGCTTCCCGGTTCTTGCCCGCCTTGCTGATGGCTTAGGGGAAGTCATCCGTAGACATGGCGGGTGATTGTCCCCAACCCAGAACCATTCGCTCTGAAGCTTCTGGAGGCGGCGCCGGAGCCATGGGAGTTAGGACCCGATCTCTGGTTTGGGCGCTGTCACTGAGAAACCTCAGGCTTGTCTCTCTCATCACTGCCTTGCCATCTCCTTTCCAGGCTGGAGCCTTCCGCTGTGGGGTCAGCGGTCCCTGGACATCCTCACGGCGTGGTTCTGCCGCTATCAGGATTGCTGCTCCGGTGGCGGGGATTGCAGGATCTCCAACAACTTAACAGGTTGGAGCAGGCATGATTTCCAGGGTCCAGGGATCTGTGGGGGAGGGGAGGGTTGGCGCCTGGTGAGAAACCTACCCCTCGGCATTCCCCCTCCTCCAATAAGAGGAAAGTCTGGTCTGCAATTATTTGAGGGTTTCTTTTGATAAGACTTTGAACTCCATAATTTCCAGAAAGGACTCCCTCCAACACTAGGAAGGGAAGGACACCAACACTGATGGTGCCCCTAACGGATATTAGGATATTACGTTCTGCCATCTAGGAGCAAGTGCCCAAATCCTTCCCGGGGGTGTTTCCGTAGCGTTAGTCCAGAGGCATGCTCGGAAAGCAGTCCAGCCCTAGCCCTCGTCCTGTTGTTTTGAAAGAGTACTTAGATCAGATGCTTAGACCAGGGAAGGAGCCTACCCCACTCCACTTCTGGTGCCCCCAGTGCTGGGGACAGTTTTGAAGGTGCAGAACTTATTGGGATCTATGGGAGCCATGAACAGGCAAAGACTCCGGGCAGGAGATACTTTGAGCTGTAGGACAGGACCCTGTCTAGAATGAAGATGTCCCTTCATTCGTGTCCTACCGTCCCTGGGAGTGGGCCAGAGGAAGAATGGCTCATCTCTGTTGAGCCCCACCATGAACCAGGCCCTGTGCTAAGAGTTCTGCTGAGACTAAGTCAGAATCTGACACAGCTTACCCTCTTTCGGGAGAGTTAGGACCAGAAGAGGAATAGCAAGCAACCTCTGGGAGGGAGAGGGAGAGTATGGAGCCAGACAGCTGATCAGAAATCATGTTTAAAATGTCCCTTAGGGCTGGAGAGATGGCTCAGTGATTAGGAGCCGGTACTGCCCTTGCGGAGGACGGAAGTTCAATTCCCACCACCCACATTACGCAGCTCACTACTGCCTGTGACTCCACTTCCAGGGACCTGATGCCCTCTTCTGGCTTCTGGGATGCTCTGTGTAAAACCATGACACACACACACACACATAGTTAAAATACAAAAAGAATTTTTTAGTTATTATTTTCTAGAGGTCGGGGAGATGGATCACTTGGTAAAGTCCCTGCAGGGCAAGCATGAGAATCTGAACCATGAGTTCTGATCCCCAGCGCCCACATAAAAGCTGGGGGCAGCACAGCCCATCTGCAACTACAGTGCTAGGGGCAGGTGGACCTGGGAAGCCTGTTAGGCAGGCCGTCAAAATGATGAGCAACAGGTCCGGGAGCAGAGTCCATCTCAAAAAAAAAAAAAGTGATGAAGATGCCTAGTGGTGACTTCTTGGATGCACGCACGCACGCACGCACGCACGCACGCACAGGAACACAGACATACAGCACACGCAGTGTTCCTTTCTAGTCAGGCATGCTGTCCTACCTGTGGTCCAGCTCTCGGGAAACAGGTGGGAAGTCATGAGTACAGAGCCAGCCTCGGCTACATAGTAAGGTCCAGTCTCAAAAAAAGAAGTCTCTAACTTTAACCAGCAAGTGTCTGTGGGGGTATAACCTGGGTTTCGTGATTTATCTTGATAAAGTAAGGCTGTGGGGGAGGGGGGCTCTGCATCCTGAGAGAAACTGAACGTTGTTTTCCATTATAAACCAATTCGTACCGTTCCACGGATGAAAATCGCCCTACCAGAGAGCCCGCGGCCAGCCTAGCGGCATGCATGTATTTTTTATTATGTCAGGTGGATCTCTTGCAAGTTGCAGGTGGTTTGCGTTTTAACTCTCCGGTGTGGTATTTAGCCTCAGTCACAAAACCTGTTCTGGCAAAGGCCAGTGGTTTAGTCCTTTGTTAACGTTTCCTGATTTCCCAAGAAGCGGTTTCTCACCTGGTGTTCTCCTATCCTGCTCTGTGTCCCTGTCATCTTGAAGTGCAAACTAGATTAGCCTTTCTCAACCTGTGGGTTGCGACCCATTTGGGGGTAGGTAGAAGGACTCTTTCACAGGGGTTCTCTAAGACCATATGCATGTCAGATATTTACATTCCAGCTCATATAGTAGAAAAATTACAGTTATGGAGTAGCAATGAAAATAATTTATGTTTTTATGGTTGGGGAGTCACCACAACATGAGGAATTGTATTAAAAAGTCGCAGCATTAGGAAGGTCGAGAACCAGCGCCCTAGACGTTAGGTTACTTAATTCTCAGCCAGTGCTTTATGCTCGCCACACAAACAAAAAGATCTGAGTTCAATCCCTAGCGTCCGCGTAAAAGCCAGGCACACTGGTACACTCATGCACACCCACTGGGGTAGAGAGCCGCGGCAGGAGGATCCCTGGGGCTCATTGGAACGTCAGCCCAGACAAACCCAAGCTCTGGGTTCAGTGAGAAAATGCCTGACGTGAGTGCCGCTGGGCTGATTGGTTTCTATAATAGGGTAAACGCCCTCCCCCAGTTGGCAGCACGGCCTCCCTGCCTCCAGACTGTGCCCCTTCAAGGTGGAAAGGGGAGCAGGCCTGGCTTTGGGAAGCTCCTCTCAAGTATGTGACAGGTTGGGACAGGATGGCAGGCAGAGAGCATAAACCCCGAAGCAGGGTTGGGGGCGCCTTGAGCTGTGGTGGGGCCTCCGCCCTGCGCAGCCATTGCAGGCTTCCAGAATCCTGCTCTCCCGGAGGTCAGCCTTGATTTCTCTAACTCTTCAGAAAATGGCCTTTGAGTATCATCTGTCGTAAGGCGTGCCTTCTTGCTTGTTCCGAGGTCACAGGGGTTAGATACAGGGTGTCCCGAGCCTCTCACCGTGGCCTCTTTCCTCCTCCCAGGCTTAGAATCAGATCTGCGCGTGCGCCTGCATGGCCAGCACTTGGCTAGCAAGCTGGTCCTAGGAGCCGTGAGAGGCTACTTAGAGACGCCCGGAGTAGACAAGGCCCTGGCTCTGTCGTTCCATGGCTGGTCTGGCACAGGCAAGAACTTCGTGGCCCGGATGCTGGCGGGGAACCTGTACCAGGACGGGATGAGGAGCGCCTGCGTCAGGATGTTCATCTCCACCTTCCATTTCCCACACCCCAAGTATGCGGACGCGTACCAGGTGAGCCGCAGTGCGGGGCGCCCGCCGGGCAGGGCGAGGCCCTGTGCTAAGAGGAGACACGAGGAGGAGGCTCTGGAGCAGGCTAGCTCAGGGTGGGGCGGGCAGCGCAGGGACGGGAGCAGTGAGAACAGCCACTCCTGCCCTCGGCGGCAGCCCGGAGCTCCCGGAGGGAAAGCTGATGTTTCCAGAACACCCTGGAACTGTTGTCAGTGATGGTTGCATACTGGGGCCAGGCACAGCGCCAACAGAATCAGTGTGTGTGTGAGTGATTTTTTTTGTGTTAGACTAGTGAAATGTAGCTGGGTGTGGTGGCACATGCCTGGAATCCCAGCACTCATTGGCTGAGGCAGGGAGATCTTGAGTTCAAGACCAGCCTGGGTTGCACAAAGAGATCTGGTCTTTAAACACACAACAACAAAAAACCAAAACAGTGGCATGTCTAAGAAAATGTGGGATTGAGAAAAGCAGAAGCTTTACCGTCCCTTCCCCGAAGGCACAGCCTTAGCCAACCTGTCAGCATTCTGCCCTCCCCACGGACACACACACAGCCTCCTTAGCTTACTGCAGCTCTCTGCACCTCTGCTGTCGATAGACCTCTTCCGTCCGTTTCATCAGACAGAGAGGGGCGTGTTCTGTTGGGTTCTGACTTAGTTTCCCCAGATTTACTCTGGGCTGTGTGGCTGGGCTTTACAAGCTTGGTTGCCCGGATGCAGACAGGGAAGTGACACCGCCACAGACTGCAAGCCCGGGAGACTCCTTTTAAAGGCTTGTTTGGTTCCCCACCCCGCCAGGTGTATCAGTGAATAATGAAAGCCACGGTCAGAGGGCTTAAATAGCGATTTGATCCTTCCGCCTCGGCCTCCCACGCCTTGGGATCACAGGCATGCACTGTGCTCGTTTGTTAAATGTGGAGCTGGGCATGAAACCAGAGGCCCCACGCGGGCTCGGCAAGCGGTCCTACTGAGCTGTACCCCCGCCGTTTGTAAAAGGTGCGTCATCATGAATGGCGTTCCCAGTTCTTCCCATGGCAGCCGGACGTGCGCCAGCAAGCTGCGGGCAGGACGTCCCCTTGCTGTTCTTTCTGGAGGTTTGTCTCATGCACACATGTAAAATTAGCCTGAGAATAAGCGAGCAGCCGTGGCCACACCCGTGTTGACTCTCGACTGTACTACGTGGGAGTGTGTAAACCGGGCAGACGATGTCAGCCTCGAGGGCAGAGCTCGCCTGGGTCTCCTGGTAGTTTCAGTGTGGCCTGGGAGGGCCAGGCGGTGTCCTGACCCCATGCTCGGGTGTCGGAGGGAGGAAGAAGGTAGACTCAGCTGCCCCTGAGAAGCGCCTGTGCCAGCTCTGGGTTTACTGTCCTCCTGTGGTGGGGCGCCCCGTGCCGCCCCCTCCCCCCGTGGTAACCCTCCGGCTACCTGGCGCCTGTGCCCCGGGTAGAGCAGGCTAACTCCCTAGAGACCTCGGCCCAGCCGCCGGCCGCTTGGTGCGGCTGCAGCCTTTTCTCTACCCCCGGGTTGGGCCTAACCCTGTCCCTGGGGAGGGCGAGGTGGCTCTGAGCTCGAGGTTGGAACTCAGCCCTGGAGGAGGCGCCAGGCTGATGCTCGTTCCCTGGGCAACGGGGCCTCCTTCACAACGCTTAGCCGCCCGGGGTGGGGATGCCAGGCCCGCGCACGAGAGGCACCTGGCAGCTTGGGGCTCGGGTTCGTGGTGGGTGGAGGCCAGCCGGGGATGTTCCGCTCGGCTGCCCGGAAACGGAAGCCCACCCTCCTCCTCCGTGTCCCGTGCAGGAGGAGCTGCTGGGGCAGATGCAGGAGACGAGGCGGCGCTGCCACCAGGCCATGTTCATCTTCGACGAGGCGGAGAAGCTGCACCCGGGGCTGCTGGAGCTGCTGGCGCCGCACCTGGAGCCGGGGACCCAGGGGACCCACGGGGCCGAGCCGTCCAGAGCCATCTTCCTCTTTCTCAGGTGAGGCCTTCCTGAAGCCGAAGCCCCGCAGCTTGCAAGCAGGTAAGGGAGGCTGGCCCCCCAACCCTCCCCTCGATGGGAACGGGTTCGTCCTGGGCCTGCACAGGTCTGAGCATGCGTCCAGGGGGCAGCTCGCTTGAACTCATGGCGCTTGCACCCGTGCTACTTCCTCTCTGAAACGATTCCTGAGCCTAGGGAGGAGAGGGTGAGGTGTTCATGTCCTTGTAGGACTGGACATCCTGCAGGCTCCCACTGTCTGACCCTCGGCCGGTTGAATCCCCGGCCATCACCGGCTACTGCAGATAGCTTCCCAGACGAGGGTGGAGAGTTGCGTTGACCTATGGGTTAATAAGTCTTTGGGAGTCCATTAATACAGTGTCCGTTTAGCAGAGTGATGCTGGGGATTCTCCTGGAGGGCCAGTGGTTCGTGGCCCGGTAATGGTACAGGAGATTTGTTTCACCTGTGGGTTTCACCGTGTGCCGTGAGCAGACTTAGCTCCAACCAGAAGGCAGGAGGGTACCCCGTGACTTTCCCCAACGTCTTTTAATGTTACCCCTCTCCTTATATCCCCTCCTTTACTCTGCCCTCCCTCCCCTTACCCCCAGTTTAACCCCCCTTCCAATATTCCCCTTTAACCCTTTATACCAGTGCGCTCCGTCTTCCCTCTTTCGAAACCCTCTGCCCATGGCCCGGTACTCCATCTCCCGACTTCCATGAGTAATTGCAAATGAAACACACGCACCTGAAGGTTCAAAGCTGACACAAAGGAGAGGGAGCTTGAGATTTGTCTCTCTGGGCTAGGTTCCTCAGAATGACTGGTTCTGGCTCCGTCCATTGACCTGCGAATCTCATCGCTCAGTTTTTCTTAACAGTTGAGCGGCATTCCGTTGTGTAAACAAACCTCGCCTTCGTTATCCATTCATCAGTGGGTGGACATCCGGGTTTTCATTTCTCAGCATGAATACGGATGGATGTGTTGGTGGGGAACACATTCCTTTGTATATAGGCTCAAGAGTAACGTAGCTGAATCACTCGGTTTTTTCAGGCGTCTCCACGTTGATTTCCATAATGGCTGAACCAGTTGGCCTTCCGAACAATGGATAGGCGTTTCCTTTAACATCCGTGCTGGCATTTGGCATTGGTTGTTTTTGCTGTTTGTTTTTTAATCTTAGCCTTTCTGCCTAGGGTAAGATGAAATCTAAAAGTAGTTTTAATTTGCATTTTCCTGATGGTTAAGGATATTGAACTTTAAAAATTCTCAGCGAGTGCTGGCTAGTTTTTATGTCAGCTTGAACCAAGCTAGAGTCGTCAGAGAGGAGGGAGCCTCAATTGAGAAAATGCCTTCATAAGATCCAGCTGTAAGACGTTTTCTTATCTAGCAGTCACCACGGTGGGTGGGGCCGGCCGTGGCTGGGTTCTGTAAGAAAGCAGACTGGGCAAACCATTAAGCAACACCCTCCACGGCCTCCGCATCAGCTCCTGCCTCCAGGGTCCTGTCTTGACTTTCTCCAGTGATGACCCGCAAAGTGGAAGTGTACGCAAAATAAACCCTTTCGGTCAAGGTGTTTCATCACAGCAGTAACAACCCCAAGACACTCAGCCATTTGTAGTTCATCTTTGGAGAACTGTTTTAATTCTATGCCCCATTTTTAATTTTTTTTTTATGTGTAATTTGTTTTTAGATTTTTATTTATGAGTGCTCTATCTGCACGTACACCTGCATGCCATAAGAGGGCATCAGATCCCATTACAGATGGTTGTGAGTCACCATGTGGTTGCTGGGAATTGAACTCAGGACCCCTGGAAGAGCAGCCACTGCTCTTAGTCCTTTGTATATCCTAGACTCTAGCCCTCAGGCAGATGTGTAGCTGGTAAAGATTTTTTCCCCCATTCTCTAGGCTGATGGTGTTCTTTCCTGAGCAGAAACTTTGTGGTTTCATTAGCTGTTTTAATTGTTGATCGCAAAGCTTTTGCTACTTGGGTCCTATTCAGAAAAGTCCTTCCATGTGTGTGAGTTCAAGTGGACTTCCTATTTTCTCTATCAAGTACAGGGTATGAGGTCTTACGTTGGGGTCCTTGATCTGCAGGGTGAGAGATAAGGATGGCGTTTCATTCTTTACGTGTAGCTATCCAGTTTGACTAGGACCAGTTTTTGGAAGATGCTGTCTTTTCTCCAATGTGTATTGTTGCCATGTGTCAAAACTCAGGCAGGTCCTCCATCTTACTCACTGACAGGGCCTGCTTCTGCCCCAGTACCATGCTGTTTTTGCTACCATAGCTCTGTAGGGTAACTTGAAATCTGGGGTGCTGGTACCTCCAGAAGGTTTTTGTTGTTTAAGATTGTCTTGGCTGTCCTGAGTTTCTGTGTTTCCATATGAAATTTAGGATTCTTTTTTCAATTTTTGAAAGAACTGCATTGGAATTTTAGCAGGGATAGTGTTGAATCTGTAGATGGCTTTTGATAGGTGGTCATTTTCACGGTATCAATCCTACCAATCCATAAACATGGGAAGCCTTCTCATCTTCTGGTATCTAATCCCATTTTTTTTTTTTTTTGCAGTATCTTGAAGCTTTCGTTGTATAGGTCTTTCACTTGCTCAGATTTACTCTAAGATAAGATAGTTTTTGAGGCTATTATGAATGGGATTGTTTCCTTGATTCTTATCTGTAGAGTGAAGCTTTGCCAGGGAAAAGCCCCTGCCCCGTGTGGTTGTATGCCGCTTGGACATCTGGGAACAGCTTGGAGGGGTTATAAAAGATTAGAGCTGAGAACTACTGTAGAGTTGCTGCAGGACAGGGAAAGAGAGAGCACAGAGGCTGATGACAGAAGCAGGCACAAGTAAGGCTCCTCAGATACTCTGTACTATTCCTTCCTACCCCTTCCTTTCCTCCCCAGCCCTGTGAGCTAACTGAGGTTTTAAAGGTTACAAATTAGAAATCTAACATCTGGGAACAGAGGGGCGGAATCAAGTAGCCAGTGGGAGAAAAACTATTACATTTTAAGTCGCTTCTGAGCCCAGATCCAAATGGCAAAACAGCCAAACCCACACCCTCTTTTTAAAAAAAATACCCTTTACATTTTGGCGGCATCTACAAAACCTTTTTAAATTACACTTATCTTGGTTCAACACTGTACATAGGAAGGCTACTAATTCTCGAGTGCTTTGTATTTTGCCACTTTGCTGAATGTATCAGCTGTGATTTTCTGATTGAGTTTTTAGGGTCTTATGTGTAGAATCACATGTACAAATGAAGATGTCCGGGTCTCTCCCTTTCCTGTGTGTATCCCATTGACAATCACTTGTCTTGCTGCTCTAGCTCAGACTTCAAGCATCATATTAAATCTGAGGGCAAGAGTGAACATTCTTACTCTGTTCCTGGTATTAGTGGGACTGCTTTGAATTTGCCCTGTTTAGCATGGTGTTGGGTGTGGGCTCCCTGTGTATTGCATTTATTATGTAGAAATAAGTCCCCAGTATCCCTATTCTCCCCAGGACTTTTATCATCAATGGTTGTTGGATTTTGTCAAAGGTCTTTTCTAATCTAATGAGATGATACATCTACTTATATGGTGGTTTGTGTTTGATTTATATATGTTGCACAAATATTTCATTAAGAATCTTTTTATTTTGTTGGATTTTTGTCCAGTTTTGATTGAGGATAATACTGGCTTCAGAAAAGGGATTTGAAAATGTTCTATCCTTTTCTATTCTGCGGGATAGATGAGGGGTTTTTGTGTTAGTTTTTTGAAGAATAGAATTCTGCACTGAATCATCTGGTCCTGAGATTTCTATAGTTGGGTCATTAAATTTATTAATTATTAAATTCATAAGCTGGGCAGTGGAGGCACACACCTTTAATCCCAGCACTTGGGAGCCAGAGGCCAGCCTGATATACAGAGTTCCAGGACAGCCAAAGTTACAACAGAGAAACCCTGTCTTGAAAAACAAAGCAAAACAAAACAAATTATTAATGTTTTATTTCTTTGTTTTGCCTGCATGTATGTCTATGATAATTGGATTTTTTAAAATTACTGCTTCTGTCTCACGGGATGCTACGGATCCAGTTTGACGGAATATACAGTTTTAATGTACACCCTCAGAGTTCTCTAAATCTCCCTGGGTCTGTTGCAACGCTTTCCTTTTCATCTCTGATTTATTAATCTGGATCCCCCTCCTCTCTCTTTGGTTAATTTAGCTAAAGCCTTGTTAATCTTCTCAAAGAACCATGCTTTGTTTCATTGAGTTTTTTCGTTCCTATTTCAGTACTATACTAAAGCACTGAGTTTCTCTCTTCCTAATTTGGGGGGGGGGGGGGGGGGGGATTGGTATTGATCTTGTTTTTCTAAGGCCTTCTTAAGATCTTATTTTTAAAATTGTGTGTAAGTGCCTTCCAAGACCAGAGGTGTCAGACCCCCTGGAGCTGGGGTTACAGGAAGTTGTGAGCCACTTGATGTGGGTTCTGGGAATTGAACTCTCATCCTCTGGAAGTATAGTGTGTGCTTTTAACCACTGAGCCATCTTTCCAGCCCCTGGGAAGTTCTTTTTGTTTTGCTTTCTGTGATTTGTTGAAGATATTTTCCGGGCCTCTGACCCGAGGCTCTTCTCCCTCCGCACCGGGTATCTGCAGGCTTGGTTTTCCTTAGCGCCCCAGGCCCTGCACATTCTTTGCACTTTTTTTTTTTTTTTTGACATTTTCTTTGATTCAATTCCTTTTCCTCTACCTTGTCTTCAACACCTGTTTTTCTGTTTGTCTGGTTTTTGTTTTGTTTTTGAGACAGGGTCTATGTAGCCCTGGAACTACGTAGACCATGCTGGCCTCAAACTCAGAGATCCACCTGCCTTTGCCTCTCAAACGCTGAGACTAAAGGTGTGCGCCACCTGATCATTCTCCTAGCTGATCTACTGTTGAGGCTTTCCTGAGTTTTTTGAATTCCTAAGTTTTTCAAGTTTTATTTCATTGTTTTTTCTTCAGAGATTATATATCTATTTAGTTTTTATAACTTGGTTTTCATTATTCAACTGCTTGTGTTTCGAGGTCATTCCAGCCTTTATATCGTCTTTGAATTTCTTGATCACGTCTACTGTTGCTATTTTAAATCGCTGTCATGTATGTCATCTAAGTTGATTTTCTCAGACATTACTATAGAAGCATTAATTCTTGGTAGAGACTTACTGTTCCCATTATTCATGTCTGTGTGATGAGACCTGGGCGGGCGCCTGTAGTTGTGCTGTTGGTAGTTCTGAGCATGGAGATCCTGTGTCTGCTCTGTTGAGTGGCCTGCAGTTGTGTTTCCTGTTCTCCAGCTTGCCACGTGTTGACAGCTGGGGCTCAGGTCTGAGTCTTTGGGCAATTCAGTATTGAGGTGTCAGAAGTCCCTACTCAACCCGAGCTAAGTGGGGGTTCTCAGACCAGGAGCGGCCCTTCTGGTGAGTTAGAGGGTTCTCATGGCCAGTCTTCAGGAGTCTTGGACTTTTCCTTAAGGACAGGTTCTGATGGGGTGGGTTAGGGATGCCGTGAAGGCATCAGAACACGTGGTTCCGGGCAGTCAGAGAGGTGGGTGGGGTGCCGTGGTGGTCAAGTGCCTTTTCCTGAGGGCGTCCTTAGTCCTCGGGCCACTGGGCTGGGTGGAGTTGGCGTCAGCAGGCTGCACTCCCCACACACAGGCGCTGGAGTGGGGACAGTGACAAGAGTCCGAGAGAACCTTCAAGTGAGCTGCGTGTTCTAAAGTCAAGTAGAAAATCCCACAGGGTCCCTGCCCCGGAAGGGCTCTCTCTCCTCTCAGGGTGTAGAGTGAAGGCTCTCACATTTGCAAGGTACTGTACAGGGCCGCGGAGCAGAAGCAGCCACTCCAGGATCCCTTTGTTCCGTGTACCCAGATCCCCAAAATGGCTTTGTGGGAAGCAGAGAAGCAACCTGTCCAGTGTGACTGCCTTCCCAGAGCCCCTCGAGGCTCGGTTTCGGACTGTTACAAACTACTGCTTACTCCCTGGCCACGAGCTGCTCTTGCTCCCCACAGGCTGGCATCTCCTCACGGGGATTTCCTAGGTTCTAGGGTGCCCTTGGGAAGTAGGTCGGAGTGATTTTTCTCCCAGCTAAAGTGGAAGACATGGGCTTAGGGTGGTTCCCCAAGACAAGATGGAACAGATTTAAGCCATTTGGTTTCTATGAGAAAAGCATTTGTTGACGTGACTGGAGTGCCATTGTGAGGCGCGTATTTACCTTTGAGGCAGTGGCCTCAGCTGTCCATGACACTGCAACATGCAGAGGCAACTGCACGGTTCCCTGAGGCACTGGCTCGCCTAACCAGTTGCTCCATAGCTTGGCAAACTCTCTCAGGTGCGGTGGTTGCTCAGTGTGACACAGTGACCCTCAAGGCCAGCACTTTGGTCGCTGACCAGCCGCCAGTGGTCCTCCCTTTCCCCTAGAGACCTGACCTCAGTGGACTGAGGCCACGTAGTTATACGCACACAATAGTTCACACGGGTGAAGGCTGTGGAGATGCCACATCAGCCAAGCCTGCCTTCCAGGGAGTTCACTCACCCAGGGGTTGTAATGACACGGCAGTGGTTCCCAGCAGCCCTGCGGCAGGCTTGCACCAAGGAGAGGTCAGGAGCTGGTCTGCCACAGTCTGCTTCCAGCCATGCAGAACCATGCCCTGAAAGGAGCCACCTCCGACTCCTGCTCACGGTTCCCAGGGGTTCTGGGTATGAG
Organism: Cricetomys ansorgei; assembly: GCA_026225945.1. Lineage (NCBI taxonomy): Eukaryota > Metazoa > Chordata > Mammalia > Rodentia > Nesomyidae > Cricetomys > Cricetomys ansorgei. Next base: position 14,291,993 of record JAMJFZ010004090.1, on the reverse strand, counting down.
GGGGCGATGTGAGTGCTGAGTCTCTGGACGTGACTTCTGTAATGAATGTTTTTCCTGTGGTGAGGGTTCTGTGCGTGCACGTGCCAGCCGATTTTAGCATCTCGTATCACTCTTGACCTTGTTGGTTTTACCTATTTTTGGGACAGGTCTTGCTGTGTAGCCTCAGGTGCCTGTAACTCACAGAAATCCCTCTACTTCTGTCTCCTGAGTGCTAGGATTAAAGGTGTGCACCACCCCTGGCCCCACCTTGATATTTGAGATGGGGTCTCTCACTAATGAGTCTAGAGTCCACCTTTCAGATAGACTGGCTGGAGTTGTAAGTACACACAGTCATGTCCAGCTCTTTACTGGGTTGCTGGGGATCTGATCAGGTCTTCATGCTCAGGCAGCTAGCACTTTGTCCACCAAGCCTTTCCCAGACCCAACACAGCCAATTTAATCTGCAGTTTGATCCTGAAAAACAACGGAGAGACCTGATGTTTAAATGAGGTACTTGAGGCTCTTGAAAGCAGACAGAGTAGGTGAAGCCTAGGACTTGCTTGCCCAACATGGACAGAAGCCAAGATTTTGTAAGAGTAAGCTTTATCTACAAAAGCAGACAGTAAGACAGCAGGCAGCCAAGGCTGGGACGAGTCAGCAAAATGACCCAGCCATGACACACAGCCCAGGTGGAACGTGGATGCAACCCTGGTCCCTCGTGCATCTGCTGATGGCATCCCTTCCTTCTCACCTCGGGTCTCATTCTTCAGGTTCTGCTTTGTGGAGACTTTTGGTCCCAACAGGCTCAAGAGGGTACTTTAGATCTGTCGTAGAGTTCCACAGCAGGTCCTGAGGAGCAGTGCAAATAGTTTTTAGGAATAGTACTATTGATGGCTTTGTTTCAGAGGCGGCAGTTGAAGCAGCCAGTGAACCAAAACTCATTCCTTACCTGGGCTGGAAGAATTCGGGCATTTGCTGTGTAGTTCCTAGAAAACTAATACTGACTTGTGCCCACGTCTTCCAGTAGAAGGCTCCAGAGTCGGGGGCACAGCTGGAGAGGGGAGCTGTTGTCTTCTTGCCTGCACCCAGAAGAGGGTGGCTGATGTGTTGACAGGGTGTGAAAAGAAAGGACTTTGAAAATGGACGTGAGTCATCTGTGACCAGAGTGACTTCAGGAAGCACACAGTGGTGGTGACTGCCTCCTGGCTGATGAAGAGCCCCTAGCTTGTCCAGGCCATTTCTCATTTTACAAATGAAGAGCTGGGGCCCAAAGGGATTCATGACTGAGCCTAGATCTGCTCTTTTGGAGTTCACAGTTGGTGATCTCTACGCGTGAAGTCAGCAGGGACCTGGGAGGGTGAGGAAGCAGCACTGTCTTCTGTGGCATGCCGGTGCCAGGGTGCAGCCTGCTGAGCTGATGGTGGGGAAAGAACGTGCAGAGTGGGGCTCTGGGGTCACAGAGAAGCAGGCAGGGGAGTTGTCTGGGCTGAGCAACTCACCTCACTGGCCTGCCGTCCCCTAGAGGGTTGCCCCTAGCCCAAGACGGCGGAAGCAGGGCTACTGTGGCAAGCCCGGATGGGGCACGCTCTGGTGGTGGGGCTAGTCGCGCCTCAGCTGATGCAGTCATGTGGCCAGAAAGCCTCCTTACAGGCTGTGCAGCAAGGGTGGGAAATGCCCTTCTCCTACCAGGCTCCTCCAGCTGGGGGCCCGAGGCCCTTTTTAAGTGTGCTGGCTATGAGGGACACACTGGGCCTCACCTGTTTGCTGGGGAAGGAGGCCTCCCCCAGCCTCTCCACCCAGCTAGGGCCTGGGGAGGCACCCAGCGGCCCCCGTGTCCCATCTGCAGGACACACTCCAATGCAGTGAGTGAATTCTTCTGGGTGTCGAGGACACTCTGAGCCTTGGGCTGAGAGAGGAATGCTGGACCCCACACTTCAACCTGCTGCCCCCACAACCCACCCCGTCCTTCATTTACTGCATTCCTCAATCTGTGGGCCCCGAGAAGCAGGGGAAGAATGAGGGCTCAGGTCCCCAGCACTTCCTCCCAGCTGGTTGCTCCCTAGGCTTGTCTTCATCCTCACCTGCCAGTCACTTCTGTCTCCACACAGCACACAGCCATCTTTCTGGGCTCCATAAAGGAACCCATAAAGGAACACAGGCACTGTAAGACAAGCTTCTGTGAAAGGTGCAGCCCTGGCAGACACCTCCTCTTATGTCCATCAACTGTGGGTCTGGCCAGTGATGTTTGTCTAGTCTTTTTCCTCTCTCTCTCTTCTCCATCCCTTACAACCCAACCACTGTAGCCTACAAGTTTGTCAGGACATAAGGGGACAGTGTGGTTACCCAGATCCTTCGGTGTCTGCACAGAACCTTCCCTTAGCACTCATACCAGTGTTTTACCAAAAAGGGCACAGAAGGCAGGATGGAGGCAAAGCAGGGCAGGAGCTGGTGCTGGCGGTCAGGTAACACACATGGAAGTAGGAGTGGGAATCAACTGTCAGCAATCGCTTGCTGCTTTCAGTAACCTTGGGGGCAGTGTCATCAATGAAAAGGTGCTGGGTTTGCTCAAGGCTGGACGATCCAGGGAGGAAATCACCATGCAGCACCTGGGGACCCCTCTTCGAGCTGAGATCATGGAGTCCCGAGGTAAGTGATCACTTCAGACAGATACAGTCCTTGCCAGGAGCCCCAGCTGGAGGGGATTAGTACCCGTATCAAGTGTGGGAGGGTGAGGGTGTCTGAACAGTGGAGGGCACAGGACAATCTCAGATTGTCAGCTTCTGGTGGCACAAGTACAAGCAAGCCTGAACTCCCCTGAAAATGCCCTCTGAAGAGGATCACTGGCCCCAGAAACATAGCCATAGTCTGTGATGGCTGTGGACCAGCAGATCTGAGAGGACAGTGCAGGTGGTTCAGCAAGGCGGGACGCCTCCACCTGCTTCCTCACCAAACAAAGCGCAGGCGTGGTGGTGGTGCCCTGCTGCAGCTGCATGCATCTTGGCGCCTGCCACCGATGGCACTTAATACGGCTCTGTGGGAGACCAGATCTTGCCCACGTCCCAGTTTGGGGGACACCTTAAGTCTCCAGCAGGGTTCCGTCCCAGGCCAGACTCCATGTAACTTTGGGTCTTGATTTCAGACAGCAGCTTTGGCTCCAGCCGTATGGTGAAGGAAGACCTTATAGACTTCTTTATCCCCTTCCTGCCCCTGGAGTACCGCCACGTGCGGCTATGTGTCCGAGATGCCTTCCTGAGCCAGGACCTCCAGTACACAGAAGAGGCCCTGGATGAAATCGCCAAGATGATGACTTACATTCCTGAGGAGGATCAGCTTTTCTCCTCTCAAGGCTGCAAATCTATTTCCCAGAGAATCAACCTCTTCCTGCCTTGAAAGTAACTCACTGGGCTGCATGGCACTAGAGAGAGACCCTGGTGTCCAGTAACCACTGTTTCTAGCTCATGTGGAGAAGGCAGGCCCTTACAGAGGCAGTTCTTAGAATCACTTGGTGCCTTAAGGACCTGTGTTCTAGACATTCTGAAGTCAGAAAGCCGGCAGGGCCTCAGAACACCCCCTGCGTCTCCTGCTCTTCCCAGGAAGTGGCTAGACTTGAGAATGAGCCCAGGTCTGCAGGACACTTGGGCTACAGAACATGGAAGAATGAAGATCTGGGGCCCAGTGGGAGTGTGCCCAGGTCTGAAGGCTTTTAAGCTGGAAGGGGGGGGTCGGCTCCTTAGTGTGAGCAGATCATCAAAGGGCCTCAAAACATGTCAGTGAAGGGGTGTGGGGACACCTGTGATCCCAGCACTTAGTAGGCTAACCTAGGAGATGGGAAAGTTAAAGAAACCAGCCAGGCTGGACACACCTACACACCATAGGTGTGCATGTTCTGTCCTACGGACTGAAAACTTTTTTAATTAGGGGCCTTGCTGTGAAATGTATGTGTAGATTAAATTTTGTATTTTTCTAAGGTCTGTGGCCTCCTTTCTTACTGAGAGCTGGTAAGTGTTCTCAGCACCAATGGTGCTGGTGGAGACTGGGCAGGCACTGACACAGCACAGGCTGACTGCGAGTTGGTTTCAGTCCTCTTTGGGGCTGCAGCAGCTGAGCTCAGAGCCACACCAGCTTCTTACTAAGAGGCTCCCAAGACTGAGCGCTCAGACACAAGCCCTCCACCCAGACAAGGACAGCTGTGGTTCCCGAGGCTGCCATGCTGAGGCGGACCGTGCAGTCCTGTGTCTTTGGGCCGCATTCGGCCCCTTCATGCTTTTGAAACACCCAGGTCTTTGTGCTCTGTCAGATCCCTGCTCTTATTAAGGCCGGCCCCAACCCTCTTCCCTTAACCCCTGTAGAACGAGCCGATTCTGCACCCTCCATGTAACAGCTGGGTGTTACACAAGTACTCACCTGCCTTACGGTTAGGGGGTACCTAGCCCAGCCATAGGGTACAAAGCAGCTCATGAAGCTCAAGGGTTTAGGAGCTCCACTGCCACAAACAGGGATGGAGAGCTAACAGTTCAGATTTCTTATAAAGCAAGACTGCAGAGTCCACAGCGTGGGGCTCTGCATCTGGAGGGGCCCTCCCCCTCTATGCACAGCCCAGGGCTTCCCCCCCCCACACACACACACAGCCCACAGCTCCCCTTTGGGAGGGTTCTGCCCCATACACAGTCCACAGCATGGGGCTCCCACGTCTGTGAGAGCTCCACCTCTGACATGCCCCTCCTGGGCCTTGCTCCCCTCAGCATCCACAGCTCAGGCTCTGTGGACCCCTCATGTGGAGGGAGCTCCACCTCAGCACTGCCCCCTTGCCAGACCCAACCCTCCTCCAGGTGTCACACTGTCAAGCTTGACAGAACTGCTTCATGGTGGCCTTGCAGGCGGCCCTGCCAGCAGGCAGACCCAGCTGAGGACTGGGCTGCTGGCTGCCTGCTTCTGACCCAAAATGGCACCTCACAGCTATCTGTGTTTCTGCTGGGGAACAAATCTGACTTTCCCCAGCAAGCCTAGCCCCTCCCGCTGTCAACTGCTGTTCAGGGCTAATGATTGCCTTCCTCACCAACCTGCTGGGGACCCCAGGGGCCCAGCCACCACCTCTTGCACCCACCATAGACCCCAAATGATGCCAAGGACCATTGGGGAGCCAGCACATTTCCCCTTTGGGGAAGTCTGGTACTGCGAGGCTGGGGAGCTCTGGGACTTGAGACCCCCCCATAAAAAAGCTCCACCTAGGACTTGCAGGGACCCCCCCAACCTGGCAGAGCAGCACAGAAGTGGCCCCAACTAGCACAAAGGGCCCTACGCTGGACCCCTTATCCCTCTCTGGACTTTCCAAATAAGGGCAAAAAATCCCACCAATCTCAGGCTTCACCTCCCTAAGGGACACTAAAGAACAGCCTTCTGGACTCTACTGGGAGTAGGGAGGGGGTGCGACTTCAGCTGCTACCCTCCTCCCAGTGGAGGCAGCCCCCAAGAAGTGTGAAGAACACCTCAGCTTGGCCAGGGATATTTTCCTTCAGAGCTGCAACATTGGGGACACCTTCCCACCTCAGAGCTGTATGGTCCCTGGGCTCCCAACTGCCAGAGAACCTTCCTGTCAGAACTGTGTGGTTCTTGGGCTCCCGAATGCCAGGCCATTTTTCCATCTCTGTTCCAGATAAATTAAACAAAAAGCAAAAGAACCTCAAAACCCTAACAGTTAGTAGGTATAAACATCAAGTAAGATCAGATTTCCTGGGCAAGCCAGGCGTGATGTTTATCCCGTACCCAGGAGGACAGAGCATCTTTCAAGGGCTGCAAAGTGGGAACCAACTGAACTGCAACAAGAAAACCCCGTAGATACCATCCCACCCAAGAGCCAGACACACCTTTCAGGGCAGGCTGAACAAGTCCTACCTGGTCTGACAGGACTGGGATCCTAGAAATACAATGATCTCAATGCAGAGGAGGGGCTTCGGAAACTCAACCACTCCAGAGCAACCAGCAGGTCTGCGGCGAGATTAAGATGGAAAAAAAGTCTCAATTTCTTGAGACAAAGCCTGTGGGGAGAGACGTTCTGAGAAATCACAGCAATATACACATCTCAGAATAGCACTGGACCCTGAAGAACTAGGGAAACACTAAGCTCAAAATTAGTAATAACAAACATCACAGTGGAAATAAATGAAAATGAAACCAGTGTAGCAGCAGGGTCACGCACACCTGTAATTCCAGCACTCAGAAGGTGGAGGCGGGGGAGGGGGGGAGGGGGGGGGAACGTTCCAAGCTTGAGAAAACTTGGGCTGTCTTAACGAGCCTGAGCTGGCTGGGGATACATGGCAAGACCCTGTCTTGATTTTTCTTATCTTTTTGAGACATTGACTCATATGGGCCAAACTGGTCTTGAACTCTGTGTGATCCCAGAATGACCTGTTTTGCCTTCACCTCCCAAGTGCTGTAATTACAGCATGTGCCAGCACCTGGATTTGCATGGTGCCGAGCTCAGACCCAGGGATTCTTACATGTTAGGCAAGCACTGTACTATCCCAGCCCCAAGACCCTGTTTCTAAATAAAGACCTTGGATGCTAAAAACAAAGGAGCAAGGATCAGTGAAAAGGCTGATAGTTCTTCCTTTTTGTACAATAAATGTGACTTACCAGCTAAGAAAAAGCGAAGAGGGTGGGTGGTGCAGGAGGCATTACTACTGGTAACACAGAAACACAAAGGATTAAAAAAAAATCCATTAGGATCATATACCGATGAATTAGATTATGTGTAATAGACAATTCCTGTACATAGACAACCCACAAAGATTAAACCATGAAGAGACAGACAGCCTGAAAGTCTCACATCAAAGAATAGCCCAGGATCTGATGCCTTCAGGATGAAATCTACCTTTTAAAGAGAGTCTGACTGGGTGTGGTGGCATACCCCTTCTGATCCAGAGGCAGAGGGATCTCTGTAAGTTCAAGGCCAACTTGGTCCAGATAGTGAGTTCCAGGATAGCCAGGGCTATGTAGAGAAACTCTGCCTTAAGATAGATAGGTAGGTAGATAGATAATGTCTGGGTGTGGCGAAACACATTAGTAATCCCAGTACTAGGGGGCAGAGGGAAGGGGTTTGTGAGTTCCAGGCTGGTTCTGAGACAAACACTAATACAAGTCTATTGAAACTACCCCCAAATTAAAGAGGAAGGAATATTTCCAAACTCATACCATGAGGCATACCTTGTTAGCAAAACCAGACAAGGATATAAAATCAACAAGTCAAAAACAACAAAACTCTACCCCACACCCAAAAACCTATAGGCCAGTACCCCTAATAAACAGAGATATAAAAATCCTTAACAACACATACAACCAAATACAACGTCACAACAAAAAGATCACTATAATCAAAAGGAATCCTTCCCAAGAATACAAGGATGGCTCAATCTCTGTAAATTACTAAATGTGATCTATCACATTTACAGAATGAAAGGTAAGAAACGTATTTCAAGAGATGCAGAAAAGCCACTTGACAAAAAAGTCTTCATGATTTTATAGAAGCACACCTTTAACCCCAGCATTGAGAAGGCATTGAGAAGGCAGAGGCAAGCAGATCTCTACAAGTTCTAGGCCAGCCTGATCTACAAAACCAGTTCCAGGACAGCCAAGGCTGCTACAAACAGAAACCCTATCTTGAAAAAAATAAATAAAAAAAACCCAAAAAACAAACCAGTTGTTTAACTGTAGAAATGATAAACACCTGCTAATTTTAGCACTTAGATATGGGCAGGAGGATAATTTTTTTTTAAAAAATCAATACTGTTTTCATACGTTAACTGAAAACGAAACCAAGAAAACAATCTTATTTATAATTACAATAAAATATTTAGAATAAATGTAAGCAAGGAAGTAAAATATTTCTACATTGAAAACTAAAAGAACACTGATGAGAAAGACTTCAGACACAATCATGTTTATGAGCTAGAAGATTTAACAGCAAAAAAATGTCCACACTACCAAAGTGATCTACAGATTCAATGAAATGCCTAGCAACATTTTTTGCACAAACAGAAAAATTATCCCAAAATTCATATGAAACTGCAAAATCCTTACGTAGCTAAAGGAATCTTGAGCAAAAGGAACACAGCTGCATTATATTACCTGACTTGTGCGGAACCAAAACATGGCACTGACACAGACATGCCAGTGGAACAGAACGCAGAGGAACACATGCACTTCAAGCCAACAGACTTCTACAGTGGTATCAGGAAAGTACAACAGAGAAAGGGCAGTCTCTTTAATAAAAGGTTTTGGGTAATGTGGCTGGGTGTGTACATGTAGATCTTTTTCTATTTTTATTAAGACCTCCATTTTTTCAGATTTGAACTTTTTAAAATATTTTATGTACACTGGTGATTTGCATACATATGTCTGTGTGAGAGTGTTGAACTCCTGTAACAGGAGTTAGAGACAGCTGTGAACTGCTTTGTGGGTACTGGGACTGGAACCCAGGTCCTCTGGAAGAGCAGCAAGTGCTCTTAACCTCTGAGCTGTCTCCCCAGCCCCTGTGCAGGTAGACCTCATCCCTCACCACGTACAAAACCAACTCAAAATGGATTAAAGATTTACACGTAAAGCCTGAAACTAGAAACCAAATGAAATGCACCAAGACATCGGTATGGGGAAGTTTTCTGGAAAAGACCCCAATAGCAGAGCAATAAATGGCAAAAGGATTTCACCAAACTAAAAAGCCAAATGGCCAAATAAACGATCAGGATGAAGAAACAACCTACAGGTTGAAAGGAGATATAAACTATTTGAGACACTGAGTTACTATCCAGAATATAGAAGGAACTCAAACATTTCAACAAATAATCCCATTAAGACTTGGAAGAAAAATCAGAACAGATGCTCTTCGAAAGACAAGCGGGCTGGAAAGATGGTTCAGGGGTCAAGAGCCCTCATTCTGTTCCAAGTTCACACATGGTGGCACACAATTATCTGTAACTTCAGTCCCAGGGGATCCAATACCCTCTTTTGGGTCTGTGGGCTCCAGGCATGCATGTGACATAGCCACACATGCAGACAAAACATTCATGCGCATAATGTTTCAAGAAGGCTTAGAGATAAAAGTTCAAAGGGATCCAACAGTCTCTTCTGGCCTCTGAGGATACCAGCATACACACACACACACACACACACACACACACAACCACACACATAGACACACACACACACACCACACAGACACACACATGCATAAAAACAAAACTTGTTTTTAAAAAAAGATGATTGTAGGCATTTCAACCAGCAAGGAGGTTAGAGGCTGGGCATGTACAAACACCTGTAATCCCAGTTTTCAGGATGGAGAGGCAGGATGACCAGGGTTCAAGGCCAGCCTGGTCTACACAGCAAGGATGAGGCCAGTCAGAACAACACAGTGAGACTCTGTTTTAAAAATAAAAAAGACCTAGAAATGAATGTTTGAGGAAGCAGGTATGTTTAACATAATTTCATTATACAGTATATACAATAATTTAAAACATCACATGATGCCCCATAAACATGTATAGTTTTATGTACATTAAAAATTTAGTAACAGAATATACTTCCAACTGCTTTAAATATGCTATAAAGTATAATATTCCAGTGTACACAGAATTTTGGGAATGCTGAAAAATAAACAACTCCCACTGCAAGGACAGAAGAGAAACGGAACTGTACCCAACAGACGCCTGCACCTGCGTTCAGGGCGGCACTACGCACAGCAGGCGGGAACAGAACAGCCTGAGCTGGTGGTGGAAACGCACATACACACAACGGGAAAAGAGAGCAGGAAGCACAAATCCAGTCTTTTGAGGCCACATGGATGAATGTGGAAGACACTGTGCTACTTTAAATACGCCAGGCTCAGAACAGCAAACACTGCAAGACCCCACTAATGTGGAGTGCCAAGGGGCCGACCTCATGAAGGAACGAGAGAGTGGCTGCCAACACCCGGGGCCGGGGCCGGGGCCGGGCCAGGGCCAGAGGAATAGTGAACACCGCTCAGTGGCCACTGTGACAGCTACAGCCAGGTAAGAGAACTCAGTCGTGTTTTGCTGCACACTGGTTGACTATGGTTAACAATACTGAACCGAGTATTTCAAAAAATCCTAACAAAGATTCTGAATGTTCTCACCACAATGAAACCAGGCCATGGATATTATAAACACACTGATTTGGTTATTGCAGTGTACACATGTACAAAACACATTAACCTCAGTAAATGTGTACGAACATGTCAAAAAGATATTGGGAGCTGCGAATGTGGTTCGGTTGTTAAGAGTGCCTGCTTATCATGTATGAAGCCCTGGGCTCAACTGCCAACACCTATATAACAGTGTGGTGGAATACAACAACCCAAGCAGGCAATCCTAAGTTCAAGGTGGTCTTTGCTCGCATAGCATATTTGAGGCCACCTTGGGAAGGATACATGAGACTCTGTCTCAAAAGCATGAAAAAAAATAAGTAATTCTGAAAAAGAAGGATGTTTTTCCAATGTTTTCTTTGAGGACCTTTACTTATTCAAGAACTTATACACAGTTGTGTTCAGAATGGATTTTCAGATATTAATGTCTCTGCGTAGTCCCTCCACGTTAAAACACACGCTCACACATTACCTACCTGATGTCCGCCAACCCAGGCGCCAGGAGGCACCGTATGTATGGCCACCATAGGATGAGGGTTTCATACACGGCACACTCCAGAAAGAATGTATCAGAGGGATGCTTACTAATCGTCTGCTGGACCTTAAAGTCGTCTACGTATGCCTATGAAGACCTGCTTAGCTTCCCTGTCAATTAAAATCCTGGGAGAAATACTCAACTCAAGCTCACTTTGCCAATAAAATATTTCAACCTTTATTTAAAACAAAACACAACTTGCAAGCCTTGTGAGAAACTGCAGGAAGCAGTCCCTGCCAAGGGCATCATTTATTTACATCAAGTTTAACACTGTTAGCAGTTCACAGTCAGACAACAGAGAATTAAATTAGAAAAACAATTGAAAATATATTACAATAACAATTAAGAACAGATACTTGACAACAGTGGTAGTGTGACCCATGACTGACATGTTCTAGTTAAATCCCACACGGCCTCAGTGGGCACCGCGTCCCTCGGAAATGCACAGTGCCCACTGTGCGCTTCCCCTCTGTGTACCACCTACGCCTGCAGTGTAACCTTTGGTATAAATATTAGTTTCAAAGAGTCTGAATTAGCAAGTTTTAGGACAAAGTTCTGTCAACCACCATGAAATATTCAAATTTACTTTTACCAAGCAAGCGCAGAACTGGGGCTTCTCCGCTGATCGTCATTACAGAATCAGACCGCAAAGGAGAGCGTGCAGCGTCTGCAAGAAGGCGCTTGTGCATGCAGCGTGCTCCGGAGCTGTCCGAGGGGCACGCTCACCTGCCACTGCATCTGCCCTCAGAGAGGGAGTAAGGAGCTGTGTCGTGAGCGCCTCACCTCTGTGGTGTCTGAAGGTCGTTTCTCAAGGTCTCAGCAGTGGGAGCGGGCCACGGAGATGAAGAATGCTGGCTCACTGGCCCTGACCACCAGTGCTCTTGCCATCCACAGCACGGCGTGGGTCTTAAGATGCCCAGCATAGCGTGGGAACCACTGCAGCCCTCTGCAGTATCCTGATTCAACAACGAACTTGTTATTTTATAACTGCTGAAAACTAGGAACTTATGTATGTGAAATTGTTATTACGTCCCACTAGTCACTAAAACACCTGGTCCCTAAAAAGATGTTAAACTCCTTCCTATTCGGGGGTTCAGAATCAAGCCTAAGCAAGTTCCACCCACACAACTTTCACTAACTTGTGAGCATTAGTGCCTTCCCCGTGTCCTGAAGGGTCCGTGCTCAGAAACAGCTGCATAACTCAGGACCCACAGAACACCCCATCTCCCTCAAGACGCCCTGGTCTGAGGATAAGTAGACACACTGTCCCCTTAGATAGCGGCAGGCTTGCAGACTGACTCAGTGTGCCTCTTGTCCTCTCTGGCTGACAGGGCTCTGCTTCTCTGCTCAGGTTTTTCAGCACCGGGGAAACACGGAGCAAAGAGAGTGTGTGTGGAGGGAGGTGGGTCCAGAGGGGCCTCTTCCTTCCCTCCCCTCAGCCACGGGGCTGAGGAAGGTACAGCAGCGACTGCCAGTCAGCATTTCACGTGTGGGGAGAAATGAGCAGGGTGGGGGTCTGAACTGGCAGACTTTTGAGCCCTGAAACTTGTTTCAACCAGGTCTAACTCAACAGTTATGCACACCAGCCCAGCAGGCAAGTATGTCCCCCGGCAACACCCGGGCACAAACCTCAGGGTGACCACCCGTCAGCCCCTAATCCAGATAAACTGCCCCAGACCTTATCCAGGCAACAGCACAGGGTTCTGGGTCACCTGGGGAACTAGACCAAAAGGAAAAAAATATCGTTACACACCCAGTCAAGATGGGAAACACACGTACGGCATGGGAAGCAGCAGCCAAGAGTCAGCTGTGAGCAGGGGGAGCCAAGCCAGCCTCCTCGGTAGAGGAAGCACAGGCAGCTAGCTGGCTGTGCTGACCACGTGGTGACCGGAACCACTACTCCAAGTGCTGCTGACCCAGAAGTTGGAACACTGGGACTCTATGCGCAAGACGTCAGGAGTGGGCGAGGTTTTAGAAGCATCCCAGGCCCTGCGGCTGCTTCAGTCTGTGCACAGGTTCCCTTGGAACTGCCTTGCTCTAGGCTCCTGCATGCCTATAAAACCCAAACAGAAACCGGCATTTTTGAAGAACTGAGCTACCAGCTTGACAAAGCTGAGGCGGACAGGAAATATCAAAAGTACCGGCCATGGTAGATGCTGAGGGCAAAAAGATGGGTCCCAGATCCAGGTGAAGCAAGTTAATGCATGCAAGACGACGGAACAGATCACTAAGAACAGAAATAGAGATGACTGTCACACCACACCGACTCTTCTGAGACAAAGCCTAACGATGCAAAGGGGAAAACGGTGGGGCGGTCGGAACAAAGCGCGGTCGCAAGTCATCTCCACGTGATTTACTCGCGTACACGATAACCTAATAGGTGACTTAAGTCCGCTGCTTTTTTTTTTTTAAGGAGAGATGATGAATGTCATTTGTAACTGATAGAAAATTCTCCAAGTATATCAGTCCTCTACCCAACCCCGCGAGCCCCCAGGACGTCAGTTCCCACCACGGCAAGTATATCAGTCCTCTACCCAACCCCGAGAGCCCCCAGGATGTCAGTTCCCACCACGGCAAGGACACAGGACTGAGCATGTAGTGGACGAGTGCTCAAGAGAAGAGCCTCCATCTTCCAGTCATGGGCCCAGAGCGCCGCTGGGCTCCTAAGGGAGTAACCCACCCGCTTCTTCAAGTCTGATTCTAGCCCAGGCTCGTCTGGAACTTATCGCGTTACTGCTAGGATTACATGCCACCACTTCACTACTTTTTAAAGATGAGAATTAAACTCCAAAATTGGTCCCCAGTTTTCTGACGTCCCTCAGGTCTGAACTATTAGCAAACACGTGCAGTCTCTTCACAGACTCACTCAGCAGTTCCATGTACACGTCTGCTAACAACCGCAGGGGCGATCTCGAGCGGCAGCTCCGGGTCAGCTCACCTTCCACAGATATTGTGACACAACTTTACAGTTGACTGCGTTTGATTCCTCAAGGTGCTTTCAGACACAGTATCTCATGGTCATTAAAATGACACTGAACAATAGCTTTATTTTTGAACAAAAAGGAATGTAGGACTAGTTTTTTTTTCTTATTTTTTAACTACAAAGTGCAGATTTCTGTGAGGCTGAGGTGTAGCGGAATGGCGCTATGCTCGCTTCATAATCGAGTCCTACTGAGGCTACACTGCCATTACTGAACACCCACGCCCCCCTTGGCCCGGGCCTGCCAGAGCCTGTGCTTTAGAAGTGTATAGCGCCGTGTGTACTGATTGTCTAGCTGAGCATCTCCCAAGGCAGCAGGTGTGGTGGAGAGAAGCCACTATGTCAGGACTCAGCTCTGCCACTAACGGCTCCAAGACAATGGACTAGTGACAACCATCCTCTCCAGCATCTTATTCTGTACAGAAAAGGACATAAAGTGTTCAGACAACAGTGAGTGTTTGAAACCTGGAGAAACTCTTGGGAAACACACTAGCTGGTCTCACCCCACTGGGAATTCCAATATTGAGTGGGTTAATTCATCAGCTTTCCTTGAGAAACCTCTAGAGGGATACTGTGTGCTCCTGGGCTAAATGTTACTATCAGCAGTTAGCACTTATGGCATGCTCACTGTGCAGCAGGCCCTGAGCTGTTACAAACATCACCTCACACCATCAGTACTGCTTGTCTCCCAAGCTCAAAAACCAGTCTTCATTAACAGGAAACGATTTGACCAGCCAATTGTCAACTAAGTGTAGGAACATTTCTCACTGAAACCTTCAAATGCTGCCAGAAACTAGTCTCCACTGATGACCTTCTACAGAGGCCATCTTGAAAATGACTGAATCAGTTTCTTACATGACAGTTCACAGCTTGATGTGTCATGGTTAATTCAGTTCAATTTACTGCAAAATCACAACTTTTAATAAGGGCCAATTTGGGGCTGGAGAGCTAGCTCAGTGTGTTAAGAGCACTGGCTGCTCTTTCAGAGGTCCTGAGTTCAATTCCCAGAACCCACATGGTGGCTCACAACCACCTAAAATGGGGTCTGGTGCCCTCTGACATACAGGTGTACATGCAGATAGAGCACTGAAATCTTAAAAAAAACAAGAAAGAAAGAAAAAAAAAAGGGGCCAATTCTAAGGTCTCTTTTCCTCTCTCTGAACGTCATGATGGGAATCACCTGAAAATGTGAAATATAATTGTAAAAAAAAGCTTCCTGTAAAGTATAATTAGGATATATTCAACACAAAACACTTCATCTGAAGGTGGGAAATCCACCTTGTAATCACAAGACTTGCGCATGAAAATCATCGAGCCGTGACATTCCAAGACATGCGTAGATCAAACAGCTTTAGGAGTGGCCAGACACCCTGAACAGACCTTTTCTCTTGCCATCTGCTTAAGTTATACGTTTAGTTTCTAAAAGCAGTTTTCTGTGCTTTGGATTCAAACCTTTTAATTTGCTTTTTTTTTTTTTTTTCTTTTTTCTTTTTCTAAGCTGGTCCCTTGCAGGAAGATACAAGAAAAACCCACACAATTCCTTCAAAGCAAGTCGACAGTGCCTCGGTGCCTGAGGCCTCAATCCCTGAAAGCTACATGGCTAATGCGTCATGTGGAAAAAGTGTGCTACAACGGTTAATGCTGCTCATGACTGTGTTGGGAGAACAGTCCAGTCAACTCCTGGATTAGTGAGGACCCGATGTGAGCAAACAGACCTGTGCTGCCAGAGCGAGACTCGGCCTTCACTCAGCACCTCAGACTGAGAGAGTCAGTAGTGTTTCTCCAAGCCTGTTTTCAGGACTCTGAAAGGAAAAACAACAAACAAACAAACAAAACCAAGACCCGAACCTGAAAACAACAACCATCCCTTATGGCAGGGATAAACTAAAAGCAGCATTAATAATGGCCTTAAATTTTAGCTTTCTCCTTCCTGCCTGTACAAGGCTAACTGCTAAAATAAATTCAAGTTTATTGGAACATACGATGGCGGGGAATGGTGGAGGAGGAGGAGGGAGAAGTCCCTTCCAATGACTGCAAGGACATTACCCTGACCCCTCGCTGCCCAGACGGCAGCCCTGAGAACACGCTAGTAACTGCGGGGACTGTCCCTCCTTTACACACCCTGAGCCTTCTCTGGAGCAGCAGTGCTAAGTATCCAAATTTCCTTTCTAACAAAAACTAAGTTTCTTCCTTGGTCAAGGGTGCCAAATGCAATCTTCCCCTTAGGATTCTGGCCTAATTGCTGCAAGCACAGCAGTCCCAACGTTTCTTAGAATTTGTGCTTCAGCAAAGAAAATGAAAAGCGACCCAATGTAACAACACTAAAGAGCTTTCCAGAGAGGCTCTCAAAGGGAGCTGTGTATCAGTCTACAAAACACTCTTGAGAATATGGGCCATTGCCTTTAATTAATAGATCAAAACATGGGGCAGCCACTTGACAGCAGATCGATGACAGGAAGAAAAGACCACTCACTGCTCAGTGCTGAATCCCACCTTCCACATCAATACTTCTTTGGAAGAAGACAAATCAAGATATTTTGTGTTAGGCTCTCTTTGGGGAATGAAAGGGGTGATCACAAAGTTAAAAAAAAAAAATCAATAACTGGAACTAGACCCAGCACCAAAACCATCAATAATATGGAAACTATTAAGGTTCTGTTCCATGTTACCTTAGTAGCTTTCAGAACTGTAATTAGGAAAAGGAAATGTTTTTCAAGGGCGAGCCTATTTGTAGATTAAACCCTTAGGTTTCTGGGTCTAACTGGTGCTCCCTGAAAGTAACCCACTCTTTCTATTATGCACTCTTAAGACAGAGGTGAAGGGACAAAATAAATCAAGCATATTCCCAACAGACTCCACCAACGCAATGAGGGGACAGGGTGATCTGTGAGCGCAAGCCCGGAGTGAAGATGCCTTCCCTGCTGTCCACCCAGAGGAGTTCAGTTATTAAGGGAGGGAAAGGTACAACAGCCATGTGGATCAAGCAAGCTTCTCAGTTTCAAAAGGGACAGTATCTCCTTGGTATTTTAATTAACAAAAGAATATACATAGCTGCTCAAGTGGCCATTATGTCAGTACTCAGGGGCGTAGCAGGTCTCCCCTTTGGGAACCTGTAGTGACCACCATTTTCAACATGGATGCTGGGTAATGCCCTGAACGCTGCCAGAAATAAGAGACAGCCTGCCCAGCCAGAGACAGAAAAGAAGCACTAAGAAGACCCCTGTGCCCATGGTTTACAGATAGCCACCACCAAGCAGCAAGCGGATTCTGGTCCGTTAGGAACTAACACGCTAGAAGAGTAGGAGAAATGACTACTAATCACCATGAGGGCTCTGGTGGCGTCAGTCTTACTGACCTTCCTTGAACTCTGCACTCCCAACACCAACTATCACAACCACAGTAAACAGGACGAGTGCACGCGGGGAGGGCCGCATTTCTGAGTTGAGTATTCCAGCAATGTAATTTGCAGTTCTTGCTACAGCAGCAATGACCCATGGAAGCAAAGGCAACAGCCACTCCCAATGGCCTTGAGCAAAACATGCCTGCTACACGCCTCACCTTGCTTTCTCCCGTTCCCGGAATTTACAGGGTGAACTGAAGCACGACCACCCTCAGGACCTGCTAGGTCAAGGCCCGTTCCTGTGACACGTAACCGCAGCCCAATGGAGTGCCACAGGCCATTCCAAACAGGGAGAGGCTGCACTTTATGCTGTATGCACGACACCCCCTTATTTCCCAGTGCAGTTTCCAGCTCTGTCCACACTGCCCTGCCCACCAAATTGACCTTTTCCCTACTTATGTGGCTTACTTTTTGCTATTCTGAGATGAACCTGTAAACGTGAGAACCAGGGATCTGAGGTACTTCACATAAACACACTCAAGCATCAGTCTTTCACTTTTTGAAAACAACAACACAGGAAAACGAGTCCCTTCCCCCTCCCCTCAGAAATGTGTGCACTTTCCCACGGGGCTGACAATGGCTACCTCTGCACCACATCACTGATCTCCTGTACACACGACAGTAAGTTATTAAGGACAGGGTTCGTCCCAGGCACACCAGCAGCTGTGGAAGACACCTGCAGCTCCTGTAGGCTAAGTTCCAGTTTGCTCACAGCCTCTCGGAAGGCAAACTTGTTGCGAGTCTGAGGGATGCAGTCCACGTACCCTGAGCAGTAGTCGAGCAGCTGGTGCCCAGTGTCTACCAGTTGGCTGTTGGGCACAGGTTCCGTGATTGCACTGGACAGAAGGTCAGCACACTCCAGCAGGGCCTCTTTGCTGATTTTGTCTGCTGAGATTTTCTCAGCTGCCTGTTTGGTTTTTCTCAGGGCCACCTTAGTACCTGCTGTGCCATTGGCCATTTTGGCCGGCGAGATGGAAGACGTGGGCAAAGGCACTTGAGGTGGAGGGGCCACCGGCCTCCCAGGTTTCCCAGTACTGGGCACTGGCCCTGGAGCTGCCTTTTTTCCTCCCTCCTGGGGTTCTGGAGTGGGCTGTCCTGCAGGTGAGGCAGTCAGCTCTTCCTCGGGGTCTGAGCAAGTGGATGGATGCTGCAGTAGTCTCATCACTGGTGGTGGGGGTGGGGCACACTTTGGTTTTACCCGTCGGGGTCGGTCCTTGTCTCCAGAGGATGTGACCTGATGCTCAGATAAGAGCTTGAATTTATTCCCCTGAGAGTCTGTGCCAATGAGCTGCACATCAGCTGGAGTGTGTTTCAGAGTGGGAGAGATAAGGACTGGCACTTTGTGGTTGTGAGTGGTTGGGAGGACAGCTACAGCCTTGGCTGGAGAAGACCAGCCTGGCTGCTCTCCATCCTCTGGGACTCCAGCGACTCCGAGCCGCACCCCACCATTCCTTTCCTTGCCTTTGGGAGCAGCTGCCATTCCAGCCACCCCTAGCCCTGGAGGGTCACTCTCTGTGACGGCTGGGTCAGGGGCTCTCAGGGGAAGAGCTGTGGCTCCTCTGGGCAGTAGTTTGGCTTTTGATCTCTCCCTGGCTGGAGCAGTACCTTCCTCAGATTTTTTTGGAAGCATGTCATTAGCCCTGTCCACATTCTCTTCTGGTTGAGAAGAGGTGGACACTGTCCTTTCCAGCTGGAGTTTGGACCTCTGGCAGTTCCTGGGAAGGGTCATTGCCATCCTATCCTGCTCTGGAAGCCCTGAGGACATGGAAGATGTAGAGTTTGACCTTGGAAAAGGCTTGGAAGTGTCATCACTGGCTGTGGGTTTACCTGCTCGTAAGCCCAGTGTCTTTTTGATTAAGCGAGGTGTAAAGAAGCCTGTGATGCCAGACCACCCACCCCCAGCAGTGCCACTGCCCCCACCCCCACCACTGTCGTCATTACAGAGGTTCCTCTGTGCAAAGCTCCCCCCATAGCACTTGGCTGGCACCAGATTCGACTCTTGCTGGCCGGGAGTGAAAGAGAACCCATCAGCATGCTGTAGAGAAGCAACAGATGAGAAGTTACCCGTGAGTTCATATTTCTTGTGGGGCTGATTCTCCATTTCACGAAAGGAGCTGCTACGCTTAGGGGGCGTGGGGGCATTTCTCTTTTTCATAAAGGAGCTGAAGAAGCCTCCCTTCCGATCCCTGGTGAAGCATGTCTCCTTGGCATCTTCTAAGAGGCTGCTGGGTGACTTATCTCTTTGCTTTCGAGGCAGAGCTGGGGACCCACTGGAGGCCTGTGCATTTCTGATAAACCCTGCTGAGAAATGGTCAGTCACTAACAAGGAAGACGAGGTAAGCCAGGACTAATTAGAAAAGGTCTATCTGTATTGATTAAACATCAGATGTTGGCATCACTCAGGAAATGAACATACACATCATTTCAGTGACTAGTGTTCCCATTGTGACATGTCAGTGGTGGCACTTGCTGGTTTGTTCTGCATTCGTCCCTTCTCTAGAATACAGCTGTATCGGCATTCCCCTATCTGGAGCCAGGGGCTCAGAGTACGGAGCTGGTGGCAGGCCGTATGTTGGATGGACAGAACCACCCAGACTGGCAGTGCAGGCCCAAGGCCCAGGAGCATCACAGCCCCTGTTCTCTAAGCATACACTTTCTGCTCTGACCCCTCCTACCTGGTGCTGAGCTGGAGGCCAGGCTCTCGGAGGCATCAGGACCATCTGCATTCTCTGTGTTCTCTCCCGGCTTCTTCAGCGTCCTTGTCTTGGAAGGAAGCAGAGGCAATCGAGGCAGGTACGGAACCACAGACGAGGACGAGGCAGCTCTCCCAAGCTCCTCAGCGACCTCTGCAAGAAAGACAAGACTGGTAAAAAAGGACAATCTTAAGACAGAGAACAAGGCAAGCAATCTGAAAAAAGGGAAATGGAGAACAGAATACTGAAGCACATCAACAAAGCTGTGTGCACAAATCTGTGCTATAGTCCCAGCTGCTCAAAGGCTAAGGCTGGGGGATCCCTTAACCTCAGAAATATGAGACCAGCCTGGGCAAAACGGCACGATGCCACCTTGAAAATATAAAAAATAAAGTATACAAAGCATATAAATAAAATCGGAGTATATAATCTTGTGCGTGTGCAGGCACTTGTGCACGCCGATGCCAGGTGCCTTCCCCAATAGCTTCTACCTTTAAAGGTCTCTCACTGGCCTAGAGCTACAGTCTCAGCTACATCGACTGGCCAGTGAGTAGCGGTGATCTTCCTACTTCTGTCTCCCACAGGCGTGTGCTATCAAGCCCAGCTTTGATGTGGGTAAAGTGCTTGTTCTCTCTCTCTCTCTCTCTCTCTCTCTCTCTCTCTCTCTCTCTCTTCTCTCGCTCACACACACACACACACACACACACAGGAAAAACAAAGACCTGATTCACCTGAGCTGGGGCTGTCACTCAGGTCTAACATGCATGAGACCTTGGGTTCAAGCCCAAGTACTGGAATTAAAACAAAACCTGATTATCAAATAGTGTTTATCCTGCTGGTCACCTTTCACTGATTTATCTGAGTCATGAGCTTTGTGGCTTTTACTGAGGCAAAAATATACTTTATTCTTTATTCCTAAATAAAAATGACACAATCAATTAGATTGTAAAAATTTGTCACTACCTGATACATTTTAATTATTTTGGTGTGTGTGTGTGTGTGTGTGTGCGCGCGCGTGTGCGCGCGCACGCACGCGCTCGCTCGCATTTGTGAGATGACAACTTGAGGGCAAGATGTAAAATATCTTTATTGAAACATAGATGTTATATTCCTATTTTCCCTTTTTTCTTACCTGATATAATAAATCACTAGAGGAAGACAAAATTCAACTCCCTTGATTTCTTCTTCTAACGTTTTAAAACTTGAAATTAGAAGATCAATTCTACTCAATCATGAAAGGAAGGAAAATTTGTACAAAATTTCAGAACTGTACCACAGTTGAAACTATGAGAATTCTGTATTCTTAGCTCTCCAAGAACAGGGTCTCACTCCTTATCACAAAAAGGCAAGTTATTAACTTTATTAGTCTCTGCTATAGCTCAGGCTAGCCTTGAACTTGAGATCTTCCTGCCTCAGCCTCTGGAGTGCTGAGATAACTGGTGTGCCACCACACCCTGCTTACTGTTCGACTCCTGAGGGCATTTTAGGAGCACTACATACAAAAGTAAGCAACTTCCTTGATGTGTCCATATACTTCCCGTACGTGTCCCTATGCCCAGGACGTGGAAAAGTTTATGTAAATTAGTTAATCTAAACCCCTTTCCCATGTCCACAGATCTAAGGGCCAGAGTTACAGGTATTTTTGAGTCGCCCCAAGTGGGTGCTGAGAACTGACTTCCACTAGTCCTCTGCAAGAGCAGCGAGGGTCCTGACTGCCAAACCATCTCTCCAGCCCCTAGAATATTTTCATACTTATTTTTCAGTCTTTTTTGTATTTTAAGTGTTATTTAACAACTACTGAAGTTTTTTATTTTCTTTGCAGAGAGACTGAGTAAATTT
The DNA here is from genome assembly GCA_026225945.1 of Cricetomys ansorgei. Classification (NCBI taxonomy): domain Eukaryota; kingdom Metazoa; phylum Chordata; class Mammalia; order Rodentia; family Nesomyidae; genus Cricetomys; species Cricetomys ansorgei. Next base: position 14,270,414 of record JAMJFZ010004090.1, on the reverse strand, counting down.
CAAATCAAAATGTGATTTCGGTATGAGCTATGATATAGACAAATCCAGAACTAGAAAGTATTAAAAACTGTAGGAGCTGCCCATTTTTTAAACTACCATCACCACCCTGCCAATGGCCACCCTAAGGCTCACCTTCAGAGATGCTGGAGTCATGGAACATTGTTTCAAAAGCTTGATGAGTCTCAGCAAAAGAGGGCCTGTCAGCAGGGCTCCACTTCCAGCCTACGGCAGAAGAGAACTTAAGGCCTCCTTGACAGAATCAGATCTGCGCTGGACACCGGCAGTGACGGCCACGTGCTGTGGTGTGTTGGAGTGACAGCATGTGCACCTCACTGTGGGAGGCGTGGCTGCGTCTCGGTTCTAACCTGAGTCTGGGTGCCCACGCCTTAGCCTTGGTTACCATTCCCATTACTACAAAATGAGGAGAAAGTGGGGAGACTGTTTAGAAAATGGCAAGTTTCTTTCTGTTAGAAAGGCGAACTAAGGGGCTGGCAAGATGGCTCAGTGGCTAAAGTGCTTGCCACCAAGCCTGACGACCTGAGTCCAACCCCTGGGCTCCACATGGTGGAGGAGAAACTTACTCACATAAATTCTCTCTCGGCTAATACTGCAGCACGTCCTCCATGCCCCGTAAATAAATAAATGTAATTTTAAAAATGAACTGGCTGGGCACAGTGGCGCACACTTTTAATCCCAACACTTAGGAGGCTGAGATCAGGGCCAGTCTGCTCCACATGTGAGTTCCAGGCCAGCTGGGGCTTCATGATGAGACGCTATCTCAAAGAAAACCCCCAAAACAAACCGGTTCCTAAAAATTAGGTGTATAAATTCAGAAGTCTAACAAGCTATCAGAAGGATTAGAGTCCACACTTGGTAAAGGGGAGCATGAGACACAAGTGCTCAATGAGAATAAAAATATAGCTAATAACAACAACAACAACACAGTCACGTGCGAACACAAGCACACCCTCTTTACTACTCACTCCCTATGTTCACATCCTCAAGTAGTCTGATGCTTTTATTCACACTCATGCGATGACTTCCTGGTTCTACGTGTGGGTAAATGCATGGGCGTGTGCACTCAGATACCCACTTGTAGGTGAGTGCAAAGCAGAAGAGAACACAGGACATCCTGCCCTACTGTTCTATACTTTCCTGCCTTGGCACAGGGCCTCTCATTAAGCCTGAAGCTTGCCACCAGCTACGTATGCTGGCTGGCCAGTGAGCTCCTGGGATCTCCTGAGACAGGCTTTTATGTGGTTGCAGGGATTTGAACTCAGGCCTTCATGCTTGCAGAGCGAGTGCTCTTCCACATGAGCCATCTCCCAGCCAGCAGGGGTACTGCAACAGCACAGCCTTTAGCAGTCGTCTGCATCTAGCTGAAAGCAGCCACCTCTCACTTATTACGCACTCTCACTTCTCATTGTCTTATTACACACAAATGTTTGAGAAACTGGCTCTATATTTGGGAGAAAACTACTCTTAGGATCCCATAGGACGGTACAGCACACACAGTGCCAGCGGCCAGTCAGTGACATTTAACTGTTAATGAGACTAGATATAGTCCAACAATACTGAGAGCAGAAATGGTACAATTTCATTAACCATCATGTTGCTGGTTCATTTTCAAAGCTCAAGCATGCAAAACACTTACATGCTCTCATGAGTTCATACACTTTAGGGGGACATCCCTCGGGCTGTTCCATCCGATATCCTTTTTCCAGGAGGTCGTAGACTTGAGAGAGGTCAATCCCTGGATACGGTGACATTCCGTACGTAGCAATTTCCCACAACAGTACTCCAAAAGCTGGAAAAAGGAATTAAACAAATGTATTTCTATTGGCCCCAAACCCAAATGTCTATACTAATTCGGTCTACCAAGTCTCTCTAGCTGGTAGCTGTACTTCTCAGGGCAGGAGGGATCCGATCCAGGACAAGGGCAAAATCCAAGTGAGTGTATCAGACCTTCCTTATACAGGGCGCTCCCTGTGACAGAACCCTGGAAGTGAGCAACCCTCGTAAAGCAGGACGCTTTAGAGAGGAAGGACTGTTACAGCTCTAGTACAGTATGAGGTCTGGACCAGATCATCTTTCAAGGCATGGGCTTCCTTCCCTCCCCACCCCCCAGCCCCTCGCAAAAAAAAAAAAAAAAAAAAAAGACAGGCTCTTACATAGACCAGGCTGGCCTAGAACTTACTATAGAGCATATAGCCCAGGCCATCCTGTACACCTTGTGTTCCTACTCATTCCTCCAGTCTCCTGAGTGCTGAGATCAGAGGCCTGTGGCACCATGCCAACCTAGCTTTGTTCTCCACATACTGTCCAAGCAGGTCTCAAACCCACGGACTCTGAGGACCTGATCACCTGAGCATCTGGCTGTGAGCGCAGGTGTCTGCTGCCATACAACGGGAGGACTCGAAGTTTTCCCTTGTGCTGCTCCCAGCCCGTGCCAGGGACCCACTACACAAGGAGGTCCGACAACGGGGTCCGGGGACCCGCTACACAAGCACTCTACACTGAGCTGTACCCCGTCCCTGTGTAGCTCAAGCTGGCCTTCAACTTAAGTAGTCCAAGTTGGCCTCACTTTAAACTCCCAAATCCCCTGTGTCAGTCTCCTGAGTGATGGTATCACAGGTATCCACATTCATTCCCAGCTGTTTCCACCCCACCCCCATCCACTTTTTTGAGCATCATAAAAGCTCTGAAGAACTGAGGGAGTTAACTGTGCACGGCAGCACAAGCTTATGGTCCTCGTCAGAGGCTGGGGCTGAAGAGCTGCCCCAAGTTTGGGCCTAGACTATCCAGTAAATATCAGCTACAGCTAATGTTAAAAAAGATTTAAGAGGATGTACAAAGAAAATGAAACAGCCCATGTAAAAAAACTGTGTCAACCTTACCCCAGACATCAGATTTAATGGAAAAGGTATTGTAGGCCAGACTCTCAGGCGCTGTCCATTTAATAGGAAATTTGGCTCCAGCGTGAGCAGTGTAGGTGTCTCCAGTCATCAGTCTACTTAACCCAAAGTCAGCCACTTTGACCACATGGTTCTCTCCCACTAGGCAGTTCCGTGCAGCAAGATCTCTATGGGAAAGAGAACCCACGTTATTCCAGCTTGTGGTGAGGAAGAAGGGTGTGAACGATCTAGTCTCGGCTCTTTGTGCTGTAGGCAGAGCTGACAAGGGAATGCTAACATACTTTATGATAATCACCAACATGGTAGAACTGATTTGTACTACTCAGTGAGTACCCACAAGAAGACAGAATAGAGAGACGCTGGACAAAACAAATTAGTCTTTTTAAGTACAATGGAACAGATCTCAAGGGGTAGTAACAGATCCTTTACAAAGATAGAACATTACTTTAAAATTTGGGCACTAGGTGGAGCAAAAGCACCTTGGATGCAGTGTTAGGCAAAACAGCTTTCTGGTTTAGACTCAGAGTAAAGTTCTGGCCAGCATTCCCTTCACCTTTGTGTCAAACAGGACAGCTTCATGCTTAGCCACAGGCAACAGTCAGGTCTATCTACCTATGGATGAAATTCTTCTTCTCCAAATACTCCATTGCGGACGAGATCTGAGTCGCCATGTAAAGGAGAACAACTGCCGTCACCTCCTCCCGGCTGCACTCCCGCAGATAATCGAGCAGATTCCCGTACGGCATGTATTCCGTAACAATGTAAAACGGTGGCTCCAGGGTACACACACCTGACCAAGAACAATTAAACAATCTCACCACATTCTTTGAAATAAATACAGCAAAAACTTAAACACAGGCTAGTGAGAGTCTGTTTCCGCCCAGCGCACTGTTCTCTGAAGCCCTTTCAGCATCTGCCAGTAAAGCGTAAGCAGTTTCTTCTATTAACTTGACAAGAGGTAAGACCAGAATTTCTGGAGTTCTGTTCGTGCCCCCAATCCCTTCAACTGTGTGCGAATCATGCTAATTTAAAGTAACAGCACTTAAGCTATGCCTCTAATTGTGCTTTGTTAAAAAAAGAAAACAAAAAAAAATTCAGTTAAGGATTTCACACAAATTCATTGTTTTGTTTTTTCCCTTCTGAGATAGTTTAGCTTAATTTGGGCATTCAAAGGAAATGGCCCAATTTTAAAAAGGAAGGTACTTAATCAAAGGTTCCTGCGCAGCCCGAACAGATAAGAAACTAACCCACTGCGCCACAGCCACTTCCTGCTCAGATAAACTGATGCGCCACAAGTTTTTTTTAGGGGGTGTGTTTTGTTTTCTTGGTTTTTTGTTTTGTTCGAGACAGGGTTTCTCTGTTGTAGCTCTGGCTGTCCTAGAACTCTGTAGACCAGGCTGGCCTTGAACTCAGAGTGCTGGTACTAAAGGCAAGGCGTGTGACACCACCACCAGGCTGAGCCACAGGTTTCAATTCACTTTGTTCAGTGGTCCTTTGCTTAATGTCTCTTTGTTTTAGGAAAATATTTCATAAAGTTTTTTGATGACATCTTGAATGCTTCTGAACTTTGAATCTGGGGTAACCACAAACTAAACAGTTTTACATATTGAAATTAATCTTAGGCCCAGAAAGATGACTCAGCAGTTAATAGCACTGGCTGCTCTTGAAGAGGTCCTGGGTTTGATTCCTAGCATCCACATGGTAGCTCACAACCCTCCTCCGACCTCCAAGGGCACTAGGTACACATGTGGCACATAGACATATACGTAGGCAAAAACCCATACACATAAAGTAAGTACAAGAATTGTAAAGGGGCTGGAGAGTTGGCTCAGTGGTTTAGAGCACTGGCTGCTCTTCCAGAGGACCCAGGTCTGATTTGAAGCATCCATCTATTAAATTCAGAGGATCCAATGCCTCTTCTGGTTCCCTTGGGCACTGCACAGATGTACACATCCAGGCAAAACATGCAAACATATAAAATAGTGAAAAAAAATATCAATCAACTTGGGCCATCGTTTTATAAAACAGTCTACTGATGAAAATGGAGTGTGTGAGTGTGTGAGACTAAACCAAAGACCTGATGCTTACTAGCCAAGTGCTCTACCACCGGCTACATTCCCAGCTCACGACAATACTTGTAGTTGATTTATATCTAGCATTTCCACCTTGGTGCTAAAACAAAACATAACAAAACAAACCCTCTGCAAAGACCAGATGAAGATAGCAAGGTGCTGGGATGGGTGTGGACCTGAGGACTACATGGTTGGGGTCTCACCTAACAGCTGCACTAGATTAGGGTGCTTGATTTCCTTCATCACGGCAGCTTCTTTCAGGAACTCCTCTACCTCCATGGTGTCTTCCTGTTAAAGGCAGAAGGTAGGTAAGAAAGAAAGACAAAAGAAGGTCAAGCTCCCTCTTATTTAAGTCAACTCACAGGCCTACTTGGGCTGTAAAAGTAAATGGGGCTGGAGAGATGGCTCAGTAGTTAAGAGCACTTGCTGCTCTTATACAGGACCTGGGTTCAGCCCCCAACACCCACATAGCAGCTCAAGATCATCTGTAGTTCCGGGCACTGATGCCCTCTTTGGCTTCACTGGGCACTGCACCCATGTGGTGAACTTAAATGCAGACAAAACCATCAATACACATATAATAAAAACAAAAAATTTTAAAGTAAAAGGGATCATCATTTGAGCATTTTAGCGTATTAGTTTAAGAGACTTTACTACAACCTAATATGCTCTACAGAACAACTACTAAGAATAACATCCTTGAAATTACCCAGTGTCATGAGACACTGGAGTCAAAGTAAACAGGCTAAGCACAATCCAACAACTTTACCTTCTAACTCACTACAGAGGGGACTGGGTTTTCTGGTAACTTAGTGCTTGGTCTTCTGATTGGATCTCGTGTGTGTTAAAGGACAAAGCACATCTGCAAAGCTTTGCCACTCCCTTCACCTCCTGGATATGCGTAGTACACGGGGCGGGCTACACTCCATGAGAACAGCTCACAGAGTGACAGAGGGTACAGAACAAGTGACAACTCTTGTGACTTTAGACCAGGACGCTTAAAAAAGAGACAGCAGGATCAGGAAACGGACTTCTGTGAACTTTAAAACAAGCAGTGATTTAGCTAGGCATGGCAGTGCACACCTGGAAGCCAAGTACTTGGAGGCCGAGGCAGGAGGATTGGGACGTGAAAGACAACCTGGACCACTTAGTGAGTCCTGTCATCACTTTACTAAAAGGGTGTCTCTAATTGCAAGGAGGTAGAAAGGGGAAGCAAAAGGCAGGGGACACAGATGAAAATAGGGAGCTCATGATTCCTAGACCATGCATGAAGAATTCTGTCCAGCAGGGGTTGTTCTCAGCAGAACTTATAATTTGCTTCTAAACTCCCACTGGGATCTCTATCAACAGCCTCCAGAGACAAGCCTTTCCCACACGTGGGCTGCCCTGCAGTGAATAATCTGCCTGCACCGCCAGCAATGGCACTAGGGTTAATCACCACAATTTACTGAAGTGTTTGGCACCAGTGGGTGGAAAGTGTTCCAAAGCTGAAGAAGGGCACATTGATCTCTCCAAGTGATTCAGCACATACTCAAAGATGCCTGGAAACTTAACTCTCAGCAACCCACCTTCAGTGTTTTCACAGCAACTGTGAGGCTGTATTTCTTCCAGACACCAACATAGACTTCTCCATACTGACCGCCTCCAAGTTTGTGCTTCATGGTAATGTCCGTTCGTTCCATCTCCCACTTGTCATGGATAGGGGACACGCCATAGACGGTTGGCTTGTTACACTTGGGTGCTGGGTAGTGCAGTGTGGTCACTAGCCCATCAGCAACTGTGGAATGGTGGTGAACAAGCTCTGCCAATGTGCTGAAGCGGCTCTCAGCAGTCACGTACACCTGGTGAGGAGAGGAGACTCAACAACTTGAAACAAGAAGAAATTATTTTAAAAGGCGTGGTTTCACTGGCTTGGAGGTAAGAAGGCATTTGTTTGTTTTTTGAGACAGGGCCTCAACTATACGGCCCTGGCTGGCCTTGAACTCACAGAGCGCCACCTGCCTCTGCCTCTAAAGGCTCAAATTAAAGGTGTGCACCACCATCCCTGGCCTGTTTTTGTTTTTTTGGAGACAGGGTCTCTATTACGGAGCCCTGGCTGGCCTTGAACTCCTGCTCCACCTCCAAGGCACAGGGATTACAGGTGTATGCTAGCCTGACTAGCATCCCAGAAGGTTATCATAATTAAGGCAAAGTAATGCCCAGGGCAAGGGAGATGCTTCATCTCATTTTAGTCATCCTTCCTATTCTTTCAACATTAATCTTGAAGGAGAAGGGTTAGCACAGCTCACAGGGACTTTAGGCACATTCGTCCTCAGAACATTTCTATGCAGCGAGACTGCAGAACGCATAAGCTAGCACTCAGAAGACTCGGAGGAGAACACAGGAGCTCTAGCTCCAGGTCAGTCTGGGCTAGAGCAAGATACTGCCACAAGGAGCCTGTGTACCCAACCTAGAGACGTGATTAAAACAGACGATCAGGACTGCCTCCTGAGCTAACGAAGCGGGTCCCACAATCCACGCAGAGCAGAGACTGACAGCCTCTGATTCAGTTATTGGGAGATTATATGGGTAGAGCTTTTATTTAATCATCAAACAATTAATTTTAAATTTTATCTACTTATAATACCCTTCTTAAATGTCTAGGCCATTAAAAAAAAAAGAGACATAATTGGATTTCAGAGTCATTAACAGCATGTTTGTTAATTTGTGATAATAAGTAATAAGTATAAAATAAGATAGCAGTTTTTGGTTTTATCTTCTAAAGGAATATGATTTGTGTTTAATTAATTGGCTGATTAATTAATTTGCACAGAGTCCCTCTACATAACCCAGTCTGCTCTCTAACTTGTGACTTGGCCTCAGCTTCATGAGTGCTGGGATTCTAGGCTACATGCTGTCACGCCTAGGCTGTTGTTTAGATAAACAAACTGTTTAAAACAAACAAAAAAAGTCTTATTGTAAATAAAAATGTCCATAATTCGTGAGTGGAGAGCTGGGTCTTTCACAAAATAGACTCCTCCAGTAAACATCAGCATACCACGAATGGCGACAGCATTAGCATCCAGAGTCCTTGCCAGCCGTTTACTCTTGCAAAGGTTTCCCACTAATACACTTCCAGTATGTGGTACTAGCTGTCTGAACTGCATGCAAAGGAAACCATACAATACGTGTTGACTACTGTCTGCTTCCTGACAGTTCTTAAGTCATAATTCACATGCTATAAAATTCCATAAGTATACAATTTAGTAGCTTTCAGTACCTCCCACGGCTCGCTGATCAACCACCACTAACTCCAGCGTAGCTATCGATCCCCACAGAAACCCCATAGATGTTAGTGATCACCCCCACACTCCCCGACACAAAATTCTCTGGCAAATACTAATCTGTCAATCAACTTTATGTGTATGGAACTCCTGTGTAGGAGAGGCCAGAAAAATTCTCTGTAAAGGGACAGAACACAGGGATCTTAGGCTTGGGGCTACACAGAGTCTCTGTAGCAGCTACTCAGGTAGTTTAGAAATAAAAGTAGCCTCAGGTAATACAGAAACAAATACACAAGATGACATAAGTAGCTAGTAGACCATAGTTTCCCCTAGTCTTGTGTATAGAGCGTCATGTCCATTTCTGTTTCTGTAGGAGACTCTATTTTAACAATACACCACAATTTATTAACCAGTTACACTACTTGGGATTACCATAAATACCGTTGCTGTGAATCAATGTCCTTGCGTAAGTCTGGCATACATGTGTGCTCATTTCTTGTGTGTGTGTGTGTGTGTGTGTGTGTGTGTGTGTTAGGGAGTGTATGTGAAATGTCCCCCAAAAGGGCTGGTCCTCAGCTGGTAGGTCCAATCAGTAAGCTTCTCTCTGTTCCCTTTCTGGTGAGCAGTTCTGCTCCACCATGATGTTCTGCCTGACTACATCCTCAAAGTAACAGAGCCACTGGCAATGGACTGAACTCTTTGAAACCACAAGTCAAGATAAAAGTTTCTTGATTCTTTCTAATATTTGTCATAAAGACAAACAAAAGCAAAACAACTAGTAACTGCTGGGTCTCTTCTTACGTTACAGACTCTGGTTCCATTCACTCAGCCACAGATAATAAACATGCTTGTACAATGGGACAAAAAGAGGAAAGACAACAATGGTGTATTTCGTATGTTGTACTAGCTATTACTATTATACTTTATTAAAAAAATGCTTCATTTAATAATCCTACAAAATGGGGTTTAACAACAGCAAGGAGCAGACTGAGCTAACAGCTCAGTAATTAAGAGTGCACACTGCTCTTGAAGGGGTCTGGAGCTCAGTCTCCAACACCCATGCCAGAAAGCTCACAACTCCAGTTCCAGGGGGAATCTGAAGCCCTCTTCTGGCCTGTGTGGGCACTGCACCAACATGCACAAACCCACCCACACTCAGACACATAACATCTATCACTGAAAAATTCAAAAGCAACTGAAGTTGAAAAAAATATTAGACAAAGGAAAGTAGGTGTGGTATGCTGAAGACAGAGGCTGCGAGCTCACTTTCTCATGATCTACATGGCAAGTTCCAGTCCATACAGGGGCACACAGAAAGACCTGGTCAAAACCACCAGCACCAGCACCAGCACCAGCACCAGTACCAGCACCGGCATCACTGGCACCACCAGCACCACTGGCAGGCAGTTCTGTCTGCTCGAGTCCTATGCTTCCCCTACTGTGTATATCATATAGAGGGAAGCAGGGGGCTCAATCTAAATCGATCATTCAAGTGACATGTTTGGACTCTTAAAATTTATGTTCCGTTTTTGTTTTAAAATTAAATTGCTGTCTCTTTATTATTTTATGTGTATGGATGCTTTGCCCACATGTCTGTGCACCACATGTATGCCTAGTGCCCATGGAGGCCAGAACCATGGTTACAGATAGCTGTGAGTCACCATGTGGTGCTGTGACTTGAACCCATGTCCTCTCCAAGAGTAGCCAGTGCTCTTAACAACTGAGCCATCTCTACAGTCCTAAATAGTTCCAGTCTAACACATTCACTCTACGGATATTGAGCGTCCCACCATACAAGTTACTGGGTGATCTACTTATATTAACATGCATGAATGAGAAGCACCAGTCTCCAAACTGCATTCTTACTCTGAGAACTTTCTAACAGAGATTAGTCCCCTTATCAAAAGTTTGGGGTTGATTTGTAACTTTTGTTTCTATGCACTTGGTATGGATTTGTGTTGATGATTAAAGCAGTTAACCTGCATACATCCCTTCATTCCTCACCTTCAAATATGGCTTACCCTTAAACTATTAACTAACTACAATTTTTAACCTACGTTACTGAGTTGTTTTGAAAGAAGCAAGCTCTAACGTGCCAAACAGCCCAAACACACAAAGTTAGGCAACACTTTATTTTACATCAGACATAAGAATGACTGTCTACATTTGCCCTGTTCAGTGCTCCTCCTGAACACGGGTGGCTGCCACGGTCTCACCTTGCTGTCTGTGGTGGTGTTGATCCTGTAGTGGTACACTCGCCCCTCATACCTGAGCGAGATAGACAGCTGCCCGGGGCTGCTCTCGCTCTCTCGCACCAGAAAGCTGCCGTTGATAAGGCTGCTGAGGAGATACTCCGCGGCACTGCGGGACACGGGCCCATGGTACCAGGAATGCTTCTCCAGGCTGTTCACTGGAGTGATGTAGTTGCTTGGCACCCAACCCTGTCCGTTCTTGGATCGAACTTCACTCCACTCGCCGTTCTGGTTGTAACCAAGGACTCGTAGTTTTTCACCTAGTCAGGAAGTCATCACAGAATGAAAGGAAAAAATGTCAAGCCTCTTTTAGACTGAAGCAGTGTAGTGTCAAACCTCAAACTCACTGAAAAGCGAACAAGAACCTTAGTGCTTGCTTACCAGTATCCTGATTAGTCTGTACTTTGTAGCTTGTCACAGGAGCATAACAGAAATGGTTTCTGACAGTTAGTATAGGCTTTTAAAAGACTTATATGCCACTTAAAATGTCTTCTAGAAACTAAGCACTGTGTTAAATTAGTATACTCAAATAACTAGAAAATGACAGTGCTCACGTGTGTGGCCCGAAGGGGATGGTGGACCCGGAACTGGAGTAATAGGCAGCGGCGAGTCACTCAACATGGGTACCGAGAACTGCTCGCTGATCCTCTGAGAGAGCGGCAAGTGCTCTTAACCACTGAGCCATTTGCCCAGTCTACTACCCACGCCTTCTACTTTTAAGATGGCCTCATACAGCCTAGACTGGCTGGCCTTGGACTCATGATCCTTCTTCAGTCTCCTGAATTCTGGAGTTATACACATAGATGGTACTCATTCTTCAAAAGGAAAATAAAATTTTCTTTCACTTAAAATAGATACCATATATGATATATATGATTCAGCATTAGTGGTAACAAAAGCATAGGAACAAGACATGTGAAACACAAAGTTACTTAAGTTTTTAGATAATGCCAAGGCAACAAAGCTATCGATGTAGGCAAACACCTCCTGCCCCCATACCCCCTAAAACCAAAAAGGAATTTTCAGCAAGAAAACTGCTTAGAGGAGCTGGAGGGGCTGATGAGGACTCTCAGAGAACAAGTGTTTCCAGACTAAAGATTTAAAAGCTCCGTCTTCTCGGTTTCTTCCTATTTCCCATAAAGAGTGAATCACTCTTTTCCACTCCTCTAAAATTAGTCTGTGGAACAGAAAATAACTCTAAAGTTGGAACCCCAAATCCAAATCACTTGTTGAATCTTTTATCAGTTTCACTATTAAAACTGGAAACAATCTGGTTTAGACTACAATATATACTTTGCCCATACCAGCAGCAAAGACTAGAAGCTTTTTTGTCAACACAGAAAAGTGACAGATATTAACAGGGACATAAACGTTCAGCTAAGGACTCATTGTACTGACTGAGGCTCTTACTTCCAAGAAATACCAGTGTTTCTATGCAGTCCATGCCTAAACTTAGTTCCAGAGACCAGAAGAAAGCCACATGAGCCTATAGTTCACAGCCCAGAAGATACCACGCCAAGGCTGCTGAGGGAAAATTCAGACTTATTGTGGGAGCCATCTACCTTTCTCCTGTGGCCTATGGAAATGCTTAACATAATATGGCTTTCTATTAGCCCCTACCATTTTACCCAAGATACCCGGATATAAGAGAAAGTACCCAGAGGCTTTGTGTAAGAACTCATGTATGTACTCATGTATATTACATACACTGTATACAGATATCAATCATGAGTGTCTGGTGTGGTGGTGGATACCCACAAATGTGCAGATACACATTAGCTAACTATGTGTACAAAAGAAAGGAACTTGCTAGGAAAAACTCAAGAGGGTGTGCGTGTGTGTGCGCGCGTGCGTGCGTGTGCACGCGTGCGCACACACACACACAAGCCATCATATTCAAGATAGGGCCAAAGACCCTAGGGTCTGACATCAACTCCCCGCGCCCTGTGGCAGTTAGAATTTTCTACTCTGAAAGTCTTGGCTACCATGGAAATGGATAGGGAAGCAGGCACTGAACCTATCAGTACAGGAATCTTAGAGCTTTCTTTTTGAGATGGGGAAGGTCTCATTCTGTTGTTCAAGGGTAGCCTCAGACCCCAGAGCTCAAGCCACCCTCCTGCTTCCAGTTACAGGCACACAGTACTATATTCTACAAGACTCTTAAAGACAGAGTCTCACTCTGTAGCCCACCCTGGTCAACAATGTTTCTTTCAATATCTCAACATGCTGGGATTGCAAATGAAAGTCACATGTTCAACACAAAACTTATTTTAAAAACACATTTATTTTTATTTTATGTAAATAAATGTTTTGCATATGTGTATGTATGCATACCATGTATGTGTGTGGTACCTGAAGGGGCTAGAATAGTGTATTGGATGGTATGGGTCACCACTAGGTGCTAAGAATTGAACCAGGGTCCTTGGCAGGGGCTGCCAGTACTCTTAACCACTGAGCCATCTCTCCATCCCCAAAACTCTTCTTTATTTATTTATGAACTTCAAGTAAACTATCACCTTCAAAAGAATAAAGTGTTGTTCCTTTTTAAAGGATAGTGTCTTTTTCTTAAAGATATAAAAAAGCAGGCATGTTGTCAAACACCTCTAATCCCAACACTGGAGATATAAAGACAGGAGGATCACGTGTTCAAGGCCAGTCAGCTTTGTATCAAGACCAAGCCTGGTCTTGATTAATGTATTAATGTATTAATGAGACCCTGCCTCATTAATAACAACAATGTAGTTTTAGCATGCCATCTTTTTATTAATAAGAACCTGGTCTCAAAAAGAGGTATTTATGCCAAGTGATGGTGGTGCACGCCTTTAATCCAAGCCCTTGGGAGGCAGAGGCAGGTGAATCTCTGAGTTTGAGGCCAGCCTGGTCTACAGAACAAGTTCCAGGACAGACAGGGCTACACAGAGAAACTCTGTCTCAAAAAACCAAAAGAGAGGAGAGCGGGGAGGGGGGAAGAGGAAGTATTTCATGGTTTTCAAAGAGAAACCACTGTCAATCAAGAGAAAAGAATGCCAGTCCTTGAGCAGCACATCACCAGTTGCTGTAAATAGTAACTGAGAAATTAGTAAGGCTTTATCAATATTTCCTTGGTGAATGAACTATCTTGGAAAATACTAATGAGAAAATTTTACCTAGTCAATAGTGTTCTTAGTCAGTGCTTTGCAAACACACTCCGCTGAATTATCATTACAGGTACACAGAGAGCACTGCCTTGTAAAGGACGACCATACAACAGAACATGGCTTGGAAGTCCGTAGCCTCAAATTTTTACATAAAACTCCTGGTCAGAACAGAAGCACAACCTCCCCATGCACACCTATCTGTGCCAATAAATCAAAATCTCACGGCTGAACAGGGAGGCCCTGAGGTCTCACTTCCTCTGTGTTTCTGATGTGTGTGCACTCATACCCTCTGAACATGCCTATACCCCAATCTGAGACGCTCAGTGTGGGGGCTGAAAGATGACTCATCACTTCAGAGCACTGGCTGCTCTTCCAGAGGACCTGGGCTAGGTTCCTAGCACCTACATGGTGGCTCACAACTATCTGTAATTCCAGTTCCATGAGATCCAACCATTCTTGTGGCCTTTAAGGGGCCACAAGACCAAGCACATATGTGGTACACATGCATAAAGGCAGGCAAAAGTCTCATACACATAGACTAGATAAATACAAAAAAAGAATCTTTTTTAAAGAAATTCAGTTTTAAGGACTTCTGCTTTTAGTGAATTTGATGGTTTGTAGCTCCTCAGTAGAGCATTTGGCTAGCTTGCATGTTCAATGTTTTCCCAGAGCTGGAAAAAAAAAGGATATTTATAAAATTTTATATAGAAACATTTCTTCACAGTCGTGGAAGGCCTGACCACTGAACTTGGTATCCTTGCTCCACTAAATAGTCCATTCTGAACCTTACAAATCAAAGGTATCTGTGTGACAAATAATCACTTGTTATATCTAACAAATAACCATTTGTTATAATTTCATTTAGTTAGCTATTATTTTAAAATACATCTGCTCACAGTGGGAGGCTCTACAGGCTAAAACAGTACAGGTAGACTAACCTACCCAATTCATGTGTGAAAGAACCTCTCCGCTCTTACATTCTCATAAAAATTTCATTAGTGTTTAAAAAACTGCTGATTTTATCTGGTCATGTTATTTTAAGAACTAGCCACTGAAAATAATCTTACTTACTTCCTTTAAGACACTACAGCAGGAAGATCCTCCCTAACTGTTCCTTTCACTAGCCCATACAGAGCTGGCTGTCTAACCCAACTGAGAACTGGACAACAACGAAGTAAGAGCCATGCATCCAATTTAAGCGCTGCATTAATCTTTTGCTACAGCATCAGTTCTCAACCTATGGGTCGAAAGACCCTTCACAGGGTCGCCTAAGATCATCTGCATGTCAGATATTTACATTATGAATCATAAGAGCAGCAAAATTACAGTTATGAAGTAGCAAAGAAAATAATTTTATGGTTGGGGTCACCACAGCATGAGGAACGGTATTACAGGGCTGCAGCATCGGGCAGGTTGAGGGCCATTGCCCTACAGAAAGTCTTGCCACGGCTGGCTTACATTTTGGGTGCAAGTTCCTAACCTCGGTGTGGACTGGTAACAGTTTTCAGGGGCAGCGAGTCTGCAAGCAACGCCCCTGAGCGGCAGTGCGAGTCTGTCACAGTTCAGTGTCAACAGATGTATGCCGCTGCATTTCACACAGCACACAGCTCTGACAACAGAGACTTTTTCCTGAGGGGTTTTAACTCATTGTATTCTTAATATATCCTGAACCAGAAGGCTGGAGCACAAAACACCCTGTCAGTTTCAGTGGTAGAAGCCAGCACAGGCTCATTTCCCGACCACCAGACAAAGTGGAAAGCAAAACGTGGAGAGGTCTCACCTTTAGTGATGCTGAGTGTGTTGTCACCACTTGCCACAAAGTCATAAAGTGCAACAAAGAGATTCGGGTCGCTCTCAGTGGCTCCCAGCAAGTTCTCCTTGGAGCTCCACCTGATGGCTTCATTCAGGGCCTGCGAGTCGTCACAGCCATAGGGGCGGTGCAAGACTTCTGAAAGACACAAAGGGAAAGGTGTCGATGAGTTAAACAGCTAAGAATTGAGAGCTCAGGGCAAGGGCGCATGTAGCTGCTGGCTCACACTGAGAACTGTTCACAGAGTTAGGAGGAGAAAGCAAGGAGTTTAGTTCAAGGTCATCCTCAACTGTACAGTGAACTCAAGACTAGCCTGAGCTACATGAGATTCTACCTCAAACAACACCACACACAAAAGAAGGGTGAGCAAAGGTGCTGTACTTTCTGGGCTTACAGTAGCAATTAGCTTATTGAAATGTGATACTGTCGTCAGAGGACCACAGAATGAGAATTTAGTTCTGATTTACGTGTATTACCTTAAATCAGGCCTTAACGAATAGGAAAGGTGCAGTTCTCTAAAATTAAGAAACAAAACTTAAAAGGAAGTGTTCACTAACTTTATAAAGCTTGTGTGGTATTTGGTTGTGGTGACAACTTGGAGCCTTTTGGAGGTGGGTTTCAGTAGAGTCTCAGTCGGCCACACTGGCCTCAGTCTCAAGCTTGCTATGAAGTGGAGGGTGACCTTCACCTCCTGGTCCTTCTGCCATCTACCCCCCAAGTGCTAGGACTACAGGAGTGTTCCTAACACCCAGCTACTGTGGTGATGACCTGAAATAAGGATGGGAAAGTTAACAAACATCTAAACTCGGTGCTTCCTTTATGCCTTCATATAAAACAAACTACAGGGAAAATAAAAGTTTCTCAAAATATGAAATCTTATAAATCAAGATCCTCTCGCCAATAACAAATACAGACATAGCGCTTCTAGCAAGGTGAATCCTCATGTTATTTGTTAAACAGAAACACATTTGAGTCAGACATAGCAGCTTACACCTGCAATCTACCACTCAGGGGGCTGAGGCTAAGAGTTTGAGGCAAGCCTAGACCATAGAACAGAGTGAGACTTACCTTATCTCAAAAACAGTAAAGGAAGAAAGAAAAAGAAACATAATTTTGACTTAATACAAAATACTATTAGCATCCAAAACATCTTTCTGTGTTATAATAGTTTATAATTGCTTTAATTTTGTTTTTTAAACTCGAGTCTCTTTTCCTGGGCAGTAGATTTATATAAACTATTAGTAACTTAATTAAAGTTTTAGGAAATACCATCAATATACTTTTGAATTTCAATTATGCACAACAGCTAAAGCCTTATAAGTTTTGCTTCTTCCTCAAGGCTTTGTAGTTTCTGAATCTATTCCTGTACCACACTTGTTGAAAATTACTTGATTCTCATACCCTAGTTTGTGTGTGTGTGTGTGTGTGTGTGTAGCACTGTTCTTCCAATAGCAATTTTCTTGATCCAAAGGACTGTGTTAAATGGTTGTTTGCCAAGGCAAACAATCCACATATATATATATATATATATATATATATATATATATATATATATATATATATATCATGTAACATTTTTCCCTTATGTCTCTTTCCTAGTTTTTTATTCAAAATTGACTTAGCCATATTTAAAGGGTGACAAAAAGCTTTGAATCCATGGTTTCGTTTTGTTCCAAGACATCCCCTCTTCTCCATCTCTCCTTTAATACCTTTGTTCAGAGCCCAAGAGATCTCACCTGGACTACTGCCTCCAGTCTTGTCTCCCTCAAATCCATCCTCCACACAGCTGGCAAAGTGATCTATTTAAGACAAAAATTGGACCATTTCACTCTTAAGCCCCTTTAAGAGTTCATCATCAAGCTGGAGTCTCCTCATTCCTGGCTTTCAAGCCCTTCTGTGAGGAAGGCGGGCTTACTTCTTTCCTTCACCTGTCCCCATACTGTGCCTTCCACTGTAAGCTTTCCAGGGGCTGCCTCCCACATCTGGGCCTTTGTTCATGCAATCCACTACAGCCGGAGTAGCTTCTCTCACTCACTGTGTGTGTGTGTGTGTGCGCGCGCGCGTGCACAGCGGGTACACATCTGGGCATGAGGAGGCCAGAGGACAATCCTGCTGTTATTCCCAGGTGCCACCCACCTTCTTTTTAAGACAGGGTGTCTCACCCGCCTGGCTCATCAAGTAGGTTATTCAGGCTGGCTCCCTCAGGACTGGAATTACAAGTATGCCACCATGCCCAGCTTTTAAAAACATGGGTTCTGGGGATCAGACCAATGGTATACAGCCCTTAAGGGAAAGGCCTAGACTGGGCCTCTCTGTTCCCTCCTGGCTGTCACTCGAGTCCTCATTCCCATCGCCAGCTTTTACACATCTTCCTTCCTTCCGCCTCTCTTCCCACTCACTCTTTTGTTTCTGTAACACAAGTTCCTGTCCAATCTGTCTGCACAGGATATCCACAGAAAACACCACCTACCCACTTGCACCAAACAAAAGGAGAGTGTCTTAAACAAAAACATCCTAATTCTTTGAGACCAAGACTAAGCACAGAGTTAGAGAACAATTTAAGCCGGAAGGCTGGGGAGCCATGAGTCAAAGAAACAAGAGAGCAAACTGAAGAACAAAGCAAAAGCTAGAGGAAACCGAGGCGGCGGGAGAAGCACACTGGGCCTCGCTGTCGGGTCCGGTCTATGCCACTGTGGCCACTAGCTCGGAGCGGCAAGCCCCAGGCAGCCGCACCCACTTCATCAGTGCGTGGGCGGGTGCTTCATTTCTTAACAATGCAGTTGGTTACTTAGACAGCACGTCTGCTAATTCTTCCAGTTAAGAACTCCAGTTAAGGAATACCGCTGCTGCAGAGGTAGGTTGTGCACAGAAGGCAGCAAAGGGCCCAAACTTTACTTACTTATTTGAAAGACTCAGGAAGCAGAAATATTTTGACAACTAAAAAGAAGTAATTTGTTACCTTTTCTGTTGATACACTTGTAGGACAACACACACACACACACACACACACACACACACACCTAAAACAACAATGTAACTAAACTCCATAATAAAACTGAAACACAAATTCAAATTCAGAGGTAATCTGGCCACTTAATATTTAGCTTATAAAACACATTTTCAATATTTACTCAGTCAGTTTTATCATTTTCATCATAAAGTTGACAGGTAATAATTATTTCCTCAAACTGTTTGCATTATTTTATACTACTTAACATTATTCTACTTTGCATATTCTTTGAGAAGCTAATAATTTTTATTTCTTTTTAAAAAACTGTTTTAGTTGGATATATTATTGCTAGCTTTCAATTTAGCGTAATTGTACATGTTAGCACCATTTTATGTATTATTCACATTCTTCCACTCATAAGGAGTTATTAAAAGCCTGGTGTGCTGGGTGTGGTAGCACGTTTTTACTCTCAGCTCCCAGGAGGCAGAGGCAGGCTAACCTCTGTGAGTTTGAGGCCAGTCTAGTCTACACAGCAAGTTCCAGGCCAGCCAGGAAGACAGTGAGACCCTGTGTCAAACAAAACACAAGAGGCCAAGCAGGACGGCACACGTCTTACCCCAGCACCCACAGATGAAGCAAGGCTGAGTTCCACGCAGCCGCAGTTACTCTTGTGTGAGCTGCCCTCCCCCACAAACTAAACCAAACTAACAGAAGAGTATAGTATAAAATATAAGAAAAAGCAAGCAAACCAACCATATAAACTGTCCCCAACCACAAATAGAGGTAACAGGAGATTAACCCACGTTTCATTACTGTGTTATCTACCCCTCGTCACTGTCCCTGTTCCCCATCCCCAGCCCTCAGCTCTGGACGTACCTGTCACATGGGCCACAGACAATTCTGAGACATCCCTGCCTGTGCAGGAAAGAAAAGTGTCCTGGTTTCTGCAGTAACCTGTCGCTGGCAGCTGAACGGGCCCCAGGACCATGCCTTTGGCCATTAGCATAAAAGTTAAACTTCTGAACAGAGGAGCCTTAAAACTCTGGCCGGCAATCCTCACACGTGGGACCTTAGCTCACATACTCAGTAGCCAGAAGAACAAAGCATAAGTTCATCCCACAGGGGCGGAGACCTGAGAAAGGGTGGAGCTACTCCAAAAACTCGGATGGGGGTGGGGATAATACACAGGCTATTTCAGTCTCGCAACAGTAACAGTTTAATAATAAAACCAGCTAAGATCAGTAGGTATAGAAGGTTCCAGTCCCAAGGAGAAAATGGGGTAAGACCGCTCAGCGTTTCCTTGGAGAAAACCTGTTTATACCGTAACACCAAACACACGTTGAAAAGGCAGGAAACGCCTAATGAGACTCATCTTTTACATCACTCTAGCTAGCTCAAGAAACCACAAACCCGAAGGGAAAGAAATAGTTCCAGTGTGACTCACAGGCACAGGCAGAAGCGGAGAGCTCCGACTGCATTCCCTGACAAACGGCCTGTGTGGCTCAGAACAGGTAAGCATGGCCCACAGCGCTGGGAACTGTGAATGCTGAAATTTGGAAAGGCAGAAGCCTAACTGTAAGTACTTGGGGGGAGGGGGGTGTTACATAAAATTAAAGACCTTAAAAATCAGAGTGCTTCATGAGAGGCAAACCGGTAAAGTAAGTGATAGATAACTAAGCCACGGGGCCTAATTCAGAGAACAGGATGGCACAATAATTTTATCATAATAAAAATTAAAATAACTTGGGTCTCCAAAGACCTTTTGATTATTGGGTCACAATTATCATTTACTGTATTAAAACCAAGAAATCTTAATAATGATTATTAATTCTTAAATATCAAATCCATTATCAGTATGAGTAACATTTTTATTGAAAATGATTTTTTTCCAAAAGACAATTGAAAAAGTAGCATTATTGTTGTTTGCAAATGTTTTTAGCAACACCCCCCCCCCCAAAAAAAAGCTGGGCAGTGGTGGCACATGCCTTTAATCCCAGCACTAGGGAGGCAGAGGCAGGCAGATCTCTGTGGGCTAGAGAACCTTGCCTTGAAATAAAAAAACAAAACACACAAAGGAACAAACAACAACAACAAAACCCAATGTTTTCAGCAACAGCTTGAAGCAAGGATGTGTACTATTTAGAAGAAAGTGACAGCCTGGACCGGAAGTAAGAGAATCTTAGCAGGCACCCTCGACGTGAGCTCCTCAGGTGCAAAAGCCCTGAAGCAGAAAGGGAGCCAGGTGTGTGGAGGATGAAACCGGCTACTGCTGAGAGCCTGGGGCTGCCAGAGCAAGCCTTTGAGGATTTACAACTTTCTTCCAACTACAAAAAAGAAATCCAGTGAACTGCCATAGGCACGGAAGTTCTATGGTCTGACTTCCAATTTTTAAGATAATCGGCACTGCTTGAGAAGAGGGGGTAATTACACTGAGAGAAATGAGAAGCCGCTGGACACAGGCGCAGGTCGCGCTGGCTTGGAGCATGCGACAGCAGCGGAGACAAAGAGAAAGCAGGGCAGGTGTGCGTACCATGTGGTTTGCAGATGGAGTCGCAGGGCTCAAAACTGCTTAGACACAGCAGGAAGAGAAAACAAAGTTTAGCTTAAGAACATGGGTAGGTGCAATGCGTACTGGGAAGGAAGTTTCATGAGTAGGTAAATTTAGAAGGTACTCATATGGTAATTAAAATCAGAACTCAAGTGAGTGGTGGTGAGACAGCTCAACTAGTAAAAGCACTTGTCACCAAGTCTGAGGACCCCAGTTCAAGACCAGGTTCCTACTTGACAGAGGAGGCAATGCCCACAGTTATTCTCTGACCTCCACATGCACATCAGGGTATACACACATCCACACAAGCACACCACATCCTCGAATAAAAAGGCATAAAATTTAAAATAAGTTAAATTAAGACAGGAGCTAGGGAGCTAGCTCAGCAAGCAAGTAACTGAGTTTGGATCCCAGCCACTCACAAGCACTAGATTGGCGGCACACGTTTGTATTCCCACCACTAGGGAGGCAGAGACAGGTGAGTGAATCCCTGGGCCGGCCTGGCCTACTGAGCAAGTTCCTGGCAAGAAGAGAGCCCATCTCAAGAAGAAAGAGAGACAGAGGATATGGCTCCTAAGCAACAGTACCCGAGGTTATCCTCTCCCTCCACACACCCATGCACCTGCACAGACTTGCACCCACATGAATGCATACTCACACCCCTAACCACAGACACAGAATAGATCACTTAGATAATGAACAAAAAGCCTAAGTTCACACTTAATAGAAAATTATAATTCAAATCACTCAAGATTATTTTTTATTTTGACATTATGGAGCCTAGATAGTAGCAGGAAAATGTAATATTAAATGTGCTGAAAAACAAAATCAAAACAAACATTAACCCAAATTTCTATATCCACTGAAAATGCCCTTCGGTGGGATGGAGATATGGCTAAAATGATGGCTCAATGGCTAAAATGCTGGATGCTCTTTCAGAAGACCTGGGTTCAATTCCCAGAACCCACACGGAGACTATCAAACACCTATAACTCCAGTTCCTGGGGGCTTCCTAAGCCCTCTCCTGGACTCCAAGGACACTGCACCCAAGTGGTACATGGACATACAAGCGAGCAAAACATCCATACACATAAAAACGTCTTAGAAAGAAAAAGTACCCTTCAAAAATAATGGTAAAAGAGACATATCATCACAAGAACCCAACGCCAGAGGACTGGCTCAAGAAGAACTGCTAGAGGAAGGTGTTTAGATAGGACGGGAACCGAGAATACAAAACCAGAGTCTGGAGAGATGGCTCAGTGGTAAATGAAGTTTGGCTCCCAGCACCCAGGACGGTAGCTCATCACTCTAGAGCAGCACTCACACCCAAGTGTTCACACTTTGAACCCAGTGCAAAGTAAGATTCACCAAACAGCTTTCTACTAGGGAGATGCTCTCTAGATTCCTCTCCAGCCCTCTCTTCCTACTGGAAGCTTTCCCATTATGTGGATTTTACAACCTGTAATTTGAAAGCTGAACTAGGGTTCTAATATAATTTATAAAAATTTTCGCAACAGACGGTACAAGTAAGGATGCCATGGTTAAACCTGTCAGCCTTGACATACCAGAATCCTCCTCTAGTTGTTTTGTTGTATTAATAAAACCAAAGTAAATGACCCCTAGCATGGGTTTCCTGATCTCAGTCACAGCGTAATCACCTGCGAAAGCCGAAAGGAAATGTCGTGTTACTGCATCTCAACCTCACATTGCGTTTCTGAGTTGGATGGCCTAGGGTAGGACCTAAAGATGTACCTTTCTACCCAGATGGTGGTGGTGCATGCCTTTAATCCCAGCCCTCCCGCGGCAGAGGCAAGCAGATCTCTCTGAGTTTGAGGCCAGCCTGGACACACAGTAAGTTCCAGGACAGCCAGAATTACAACAGAGAAATCGTGTCTCGAAAAAAAAAAAGTGCTTTCTAGTACTGCATCAGGGTGGTACCAAAACTCTCAAACCACTGCCCAGAACTTCCTTAAGTAGCAGGGTTATAAAGCCATAAACAGGAGCTGGAGATCTGGCTCAGAGGTTAAGAGTAGGAAGTCTCTTGCAGAAGACAGAGTTCATTTCCCAGCACCCCCATTAAGTGGCTCACAAACACTTGTAACTCCAGCTTAAAGGGATCCCGACACCCCTGGCCTCTATAGGCACCTGCACTCAAATGCACACACACATAAACACATAACCAAAAATAAATCTTAAATCATAAAAGAGAACCTCTGGGGAAAATTGGTTGCTACATAGCTCATAATTCTTAATATATTTTTAAATGCTTCTTTCAATTTCAAACTACATATCATGCATGTCATACTATGTAGGGTAGCATACTATACCCATCAGTATTTCCCAATGCATGTCCGTAAAATTAAAGAATTCACAGTGAAGTAAGATAGGGTACGGAGGGCCAGCTAGAACTTTCACGTTATGTCACTGAGGGGAAGAGGAGCCGCACAGCTAGCCCAGAAGGAGCTGGACAGTCCCTGTAACGTAAGACACCTGGAATAAGAGCCGGGATTCCTGCTCCCAGGCATGTACACTAGAGAAATGAAAATTTTCAATTCATAAAAAAACTTGTATGCGATTTTTTTAAAATCTTTTTCAAAAAGCTTTTTTTAATTGCCCCAAACTGGGGCTGAAGAGATAGATAGCACAGGAGTTATTAAGAGCAATTGCTTGCAACTTCAACTACAAAGGTCTGATGTTCTTTTCTGGCTTCGCCAGGCACCTGCATACATCCAGACACATATACACACATACATAAAATAAAAATCTTTCTAAAAATCGCTCCAAACTGGAGAAATCTTAATGTCCTTCAATGGATAGAAGAACATAAATGAAGTCTGATACCCATCTGATGGAAAGCCACTGAACAATTAAAGGAATAAACCACTGACAAATTCAAGTTGCCTGAATCTCAAAAGCACTATGCTAAGTTTCCCAAAGAAGCTACTCACAAAGGTTGTGTAGTGTATGCTTCTGTTTATGTGAAAAGTCAAGACTGTAATGAAGAATAAACCGGTGGCTGCCAGAGGTTAAAGGCAGGAAACGTGACTACAAAGCACTATTGCTTGATGACATTTAGGTCCAAAGGAAAATCCAATTCCCAGAGTTTTAACAATGACATCTTCTGGGGTCGGAATGGTTCTATTAGTTGTGGAACTACATGAATTTGCAAATGTTAAAACTCAGAATCTGCCAGGTATGGATGTATGGTGGTGTATACCTGTAATCCCAGTACTTGGAAGTCTGATACAGGAGAATTGAGCCTTCAAAACCAGCAAAGGCTATACATCGAGTCCTGTCTCAAAAAATGGGAAGGAAGGAAAGAAAAAAGGAAGGAAGGGGATTCATAGAGCTATATAAAAAATTCTACACCGAAATTTTTAAGTAAAAAAAAATAGGAAAGCATTAAAGTTACTGAATCATTTTCAAACTGTTACATGGAAACTAAAGATACCTTAAACACCAATCACAGAACACAAATTTTAGCAATATCTACAGACAAAAATGTATAGCCCAGCCTGGGGTTTAAATTTAACTTATTTTAGATATAAATAACTTCTGTTTATAATTGTAGTCAAGGTTTAGTAAGGTCCTTTCTAAACTAAAAAAAAGTATGTGGAATTCAGCATTCAAAATCTTTTTATCTTAGCAGAAGTGCATCACTGCCTACCCAGTGGAGGCGAAAGACAATGAACTATCTAAGGGATGAAAGGAATGTGCCAATCCTCTTTCTCCCACGGAATTCCCAAAGTCAACGCAGCTAGCACCTGGTACCGTGACTTCAATGCAAGCTTGGAGCTGACATTCCTAGGGAGGGACTCACAATAAACCTAGATCATTCCTAAAGATCTATAATACAATCCTGTGTAACCTAAGCAGTCAGCTGTTTCACTGAAACTATGGAAGCATGCAACAACTGTGCGTTCTCTCCCTCTCTCTCCCTAAAACACACACCAGTTTCTGTATACAGAATGCACACGAATATGTCTGTGTAGATATCAGAAACCAACTCAATCCAGTGTCTTTTCCTGCTACTGTGATAAAATGCCCTGACAAAAGCAACTCAAGGGAGAAAGGGCTTATTCTGCTCAGGTTCACTGTGAGTCCATCATGGAGGGGAAGTCACAGAGACAGGCTGAGTGAGCTGGCCCCACGCCCACAATGGTGGACAGAGAACAACGCATGAACGCATGCTTACTAGTGCCCAGCCTGTCTCTTCTCAGGGTCTCCTGCACAGGGACAGTCCTGCCCACAGTTACAAAGGGTCTTCCTGACAACACCAACTGGATGCTAACTTGGACAGGGGAAACTCACAAGGCCCGCCTCTAGGTGAAGGGCTGTAAACAATCAATGGATGTCGAGAAAGAGAGAATCCATTTTCTCCAAGGATGAGCCCCTTATAGCTTACCCAATAAGGGCAGTCGGTGGTCAGCTCTAAGCATATGCCCATAAGAGCAACACTAAATGGACTCCATGGGCTGTATACACATACACATGCGTATCTATGTAATAACGTCTAAAGAGGCTATGAGTCTGAGAGGGAGTGTAGGAACACGGAAGGAAATGGAAGGAGGTGAATGGTGTAAATACACTACTTACACAAAAGTTTCAACAAATTAAAAAAAGTCGGATCTTCTCACATCAGCTAACGAAACCAATATAACCCCTCACAAGCATTCCCAGAGGCTAACTTCAACACAGACAATCCCTCAGAGGTGCTCCAGAGGATGGCCGCCTAGGTGCGTCAAGCTGATAATATTAACTAGCTAAATGTGTAACTTCTCAAGAATCTGAATGTATAAATTGTTAAAATGCTTGCTGTCTACTTTTGCCAAGCACTCTAACAAGGCCAGAGAAGAGTAAACTAGAAGGTGATCTGCCCCCCATACTAACACTCTGACTAGTAACATACACTGGCGGGTCACGCCCTACCAACACCTACGGTCAAGTGAGTGGCGACGGCATTCCAGGTCAGCGATGGCTGATGACAATGTAGCGTCACAATACATTCTGAATGAAAACAATGTCAACTGTGGCCTCCAAGTTCTGTTTGTTTTGGGTGAAGTGAATGTGTCTGCAGTAAATTAAGTGCTGAGACAGCAAAAATCAGAAGGCTTTAATAAAGAAGGACTTGAGAAGTAATACTAATGATGCTAAAGACATCTGGCAGGAAATAGCAGAAATCTGTTCTGTAGACAAACCCATACATAGTATTCAAGTCAGTCAACAGCCGACCCGTGCAGGGAAGACTTAATTTTCTCCACAATATCCACGGAGGAGAGGGCAGCCTACTTTCATCAGGAAATTTGTCATATATGTAAACACAAATACTTGATATATTAGGTAGTATTAAAGGATCGCAAAGTTAGAATTCTCTCCCGTTTTTCCGCTTTGTTAATTTTTTTCAGGAAATTGAGAAAACTCTAAGATTTTTTTTTTTAAGCGTAAAATAGAAATGAGAATACAAAACCTTTCAGAAAGGGGGGCGGGGGTGAGTTCAGCCAGGCTGTCTTTCTCAAACAGCCAGCATAGCACACCAGTAGGCTGGGTGAGGGAAACGACTCTCTTCAGATGGATGTCCTTAAGAAATAAGCATCTGCCGGGCGGGGGTGGTGCACACCTTTAATCCCAGCACTCGGGAGGCAGAGGCAGGCAGATCTCTGTGAGGAGTTCAAGGCCAGCCTGGTCTACAGAGCCAGTTACAGGACAGCCAGAGTTAACACAGAGAACCCCTATCTCACTACACCGTCACACACACACACACCGTCACACACACACAGTCTCTCTCACACACAGTCACACACACAATCTCACACACACAATCTCTCACACAGAGTCACACACATACAATCTCACACACACACACACACACTGACACACACACACCGTCTCACACACACACACAATCTCTCACACAGAGTCACACACATACAATCTCACACACACACACACACTACACACACACACACACTACACACACTGACACACACACATACACACACACGCGCTCACACACAAAAAGCATCTATTTCTTAGCTGTAGCCTCCTGCCAGACAAACATCCCAGGAGGCTTTACTGCCGCCTAGTGTGCTGTTCCTCGTGAGTCTAATAAATGAGGCCATGCACTCATGCCCCCAGCCTCCAGACTAAACTCCTGCCACACCCTCTACAGTTGAGAAGGGGTTTTAAGAATTTAATGAAAACCAATTATCATTAATTTTTAACATATATGAAATTATTTCTAATGAGCAAGCAAAGAACAAAGCCCTGTAAGCTGAGTCTGATGGAGGCGGAGGCAGGGGAATGATTAAGTTCAAGGCCAGCCTTGGCTAGACAGCAAGTTTGAAGCCAGCCTGAGATACATGACATTCTGTTTCAAAAAAATAAAAAACAAACAAAAAAAGAATCAAGTAAAGTACATGCCATGTCTGGTGTGAGCTCAATTCCTGGAACCCACACAGTTGCATGGAACACATACATGCACACACACCAAACACACACACATACAAATAAATAAAAATGATTAAAGAAAAAGCACTAAATAAAACAAAACCACCATAAAAGGTAGACAAACAAAACCACACAAGCAAACACTACTGTTGGAGCCCTGAGCCCAACAGTTGTAGCCCAGGTTGCAAGTCCAGGTGCTATACTGAACAGTCTGGTTATTTCAAAGATGCACTGAGATCCAACCCAGCCCTTGAGGCTTCTGCCAAAAGGGCAAGCTCCAAGAAGAGTCCTGGCAGACCCTTCCAACTACAGGCACCCTCAGAGACTGTAGAAGACAATCCTTACTCTGGACTTAAAGACAGCGGTCACCAGGGTAGTCAGGTACTGCCACTGCTTTCCACTCTATGCACAGAGGTCCCAGTAAACATTAGGCAAAGAAATATGGGACTTAGAGCAATCACTTGACCTCATTTAAGAGTTATTCTGCATCCTATCTTAAACGCAACCCCCTTTTATGAGAGCTATTCTTTTTTAGGCTTGAATTTAAAAATCATTCTTGATTCCTTTGCCTTAAAGTTTCACTAAAGACTAATAGCTTTAGGCAACAGAGACGACTGAGTCCGGGTTGTGCTCCTGTCTCTGCCTGCAGAGCTAGACCACAGGTGCTGTCCTCTAAGACTCCTCACAAATGCCATGCCTTGGCTATGCTGTTCTACATAATTTCTTTCTTGTTGTCAGTGCGTAGCAGGACTTCTTGGATGCAGAATATACAAAGACTAAATTTCTGATCAGATTATGATTTTTAGAGCCATAAAACACACGTTAATAAATTTTGCGACATTTCAATACAAATCTACTTGAAAAGTCTTTGATTAAAAAGACTGTAAAGATTCAAATAAAACAAGAATTAGACAATATTCAGGGACCTGAATGTACTTCTATCACTAAGCATGTAAGATTTCCGTGCAGCTACACAATTAAATTGTTCTTTAAAGGTAGGGTACGGAGAGGGGGACTAGATGTGGCCATTTATGCCTGTAATCCCTGCACTTGAGAGGTAGAAGCAAGAGAATCAGAAGTTTAAAACTAGCTTTGTCTACACATCAAGCTCAAGGCTAGCTTGGACTGCATAAGAGCTTTGCTTAAAAACAACAACAAAAGTAAACAAAAGTAAAATAAAGGGGAAGAAAGAGATAAATGCACTGCAAATATGAACCTCATGCCAATCCACTGCAACACCAGTCATATTACATTTCAGCCTTGTGGCTACAATCAAGTGAAATGCCAACCAGAACTGCAGAGATGGTGTACAGACATGCAATTAGAGCTCCATGCTTACTCTTACCTTATTCCAGTTATTATTATTATTAATCAGTGTAGGGGCACATGCCTGCTGCTGTTGCTATTATTACTACTGCTATTATTATTATTAGTGCTATTATTACTAGTGTGGGGGGGGCGCGTGCCTGCCACAGCACTCGCGGCGTTCCAGGAATGAGCTCAGGTGTCAGGCTTGTGTAGCAAATGCTTTACCCACAGAACCATCTCATCCTATTTTCAAAGGTAAGGTAAAAGATAAAAGACAGGTTGAGAGTCATCTACGGTCACATAATTAGGACCTTATAGGTAGAATTATTTCTGTAGGACAAATCCCTGTTCATTGCAGGTGGGAATATAAAAGTGGATTGGGCACTGGACCAACCCAGAACTAGCATAAAATTCAGCAATTCTACCCCGAAGTATACACTTTTCAAAAAGTGAAAACAAGGACTCACATAGATACTGGCACGTTCAGAGAGGCATTCTTAAACATAGGCAGAAAGGAAAGAACACAAGTGTTCCCTGATGAATTAATAAACAAATGTGGGGTACACACAGAATAGACATTGCTGAGCCAGAAAAATGAACAAGGCTCTGAAACAAGCCATGATGTGCTGAACCCTGAAAACACACTGTGTGAGCAGAACCTAAAGCTACTACACGGCCCCGCTTCCACAAGTACAGTGATGAGAGGCCGCCAGGGACTGCGGGGAAGAACAGGGAGGCGAGAGCTTCCCTGGAGACGAGAGTTTCCATGTTATCTGATTAAAAAATTTTAGAGATAGATGACAGTAATGTCTCACACTAAGAATTTAATTAATGGCATGGAACTGCATACATAAAATTAGTGAGATGGGAAAAATACACATGCATTTTACAACATTTTTCTAAATTTAAAAACTGAATCTAAAAACAAAGCCAATCTTCTGAAGGCAGATAACTGGCACAGAAGAGCTGGCCTAACGGACCAAGAAAAGAGTGATCAGGTCTCAATCCTAATTGGTTAATTTAAAGTTTCTAGCTAAATAAACTAAAATTTTAATTTTCAAACAATTATTTGTATAATAAACCTTCTTCCTCCCCCTCCACTCAAACTCAGGGTCCAGACATGCTCAGCAAACACTCGACCACTACGCTAAACCCTTAATTCTGTATAAAAAATGTGCAAGCCAAGAGGAAAAAGCCATCCAAGACATTTTCCATGTTTGTAAGTTCCATGACTGCTGTTTTACCTAACTGCTCTCACAGTGACCATCAGGGAACACACAACTGCGTGGCAGGAAGCAGACACCGTAGGTAAATGACTGAGATTATGCACTTTCAAGAGGAGGAACATCTTTAAAAAGCTTTCCGTGGGAACAAGTTATCGAGTCATTAATTCTAAGAAAAACATACCCTGCACCGACTGATGCCGGGCACAAAGGAAAGGGACTGATGGCAACAGGGAGCTGGGAATTTGCGCTCAGCTAGACAGGAGTGTAACCAGTGAGTCACCAGTGTAGAATGTACAGATCGTAGCTATACTTATCTAGAAGGGCAAAGCTTACATAACTCAGGACAATTATTTAGAGTGCACAGATAACTCCTCCACACGAAGGCGTCGTCTGTAATTGCAAGCTTCCTATCTCAAACCCCAATCCTGTAATAAGCAACCACATTACACTAATTTATGACTGTTACAAAAACTACTCGTTGGAACTATTTTTAACTGATTATTTCACGAGTCAAGTGTCTAAGCAATTTTCACCTTGAAAGGGCAAGGAGGGGCTTCGCTCTGAGGTAAAGCACGGCCCGGCATGTAGATACCTCAGTGCAATCTCTAGCACAACAGAAAACAGAAAAAAGCTAGGGGAATAAAATTTAAAAGCCAGAATATTCAAGAACAACACACACTCTAAATACTAAGAAATACAAGCAACTAGGTTTTTTTTTAGTTTTTTATTTGTGTTTATTTAGTTTTTTAACACAAGGCACCTGTTTGACAAGATGGCTCCGTGAGTAAGAGAACCCACCACCAAGCCTGACAACCTGAGTTCAATCTCCAGGACACGCGTAGTAGAAGGAGAAAACCTCAGGCTGTCCTCTGGCCTCCACACAACCTTGTGATGTCCAAGTGCCAACACGCACACATTCGCACAAAACAGATATGTAAAAATGGTAGGACAGAGTTAGGGGAGACTACAGTAATAGCAAGCCATGGTCTTTGGTCCCAAGAACCTGACATCCCGGGCCCAACAGGTAATGACACCTGCAGCCAAGCCTGGTGACCAGAGTTTGACCCCTGAGGCGCACATGGTATAGCCTAACTTCCACACATGCACTGTGCCTTGTATGCACCACCCCAACATACAAATAAATAAATGTAGTTTAGAACTTAAAAAAAAAATAACCTCATGAGACTGACAGGGAAGCTAGTGGTTACGAATGCTCACTGCTCTTGCAGAGGAACAAGATGCAGTTCTCAGTATCCACAAGATAGCTCCCAACTGCCTGAACTCCAGCAGAATCTCATATACTGATAGGAGAAACACAAAAATAAATCAGCCATTTTAATATAAAGACATAACCAAATGTTTTGGGGATCGCAGAGAAAGAAATGTCTACTAGTTAAGGTTAATGTGGTGGCCCATGCCTGTAACCCCATCTTTTGAAAAATGGAGGGAGAAGGATCAGGAATTCAAGGCCAACATCTACTATGCAGCAAGCGTACTAACAAAACACGCACATGCCCAAGCACTCTTTGCTTGAGTCAATGAAAGCTGAAAAGCAAGCAGTAACGGGCAAAAGAAAAGAAATGGACACACACTTAACCGTACACCCACCTCCAAGGAGCTGGAGGGAAGGCTGGCCGGAGGAAGGAAGCAGGGCTACTGCCCCATGCTCAGTTACCGAATCTAACTCGACCGCCTCTGCCCTCTCGTTCCACCACAGGGCTATTCTAGCAGACATTTGTAAAGTTTCAGAACAGCAGCAGCTAGGAGACCAGGGACCAGAGAAAGGCGAGCTGCTCTACTCAAAGTACTTAAGGGTCCCTTGCAGGGCAGGGCAGGGCAGGGCAGGGCAGGCCATTGTTTCCAGTGGACAGAAGAACTCAGTAAGATAAAACCAGAGCCTCGTAAAACATCCGGTAAGATGACAACTTGTATATCACATATGTTTTACCATGATTTAAAATAAAATATTTAAAAAGAAAAATTTGATAGAATTTAACAAACTTAATATAAATAAAAATGATCTGAAACTTAGGAATACTACTTTTCTATTTCAGCAAACATTAAAAATGATAAATGTTGGTTCACATTATACTGAACAATTCCTTCATCCTTCTTTCAAATTTTCAGAACTCTTCCAAGTTTACTCTCTACCATAACAACAGATGTACGAAAACACACACACACACACGCACACACACAAGCACGGTATTATCTCATGTATCAAATAGACAACACTCAATATCTAACCATCTTTGCAGCTTGTAATGATGCAAACTGCCGCCACAAAGAATGCACACACGCTGACAGGCACATTCTGACAGCACAGCTGCCTGCCCAGGCTCGCTGCTGAGAGACTACGACAGACTACGACATTCCTACTTGGTCCATCAGCCTGAAAGTGAGTTTAAAGAAAATGGTCACATTTAAGCCTCTGGCATGTGTATATTCACAAGAAGGTCAAGCTAGGTCAACACTAGCAGTCATCCTCTCCGTCACCCTTAGAATCCTGACGAAGATGGGATGGCAAATGGGCTCAGCAGGTAAAGGCACCTGCTGCCAAGTCTGATGACCTGAGTTCAATCCCTGGAGCCCACAGGGTGGAAGAGAACCAATTCCCCTCTAATTTTGTCTTCTAAGTTCTATCTCTCTCTCTCACACACACACACACACACACACACACACACAAATTTTTATTTTTAAGGATCTTGAAGAAAGTAACAATCCACTTGCAGATCTGCAAACCTAAAAAAAAGAAAGAAAGAGAAAAGAGAAAA
The DNA here is from genome assembly GCA_026225945.1 of Cricetomys ansorgei. NCBI lineage: Eukaryota > Metazoa > Chordata > Mammalia > Rodentia > Nesomyidae > Cricetomys > Cricetomys ansorgei. The sequence continues at coordinate 14,237,712 of JAMJFZ010004090.1, read as the reverse complement.
GAGAAAAAAAGTGGACTGGTAAAATGACTCAGCCAGGTTAAGGGCTTTCTGCCAACCTGACAACCCAAGTTCCACGCCCAGAACCACAACGTAGGAAAGAACTGACGACTGCAACAGTCCTCTCACCTCCACGCGTGCACCACAGCACTCGTGAGCAGAGAAAATAGCGGATGACCCCAGAGTAAGAGGCTTAGTAGGAGGGCTTCAGCAGCTTTGTGGAGTGCTCACGCACGCACGCGTGTGTGTGTGTGTGTGTGTGTGTGTGTGTGTGTGCGTGTTTTGTTTCTGAGACAGGGTTCTGTTGTAACTCTGGCTGTCCTGGAACTCACTCTGTAGACCAGGCTGATCTCGAACTCACAAAAATCCGCCTGCTCCTGCCTCCCGAGTGCTGGGATCAAGGACGTGGGCCACCACATCCGGCTGGCTTTGAGGCAAGTTTTTGAGGCCAGCTTGGGCTACAGAAAAGACCAGCTCCCCTCCCTCACAAACTCATAAAATCATTATTAAATTTAATAAAGCTTTTGGCAGAAAAGGTTCTACTTACATTTTGAACACTTAGACTTCTAGATAAATTTAAATATGTAAAGCATTAATTCAAATCAAAATAAACTCATAAAACATACATAAAGCTGGATATTAAGATTTAAAGTTTTGGATAGTGTATTCCTCGAAATTTCAGGTTGGCTTTCACTTTGAAGAAGCAATAACAAAGCTGCTACCCTATCAATATAACATGCTTACATGAGTGCACAAAGCACTCAGGGCTGAGAGACAGCTCAGTGGATGGTTTGTTGGACACAGCAGCACGTGCCTCTCACCCTAGCACTGGGAGGCAGAGACAGGATCCCAGGGCTTGCTGGCCAGCAGTCTAGCCATCTGGTGGGCTCTAGATTCAGTGAGAGACTGTCTCAGAAATAAGGTGGGAAACTGAGAAGACAGCCAATGTCAACTTCTAGCCTCCACACACACACACTCAGACGAGAGTACCACACCACATATTGCTCTAGTCTAAAACATGGCTGAAACGTTCAGTCATCCTTACCTACATACAGAATTTGAAGCCAGCAACCTGAGCTACATAAGACCCTGTCTCAAAAAATGTTTTCTTCGCTGGGTGGTGATGGCACACACCTTTAATCCCAGCACTCAGGAGGCAGAGGGAAGCAGATCTCTGTAAACTGAAGGCCAGCCTGGTCTACAGAGTGAATTCCAAGACAGATAGAGTTTACAACAGAGAAATCCTGTCTTGAAAACAAAACACAAAAATATTTTCTGGTAATCTCAGTATGCTGGGCTTTCCCTTTGACTTAAATTTTCTGGACCACAGACAGAGCCTCACATGCTTCCCCCCACCCCCAACCACATAAAGCCAGATGAGATGGACCACGTCTGTAACGTGAGGACCCTATAACCCTCTTCAGAGAGGACCAGGAACACAAGGTTATCCTCAGCTACAGCACTGGCGCACCCTGTGCTACACGGCTCCAGGTCCACTTAATGAGCTTCACATCTCATCACACTGCCTTTATCTCCACATTCACGCCACTGATTTCAACTACCTCTGCGTGCAAGGTGCTGTGCTGCACACCTTAATGACGGATCTTGGTAGACAGAGGCCAGTCTGGTCTACACAGGGAGTTCCAGGCCTGCTATGGCTACACAGTAAGACCTTGTCTCAAAAAAGAAATGCACCTGCCCAGAAGACATTGAGAGTTTTCCCGTGCTGCCTTCTTTTCTACAGCATCAGACAAGACAGGCTGGTCAGCAGATTCTCCCATTACTTCATCACTCACAAGCTTACATTTCGCATGCTACATTAACTATCTGTTTACTTATTCTCGCTATTTTGTGTGTGTGTGATGGGGAAACCCACACCTGGAGGTCAGAAGACAACCTGTGGAGTCAGTTCTCTCTCTCACTCTTACTTGGGTGCCAGAGATCAAATAGGTCATCAGGCTTAAGGCCAGCAACTTACCCCCTGAGCCATCCTGCAGACCCCCATGCTAACATTTTTATATTTCACTTACTCTTGTGTCACTAGTGACCTGCTTGCTTAAAGTCTAAGGATTTTGCCTTTTAAATACTCTTTACCATTTTGATATACAGTGGGGAATAAGTTTCTAATTCAAAATGTCATCTAGTCATTTGGAGTGGGAAAAATAGCACCCAATATTTAATTTGTCAAAACTGTTCAACATAGCCTTTTTTGGAAGACCTAAGAAAAAAAATTATACTGTATGCTATTAACTATAAAAGGTACTGGAATTTCTTTTGGGAATCTTACTAATACTTGGAGAAATTGACACAAATTCAAATCACTAGAATTGAACTGCAGTTCCTAAAGTTACCATTACAAATATTACTAGCACATCATAGGTGAAGTCCCATGCCAGGAACTAGGTTATTTTTAAGAGGTGGTAGTGTATATAGGATAATAGGTTTCCCTAATTTTTTTCATGCTCCCTTCATTTTGGTTAATCGTGTGCCCTAGTCTCCCAAATCCCCCTCTTCCTCCCTGCCTAACCCTTTCCATTCACAATAAAGCCCCTCTATTTTCCTTTCACCTATGTCCTATTCTTCACCCTTGTGCTGCCATGGTCCTTCTGACCTCCTGGTTTCCATACTTGCTCCAAGTTCAACATACCTGAGAGAGAGTATCTGGCATCTGTCTTCCTGAGCCTGGGGTGACCTCAGTATGTATAATTTTTTCCCAGTTCCATTCATTTGCCTACAAATTTCATGATTTAATTTTTCTTTACAGCCAAATAAAATCCCATTGTGTACATAGACTACATTTCCATGGACATCTGGCTGCATCCATTTTCTGTAAATAGTGCAGCAATGTCCCAGGCTAATCCAGTCAAAGCCCCAGACACACACACCCCTAATACCTTTTTCTTAATATCCAAGTGCCTAAATTATTTTCTTGAAAATTTGCTATATCAAATACGGAACGTGGTTCAAGGCCAACGTTAGCTACATACTAAGTTCAAGACCAACTTGGACTACATGACGCACTGGAGAGAGAAGGGGGTGGGAGAGAGAAAAAGAGCAAGGTCACTCTTTGTTTTATACATTTTCCTTTAGAGCATAAATCACACTGCACTGCACTTTCCTATGTAACTAGAAAGAAATCGAGATAATAAATGGTTAAATACCTTGTCTAGTTGTTCGTGTGCTTGTTTTTGGTAACGTGGTGTCACTACATAGCCCAGGCTAGCCCTGTACTGAAGATCCTCCTGCTTTTGTCTCCCTCTAGTACAAGTGCTGGGACCACAGGCACACCCCCACGCTCAGCTTGTTAACTGCTTCTGAGAGGAATGAGTGTCCTTCCGGCTGTCTGCCTTTTAGGCCACATACATAATGCTTTCTCAGTGTTTAGAAGAATACATATGATTTTAAAAGGATATGATAACTCTAGCCAAATACCAGCTTTTCTTATTTTCCAAGGAAAACTATCAAGTAAAAAACAAGTAAGAAACATGTTCTGTACCAAAAAAGAAAAATATAACTTTCCCTCAAGTGATCAAAGAAGTCAGTTTGAGGCAGCACCATTAGAAAGACTGGCCAATGAATTTTTACATTTAAAAACAAAGCAAAGCCAGCAGGATGGCTCAGTGGTTGGGGGCTTGCTCTCAGGCCTGATGACCCGAGTCCCAACACGAAACCCACAGGGCAGAAGGAGAGGTCAGACCTCTGCAGGCTGTCTTCTGACCTCTCCACATGCAGCATACCAGTGAGTAAGTGTAACAATAAAATTACAGCAAACCCTGACCAAAAGTGCACATTACTGTCAAGATTGACAGCGCACATCAGCCCTAAAGTCTACTTTTTCATATAAGCACATCAGGCAGTGCGAATTACGCTACACGGAAGCTGATCCAGTGGCAGCAACTGGATCTGCCTAGATACTGCAGTAGCCCCTAGTGGCCTAGTGAGGAATGGTTTTTTAATATGCAAAACTCTAGTGACAAAGTCATACATAGCAAAAGCAGTATTAACACTGGTTTTTGTAAATATCATAATTTTGAGATCAATAAAGTTCTTACAAAACAGAAACCTTTTTGTTTCTAATATCATTTCTTCAGAGGATTTTTATGTAAAAATAACTTTTGAAATTTAAACCAATTTACTTTAATATTTTCCTAATAACACAATTTAAACAAAGGAATTTATTATGAATGTTAAAATACTTCATTAAGCTAAAAATCAATAACTTAATGAATACTTTCTAAAAAGTTGCCAAAACTATTCATAGGGACTTAGAAATTATTTATTTACATGTAATATCATTTCTTCTAGTGTACAATAAAAAGAAATACCTGAAAAACAATTTTTGTTGAGACAAGGTCTGCCTATGTTGTCTCAAATTTGCAATGCTCCTCCTGCCTCTACCTCTTCAACCCTGGGATTGCATGCCCATGTGCCAACCACCATGCCCATGGTCGAAAAACAATTTTAAAGTATTGTTAATATCTTTATTTAAAAAAAAAAAAAGTACCTACTTGTGATAGTTAATCCTGGATGTCAACTTGACGACATCTGCAACTAACTAAAAACCAAAGCAGCCAGGCACAAGGGATCCTTCTTGACTGCATCACTAGATGCAGAAGACCCACCCTAAATCTAGGCCACACCTTCTCTGCCTCAGTGACAGGCATAAAAGTAAGAAGCTTTTGCTTTCTGCCTGCTTGTCTTCACTCTCCCTGGCAAGTTCATCTATCCTGCGGCTGGTGTTACAGCCTACTTCCGATTCCAGTGTATACTAAAGAGCAGCTGAGACATACAGCTCGGTGGACTGAACAATTATTGGATTCTTGGACTCTCCATCGGGAGACGGTCATTGTTTGACTAGCTGGACCACAGGCTGTGTATCATTCTAATAAGTGATAGATGGATAGGTAGGTAGGTAGGTAGGTAGGTAGGTAGGTAGGTAGAGGTAGAGATTCATTTGTTCTATCAGTTCTGTTAGAACTGACTGTTACACTACTTTGTATTTGTTTGTAAATAAGCAAAATGCATGAGTACCAAGCTTTCCACCCAGGAGACAGTGAGAATGGTGACGTTTCCTCATCTGTGTTCTGCTCCTTCCATCTAAATCACTTTTTCATCCTCTTCCTGTGACCTAACTTAATTCTTGCCTTCAAATCTTAACTGAAATCAACAAATCTCCCTACTATTGTCTCTCATACTGCCATGTAGACTATCGTTTCTTGATTTATTTACATAATGACTGTCACAGAGCTATTCTAGACAACTGTTATCTTTCATGTTATTATAAAGATAAAATGAAATGTCTAAGCCATTTGGCTAGAATAATGTCAGACAGCACATTATTATCATCAACTCTGCCAAACCTATTGGATTATAAAATGTGCTTCTGTCTCCTAAAATTTTTTAAATTAGAAATTATGTTTTCTTTAAAGAAACATCTTAGCAGAGCATAGTGGTGTACACCCCCCACCCCAGCACTTGAGAGGTAGAAAGAAGAAGGTCATCCTTGGCTACTCAGTAAGTTTGTAACCAGACTGGGCTACTTAAAATTTTTAAAAATCCTCCCCCACACCTGTGCTGGTCATCAAACCTGTGGCCTCACACACACCAGATGAGCCAGCACTGTAGCACTGAACTACTCCCCTCCTCCCAACTCTTCTTCCAAAAGGGAAGGTCAGCGCCCTCCCTGGGTAGAATTAGAAACTCGTTCCTAACACGTGAGTAAGGTAGGAATAAAGCTGTGTGTCTCAGTAACTAGTTCATAAGAGGATACAAGGATACCCGAGCCTGCCCACTGCTGCTGCTGTGCGGCATCTTGGAACCCACCCTGTGGTCCAGACAAGCCTTCAGGAGCCGGCACTCCACCAGCAGCCAGCTGCTCTCACATTTCGGACACTCGGGGAACTTAGGAGACAATGCTGGTTGGTTTAAAGGCAGATAAATGTGGTGCACTGGATATTCAGAACGGATACAATCAATACGTTGTTTGTATCGCTCAAGGAAAGAAGAGGAACGACCGTAAAGAAAACAAACGGACACCAGTAACTAAGTCCAACAACTCAAGAGCAAAAAAGCAAACAGCTTGAGCCAAAACACCCAAGACCTGAAAATTTCCCCAAGAAAGTTATACGAATGGTCGACATCAGGAGTTGTCAGGGAAAGGCTCATCAGAGCCATCCTGACACACTACCTCATATCCATGAGCCATGGGTACTACTTAAATAAATAAAGCACAATAAAAAAATAACATGTAGAAGTTAAAATCTTTGTGTAACTGTTGGAGGGTATGGTGGTCTAAACAAGAGAAGTCCTCCATAGGCCCCTGTATTTGCACACTTGGACCCCAACTGGTAGAGCTGTGTAGGGGAGACCTGCTGGAGAAGCTACGCCACAAGGGTTGAGCTCTGAAGCATTCATAGCCTCACCCTATTTCCGGTTTTCTGCTTCGTGCTGGTGGCTGAGGAGGTGATCTCTCAGCTTCCGGCTCCTCCCACCAGCTGCCAGGCCTCTTATCCTCTGGAAATGGAAGCCAAAATAAACTTTCTTCCTTATGTCACTTGGGGCCATGGAGTGTCACGGTTTCCTTTCTACTGTTGTGATAAACAGTCTAACCCAAAGCAATCTGGAGAGGAAAGGGTTTATTTCAGCTTATAGTTTGTATTTGTTACTTTTCTGTTGCCGTGATAACACACGGTCAGGCGACTTAACAGAAGGGTTTACTCTGGCTTACAGAGGGATAGGGGACCCTCACAGCAGAGAATGGAGGCAGCATCACACTGTCAAGAGAACTCAAATCTCGACCATAAGCCCAAGGCAGAAAGAGAGAGGAAGCTGGAAAGAGGTGGCCTTTAAACTCTTTTAAGCCCTGCAGTGCCACACTTACTCCAACAAGGCTGTACCAGCTAAACTTCCCCAAACAGCACCTCTACCAGGGACTCAACACCTGAGTCTATGGGGCACATTCTTATTCAAACCACAGTGGGAATGCAAAATGGAATAATCACTATGGAATACAGTATGGTGGTTCTTAAAATAAAGACTCACCATAGGAACCAACTATTCCACGCCTGGATAAAAGCCAAATAAACTGAAAGGTACTTAGAGGCATCTGGAGCTGGACACAGTGATGCACACCTATAAACCCAGCACTTAGAGGAGATACAGAAAGGAGAACAGGGAGTTGAAGGTCATTCTCAGCTATGTAGTGAGTTCAAGGCCTGCCTGAGCTAGAAGTGACCCTGTCTCAGGGGAAAGTGGAGAGAGGAAAAAAAAAAAAGAGGTATTTGTACACTCCTAAATATCAGTAGGTGAAGACACCCTAAGTGGCCCATAGACAAAGGGCTGCTGGACAGAGGTTGATACAAACTTAAGTGCAAGATACCTGCAGGGCCGGTGGGATGGCTCAGTGGACACAGTGCCTGTCGCCAAGCCTAACAAGACAAGTTCAATCCCTGGAGCCACAGGATAGAAGGAGAAAGCCACCTGCCCCAAGTTGTCCTCTTACCCCTCCAACGTGCGCCATGGCAGGAGTGGGCATCTACACACACACAAGGTAAATAAAATGTAGTCAGAAAAATCCTAAAGACACCTGAAATAGTCAAATTCATAGACACTGAAAGAAAGAATTGAGAAGTTTGGGTCTGGGAAGACAGAGCTCTGGAGAGAAATGGTAGTGATGGTCATACAATAAAAATATACTCAATGCCACTGATCTGTACACTTAAAAGTTAAATATACATTTTATGTGATCTGTACAATATTTTACCACAACAAAAGAGCAAGGAGATTTTTAAAGGAGTAAAATAGAAATTGAAAAAAATGAACAAAATTGTAGCTGAAATTAGAGGTTCAGTGAATTAAATTGTAGATCAGGCCAGTAAAAAAGCACTTTGAAGAAATAAAACACTGCACAGCACTACAGAAGAAAAAGGAAAAACAAACCCAAAAAACTACTCAGCAGAGGTTAAGTGACACAGGACAAAAGAGAAAGTCCGACATGTGCCAAAGTAACAGCCACGGAGAGAAGAGAAACATGAGAAGGCAGTGTCTGGGGATATAATCGCTCAGACTTTCCCAAAACTAAGGATCACTAGCAGGACAAATAAGAAACCTCCTTACACTGCAGTCAAGTGCAAGACAAAGCGACTTAAAAAGCCCTCACACGAAATGACAGGTTGTCTCCAGGAAGTCAGTCACACTGACAGCTACTTTCTCAACAGCAACAATAGGATCCAAGAGATAATGAAACATTCAGCTAAAGGCAAAACCAAATACACTTCAAGGCTAATCAACTAAGCCCACTACAATTTCTAGGGTCTCTCTGTCCCCATCAAAATATAAACTAAGTACAGTGGTGCATGCCTGTAATCCCAGCACTCAAAAGACCAAGGAGAGAGAATCACTTGAGCAATTCAAGAGCAGCCTGGGCAATATGGCGAGAAGCCCTCATAAAACTTTCATACTCCTGGAGAGACTGAGTGGTTAAGGCCACTTGCTGTTCTTGCAGCAGATCTGTCTTCGGTTCCCAGCACCAGTGTCAGGCTGCCCACAACTGCCTATAACTCCAGCACAAGGAATCCAGCGCCCTCTTCTGGTTTCTGTGAGCACTACATACACATGTACCTATACAGACAGACAGACAGACACACACACACACACACACACACACACACACACACATGCCTCTCACCATCATATGGTACTAAACTTTTCTTTTTCTGTGCTGCAGATTACATCCAGGAACTTATGCATGCCAGATCTTGCAGTCCTGTAGTAAAGCCTTTTTGTTTGTTCCAAGCCTAAGCTGGCTTGGAACTTTCTAAATTAGACCAAGCTGGCCTTGCACTCATAAAGATCCGCCTGCCTCTGCCTCCCAAGTGCTGGGATTAAAGGTGTGCACTACTATGCCTGTCATCCTAGAGGGAAGTCTTAACTGAATATGTTACATCTAACTTACCAGGGAGAAGTATTTTTCATCTACAACACACCTGCTTGGTTCAATACATTTTTTTATTGTTTTCCAGTTGATTTTGATATATTCTAATTAAAGGAGAAAAAGGCAGAGTGAATATAATCCAGGCTGGTCTTTCTATACTCTCCATGCCAAGCAGCATTCATTAAGTTTCTACTGAGGGCTGCTACATGTCAGTCACTAATTGGCTCCCAGTTCTGCTTCTAGAGCTTTGTGTTTCTATGGATTACAGAACCTTACCAGGGCACCAAGGGACTCAGAACCTTTAAACCAGGTATGACAGCTCATTCCTGTAACCCAATACTCATGAGTCTGAAGCAGAAAGACTGTTTGAATTTGAGGCTAGCTTGTGCTACATGAGGGTTTTTTGTTTATTTATGTTTGGAGACAGAATCTCACTATGTAGCTTTGGCTGTACTAGAACTCACTATGTAAACCAGGCTGGCCTCGAACTCACAGAGATCCACCTGCCTCTGCTTCTCAAGCCCAGCTTCATGTGATTCTAAGGAAGCCTGGGCTATAGAGGATCCTACCTCAAAAACAAAAAGGCAAATACTGACCCATGAGCAGCAGTTTCTTATCCACAAACAAAAAGCACTGGGTCTTTTGCTTTGTTTTTGTCCCCTTCATCGCTTCAGACCTGACTTACTTTTAGCTTTACTTACTCTGCCTACTACCATATCGACAGACAGTAAGGAACAAACAGCAGCTGGGCAGTGATGGCACACACCTTAAACCCCAGCACTTAGGAGACAGAGGCAGGTGGATCTCTGTGAGTTCGAAGCCAGCCTGGTCTGCAGAGTGAGTTCCAGGACAGCTAGAGTTACAACAGAGAGACCCTGTCTCAAAAAAGAAAAAAAGGAAACAAAAAAGAAACAAACAAACGACAACTATTCACTGGGTGTGTCCATGTAGAGGCTTTATAGAATCACAGTAGGTTCCAGTTTTAAATGTATCCCACAGTGTTGTGTCAAGAGTCCCAAAATCACCTGCTGGAAGACTCAGAGAACTCAGCACATTCCAGTAATCACCCTGACATATTAGCACTGAGTTCTAACCAAATGAGCTAACCAACCAGGTGGAGAGCTGTTACAACAGAAGAACACAAAGCATAACCAGCAGAGGCAATGGGCACACGGACAGTTTAGAAGAACGCAGGCACTCTTCCAAAGTTGCTCTTCACCACTGATGATACAGCTCAGTAGTATCTCCAGGGAGCTCTCTGCCTTCCTATTGGGAGGTAGTCTTATAAACACCCTCTGCCTACCCTCTATCAAAATTTCAGACTCCCATAAAGAACGCAGACATACAGTATCAAATACTTCACACAGTTTAGCAGACTGAGTCACTCTTTTCAGACCCGGCAATGGAGGGACCCCTCCAAAAACCCACGCTCCCAGATAGTCAAGTGCCAACCTTGCAAGCAGGTCTTTCTAAAACTATGTCATGTCTCCTATGTGACTTTGTTATTTTCTCCAACTGGGGCGTTCCCTTTGGAAATAACATGGAGGTTTAGTTACAGTTTTAGTGATCCTTATTTTCTGTCCAAAATGTATCGCTAGACATAGCAAGCACAGTGGTGGATTTTTTTTAGTATGCAGGAGGCCCCGAGATCAATGCCCAGTAGCACTACAAAACAGAAAGCCCAAAGCAGAACTTACTACTATCACCATTTTAACTACACTTCCTTTACTGAGACTTTCATAATTTACCTATTTATGCTCAACTTCTAAAACTTACAAACTGCAAATGTACTAGACATACAATGAAATCATAATATTCCCTATCTATAATAAAGTAGGAAATCTTTAACAATTTAAGATGGTAAAAATTTAATCCTCACTTATTTGATACAATTTAATAAATTTCATCTACATTATAAAAGGAAAGATGACTAAGTGTACTTTTTAAAGAAAAAAGATGTGTGTTATTTTCAGATTTCTACGTCTTGCCAGTTGACCTGTACATTTACAAATTACTATCACTGTGGGAGTGCTACTCTTCAAAAGTCACCATTTAAGAACGAGACAGGAAGCTCACACTTCCTTCTTGAAAGAAGTTAAATTCATGACATTTTTAAGGAATAGAATATTACCTTGGAGCCTTCCTCCACGTGGTTTTCAATAGTTAGCAATGCCTTACTTAGACCAAGTGTGCTCTATTCAAAGGGTCACATAGGAAAACTAACGTCACAAAGATACTTCACTTCAAGAAAAAGGTCTAAGGGACTGTGGAAGAGGACTCAGCAGTCAGGAGCACCTAAGGGCCTGAGCTCCGTTCCCAGTTACATTGGGCAGCTTACGGCTGCTTCTAAGTCTAACCCCAGGGGACCTGACATACTTTTCGGGCCTCTAAGGGCACCCACATATGTGCATACACACAGAGACATATATACATAAATAAAAATAAATCTCAAAGGAGGGCAGAGCTAAGCTATCAGATCTGGGTATATGAAGTCCCCCCAGCACTTGGGAAAGTGAGACAGGAAGGATCCCTACAAGTTCAAGGCCAACCTAAGTTACAGTTAGTGTCAGGTCAGTCTAAGCTACAGAGTAAGATAAAAAAGGTACAGGCAAAAGGCAGGCAGGCAGGCCAGACATGGTGGCACCTGCCTATAATGCCAGCCCTTGGGAGATGGAAGCAGGAAGCAGGTGGAAGCCAGTAAGTTCAAGATCAAAGCCAACCTAGGTCACATTGGAGTGGAGAAGCCATAGCCGCCCCACATCTGTGGTTCTTATTGCGTATCCATCCTGCCTTTGGTCGGAACTCCATGAGCTCACAAGTATAGGAACTCAGGAGACAGGCCATCTGAGGGTGATCTCTCTTTAATGCAGGGGTTAGGGTACATTCACAGGGTACAGGCAGGGTGGGTCCTTGGTTCCAAGAACAGGACCCACTGGTTAAGACAAGGATACTGGTGTAGCCTCACCTGCATGTGGGGGTCAAGCCTCTTTCCAGCTACAGGCAGATAAGCATCAACCAAGCCTCATTCCTTTGCTTCTGTGAAGCAGGCAATATAGCTGGGTTCTGGCCAGGGCCAAGGCAAGGAGCAGCCGAACTCCTACCGCTCTCATGATGAGAATATCCGGGTTCTAGGCCAGCCCTGACTCTCTCTTAGCTTTAGGACAGTCCCACAGTTACTATTAATTAGACTTCGTTAGGCTTTGGATATTATATCAAATTAAGTTCCTCTAACTCCAGTGTGTTAGTCACTGAACTTATCCTGAAATGAGGTGAAATGTTCTCTACTTTGCCTCTGTAATCACTTCTGCTGCTGTGCTCTTTCCTTGATAAACTCAGTATGTGCTCAACAAGCCAGAGGACACAGAAGCCTTCAAGAAAAACATGACCTGAGGGCACAGAAATAATAAATGTTTTAAAAGCATTAACATTAGTGTGAGGAATATAAACTCGGGGGAAACTCTAAGAGAGGAAGATGGGAGCTTGAGCCTGTAACTCCAACAGTTCTGACCCGAGACAGAACAGGCTCAAGTACAAGGCCAGCCTGACTACACTGTGAGGCTCCATCTCAAAATAGGTCAACAAATGCTTTTTCTTCAATTAAGATCTCTAGTTTAGAGGGTTCAGAATTACCAAAATGAAAAAATATATATATCCAAAAGTTAAACTTATGCTTTGTTTGCACCTTGGTTGTCAACATAAATGATGCACAAAAAAGGTTTAAAGGAAGGATAACAGCAGAGTACTAATGGCCATTCTCCAGGAGGAGGGTGGGTGCAGGGGCTTCAGTTTTTGTTAACGTTCTCTCTCTGTAATGACATGCACCGTACTAACAGTGGAGACTTTTTTTCAATTCTTATCATGAAAGTGAAGAGAAAGGGTAGCAAATGCCTGGACATTTGGAGTTTGGAGACAAAGCAAGATCCTTCTGCTCCACTTCCCCGTTCAGAGCTGAGGACCCAACCCAGGGACTAGCAAGTGCCCTACCACTGAGCTAAATTCCCAGCCTCAAAATATCTGATTCTATTCTTGAAAAACCAAAGAAAATGCTTCCATTCTTCTGCTGACTTTAACCCCTTTAAGATTCGGTTATTAAAAATAAACGCAAAGGGTGCGGGAATGGCTCAGTGCTTGCCACGAAGCCTAACTAATGAGTCAGATGCCCAACACCTGTACAGTGGGCGGCGAACTGACTTCCTCAAACTGTCCTGAGCTCTATGTATCTGCCTAGATATGCACACACCCATCCACATCCACACAATAGATTAATACAGGAGGATGAGGAATTCAAAGTCATCCGAACGGCTATGCATAAGCTTAATTCCAGCCGGTACTGTAAGAGGCTGTCTCAAAAAAGGAAGGAAAGGGGAAACAAAAAGGAGAGACAGAGAGAAGAAAAAAAGAAAAGCAACAGGACCGGGGCTGTAGCTCAGTGCAAAACAAGACCATGTGTAAGAGTCCTGTGTGTGATTCCCAACACTACCAGTTTAAAAGAAATTTTTATTACATTTGCTTATTGTAGATGTTGATTCGGGTTCAAAAGCTTTTTATTCTTTAGTTAATTGAATCCCCGGTCCTAGTCCTGGAATGTTTCAGCTTTTTTACAATCTAATCTTATGCTTAGAACTGGAAAGCTTCAACCTCAGCCTCCGTACAAGCTAGTCTTAAGTCTCCGAGGCTTACTGCTGACTGAGCCACTCAGACTTGCATGGAGAGATGGCTCAGGGGTTAAGAGCACTGATTGCTCTTCCAGAGGACCCTGGTTCAATTGCCAGCACCCATTTGGCAGCTCACAACTGTCTGTAACACCAGTTCTAAGGAATCTGATATCCTCACACCAATGCACATAAAATAAAATTAAAATAAATAAACTTAAGTTAATCTTAGTGGGAAATATCAGCATTACCATGAATGAGGGCCTGGATCCTAGCACCAAAATAGCAATTTAACTAAAAATGTTAAAAGTAAAATAACCTTTTCAGGCTACGGACACAGCTCAGTGGTAGAGCTCCTCACCTGATGTATGCAAGGACTGGTGAGAAGCCCAGCAGGAGGGGGCGCCTCCTCCACTACCTGCTCACTGTAAAAACAAATCTAGTAATACAGAATGTACGGAATTAAAAATCACATTACTGTAACTGTTCCACTCTCATCACCCACTCAAGAATCTAAAAATTTAGTTTAAAAAGTTTCTGCGTTTTTATGGCTTCAAAGTTTTACATTTCTAACTCTGCCTCTACAATGGCAACACCCAGCTTTCTAGAATAACCATTAAAGACTACTGGCTTGTGTTTCTAGATGGCAGAGAAAGAAATGGGCATAACTCACCGCCCACCCAGTGCTTCTCATCCATCCACACAGGCAAGTAATGTGAGTGACGGATTTTTCGCAGGCTAATCCACCACTGAGATAGGAGAGGGAGATTATTACCTTATAACCTATTCTATTCTTATTGGGCCATTTGCTTATAATGTTAAAATAAAAGAATCAGTGAACAAGAACAGACAGTAACATTCTCAAAGCCAGGAGCAAGAAGACACATCCCTGTGCGGGGGCAGCAGCACTACCTGAGCATTCCACACGAACTAACGCTTTCCACCCAAGGCGCTCCTACGGCATTCGGTCCTCAGCGCCTCGTAGCACACCTGGGACACCGGCTTAAAGGATGCGCTAGAGGTGAGAGTCAAATTCAGGCAACTCAGCTCCTCCAGACCCAGACGCCTGCTATGCTGCGCACTGTAAAGCAGAACGACTACAGCAGTGTGATCCTGATGCGTAATCAAGCAGGCAAATCAACATAACAAAGCGGAAAGCCTGGAAACAGACTCAGTGAACAGACTGTCACACAGGGTGTGCATGCTTACCCTGAAATACTCCAAAACAAACGCTCTGAAATCGGAAATGACCCAAACTCCCAAACACTTCCTTAAAAGAAGAAGAAAAATTGTAAGTTTTAGATTTTGGAGCATCTCAGATTTCAGAATTTTAGATTGAGGATACTCAACCTGCAGAATCTATGCGAAGTCCGAAAGCTCCCAGATCTGAAACGCTTCTATCTAGTACTAAGCATATTAGATAAGAATACTCACTGTATTATAAAATCGCAGACAGAGTATCCAATAGCAGTTATATTAAAATACCGACTCCCTTCCCGTCAACAATCCCATTCCACACAGCTGGTCCAGAGCTGTACTAACGGGTATCTGAAGCGACACATTCCAATTTTTTTCACTGTAGCGCTGTACATAACCTGATTATAAATTTCACCCATACAATAAAATGACATATATCTTTAAAAAATAAAACAAAAAAGGAAAGGCTTGAGAGATGACTCAGTTGGTAAAGGCAGACTGCTAGGGCTCACTGGCTAACCAGCCTAGACTAACAGGCAAGTCTCAGGTCCAGTGAGACCCAAATCCGAGGTCCCTGCTCCTGAAGAACACCCCCCAAGGCTGACCCTCAGAGCTCCACACATAAAAGGAGTCAACCATGGTGATACACTCAACTGAGAAGCTCAGGCAGGAGGATCATCATGGGTTTGAGGCCAGACTGGGATATAGTGAGAAATCCTGTCTCAAAAAGAAAAGGCCAGAGAGAAGGCTCAGCAAGTCAGGGTGCATGCCGCCCCAAGCTGGTAATCCGAGACATAGTTAGCTTTAGCTGTCAACCTAACTGAGGAGCCGCTTCATGGGGTTGACCTGTAGGCATGTCTGTGAGGCATTTTCTTGATTACTAACTGATAAAAGAGGCTGCAACCTACTGTGGGTAGTACCATCCCCTAGGCAGTTGGTCTGTGCTGTGAAAGAGAGCAGCTGACTATGAGACTGGAAGCAAGCAAGTGATCAGCATTCCTCTGAGGTCTCCGTTCCAGTTGCTGCCTTGAGCTCTTGCCCTGGCTTCCCCTGAAGATGGACAGTAACCTGTAAGCCAAACATCCGTTCCCTCCCCAAGCTGTTTTGTTAGTGTTTCATTACAACAGAAAGAAAACTAGACCACCACAAAAAGGTAGAAGAGAACAAACTCCACACATATCACGCACACATCAACCAATGCAAATTAAGGGTAAGGGGTAGGGGGCAAGTTGCAAAACAGTGTATATGCTTCCACTGGTCTAGTGGGGGGGGTGCGACAACACAAGTGAGATGACTCGGGAGAAAGGTACTTGCCACCAAGCCTGATGACCTGTGCTTGATCTCCAGAATCCACTTAACAGAAGGAGAGAACCCACTCCCTCATATTATCCTGACCCAACATACACCATGGCACACATGCCCACACATTTACATACTTTTAGTTACACAACAAGCAAATATAAAAACTTTACAAATAAATAATAAATATGCATATAGGGATGTGCGTGAGTGTGTATGTGTATATGTGTATAAATATAATCTACCTCTGTGTGTGTATGTGTGTAAATATAATCTACCTCTGTGTGTGTATCTACCTCTGTGTGTGTGCATATATAATATAATCTACCTCTGTGTGTGTATCTACCTCTGTGTGTGTGCGTATATAATATAATCTATCTCTGTGTGTGTATGTGTGTATAAATATAATCTATATCTGTGTGTATGTGTCTGTGTATATAATCTACCTTTGTGTGTGTGTGTGTAAATATAATGTACCTCTGGACATGCAAGAAATTGATGCTGCGTGCTGCCTCATTAACACAGCTGGGAGAAGAGTGTAGGAAGACCCGCCATACCTTCTGAATTCAGGTGGTTAAAATCCCTGACCCTTCAATAAATAAACCGTTTACAGTTTAGAGGAAAGACCAAGCCATTCAGCAGCAGGGATAAATGCCAAAAGAATATTTTAAGAGTTATGATAAAGAAGAGCTGAGCAGCCATTATATGCTACAGACAAGCCAAAACCAAGAAAGCCAGCTGGAGGAAAGCACACTCAACAGATGCAGAGAGCGAAGACACTGCCAAAACCCTGCAGCCCACGATGGGAAGAGCAAGCATGCAGCTTATTTCTGATAGCATGCAGCTCCAGGCTCCCAGCAGGCCCTGCCACAGTGACTCCCAGCACCTCTGTACTCAGTCCCACTGGCTCTCCATTTCTTTCCTATCCCAGAAATATTCTTAGGATCATTTAAAAATATACTTTGTACCTATCAGGAAAGAGGGGTGAGGCAGGGTCTCCTGTAACCAGGCTGGCCTTGAACTCATTACATAACTAAGGATACTTAAACTCCTGATAATCGTACCTCTGCCTCCCATGTGCTGGTACCCAGTTTCTTTGTAAGAGAGGAATAATTGATTTCTCTAAGTAAGGTGCTGAACAAACACAACCAATCAGAAAGTTGGTTTGTAATAAAACAAAACGAAGCTATACACTATGCTTAGGCATACATCAGAACTATGGAAATTAAGCCAAGGTACACAGTGTACCCAAATATGCACAGGGGTCACCTAAGACCATTCATAACAGTAGCAAAATTATAGTTATGAAGTAACAACATTATGGTTGAGGGTCACAACAACATGAGGAACTATATTTAAGGGCGACAACATTAGGAAGGTTGAGAATCATTGTCTTACTTAATCATCTCAAAATAATAATAATTTCAAAATCATCTTAGCCTTAACATTTTCAGATTGTTTTTAAAAATGCATTTGGAACTATCTGAAAGTGCTCCAGCCAAAAAGAAGAAAACAACAAAGGAGAAACTGGGTCTGTATGTAACTCAATGGTAGAGCACTTGCCAGGCATATGTAAGGCCTTAGATTCAAACACACACGCAAATAAAATAATACACTAACAACTATCACCTTCTGAGTACTTAACCTGCACCACACACTCGGGGACTTTACATCTTAACAATAATTTAATTCTCACAACTTATCAGGTGGGTACTCCCAACACAACTATTTTATAGATGAGGGGAAATAACAGAAAAGTAACTTGCCGAGGAACGTATGTCTTCCAAGGTCTCTTAAGGTTCTAAATTTATTTATACCTAAGTCAAGGAACCAAATCATTAATTTAAGGATCTTAAACTCACAATGTCTAACACAAAAGTCTGTGCTATTAACAACATGCTTTACAGACGGTTACAGCCAGCCGTTGTGGTGCGTGCTTGGATATACTAGCACTTGGGAGGCAGAGGCAGGCAGATCTCTATGAGTTTGAGACCAGCCTGGTCTATACAGCAAGCTCCAGGCCAGCCAGGGCTACACTGTGAGATTCTGTCTATAAAAAAGTTTATAGCTCTATGTTATAATTTGCAAAAATTCACCAAAGCCTCAAGAACATAAGTATAAACTGGACATAGTGGTGCAAGCCTGTAATCCCTCCCTCATGGGAGGAAGAGGCAGGGGCATTAGGAGTTCAAGGCCAGCCTTGGGTGTAAAGTGAGGCCAGATGACACCTTATTTCAAAGAAACAAAGGGACTGGGGAGATCATTCAGTCAATGACGGCTTGCTGAGTTCTGGCTCTAGAGCCCTGGGTGACAAGCCAGCCCAGGCAGCATACACCTATAATCTCGAATTAGGGAGGCAGAAAGGGAAAGATCCCTGGGGCTTGCTGGTCAGCAAGTCTTGCCAAATCTATGAGCTCCAGGTTTTGAGACCTTGTCTCAAAAAATAAGGTGGAGGAGTTGCCCAGAGGTTTAGCCCAGTGGTAGAACACTTGCCTAGCAAGAACACATAGGCATGCATACACACACATACCAAAAACTAGATAAATGCATGCAAAAGAAAACAATGAAAAGAATTCTAAGATAAACAATTTGCTTAAAGCCATCTTGTTAAACGTGTCGCCCTCACCCCTTCCTTCACTGGGGATTACAGATGGGGCTTCACACGCACTAAGCAAGAGCCCTACCTCCAGTCCAGATGGGATCTCAGCACCCATGCTACCTGGAAACTCATTCTGAGACTCAGTCAGGGCTTAAACGCTGGCTTCTCCTGCCTAAACCTCCAAAGCAGAGGGGATTACAGATCTATACCACCTATTTTTATCTCAAACTGTGTAAAAGAAACATATTTCCTAATAGTAATTATTTATGCTTATTTTAGTAATAATTCTTTTAATTTAAATCCAAGAATATGAGAAAGGTACACCACAATTTCTGAAAACTAGTTCCAAATGAACTAATACATTATATCTGTTAACCTTTAATAAATGATACATTTTCCCCATCTATGTTAGCATAAGGCTTTGGAGCACAGGAAAATGGGTACATATACCACCCCCGAGGATAGCGGAGAGCTAGAGAATACAAAGACTGGAAGTCAGGCTGCTAGGGGTTGGGAATGCAGCCAGCTGCTGGGCACCTGCAGATGCCAGGCCCCGCTGCACCAGACCACACAGCCAGGTGTGCTAGCACAAGCTGCTAAGAAGGCCAGAAGTTTAAGGTCATTCTTGGCTACATCCCGAGTTCTAGGTTACCCTGGGCTACAGGAGATTCTAAGGAGGTGGGGGTGGGGGTATCAAGCCAAAGACAGGAAACAATCTCTCTAAGTGGAATATCTTTGTGTGTAAAACCAGAGGATGTACAACTCCCAGAGTTCCTCTTACTGGTCAGCTTTTGTGATTTCAGCCCCTTCAGCCAAGAACAGTGAGGAAAAGAGTGCATTTCCTTCCTCTGCGCCTAGTAACAGGCGGTGAGGCATCGACAGCCCTTTCAGCTCTGCAAGCATCAGTTTGCCCATAAATCAATTTTATTGAAATCGCTATTTTTAAGGTTTCTTCTAAATTTTTTATACCCAACAACCAAAATCACAAATTTCTTCTTTAAAAAAAAAAAAAAAAAACGGTATCTTCACATATATACTACTTGCTCTCAGGAAAAAGAAACACAAACCAGAAGGAAATTTGGAGAAATCCAGAGATTCAAAGAAATGACCCAAAATGACAAACACTAAAACTCTAGTCAAAGATTTTAAGTAGCAAAAAGCACATTAGGGCTGATGAGACGACTTAGTGGGTGAAGGTGCCCGCTGCCAAGTCTCGCCGCGCGAGTCCAACACCCGGAACCCTCGTGGTGGAATGCAAGGACAGTGGTCCTCTAAGTTCCACGCACGCCTCATGGTACACACAGGCTGCCCCCAGATAAATAAATCAATGTAATAATAATTAAAAAGTGTCAGCTGACTACTGGGCTCCCAAACTACTTAAAAAAGAAAGAAAGCACATTAAATATAGATACTTTATATAAGAAAAAATGTTTAAAAGTAACAATTTGAAGAACTACTAGAGTTGCTACGAAAACCAGCAAAGACCTCCCACCTCACAGAGCCTCCCGACAGCCTCACAGTGGGCCGACAGCAGCCAAACACATTCCTGGTCAGTGGTTCTCAGCAATGGATGATTGTATTTCCACAGGACACCCAGCAATGCCTAGACACATTTCAGATGTCACAACTGGAAGCAGAGAGCTACCAGCAATTACTTGGTAGAGAAAAGGAAGCTACACCCTGTAATACACACTGAGCCCCCGTTACAGTCTCTTAGTTCAAAACACTATAGAAGCTGAAAAATTCCAACAGCTGATGTGATCGTGGTGACAGTCTTGGAAACTTAGAGCTGAGACCAAGAAATGAGCATTAAATGGACTGTCCTAGTCATCAGAGCACAAGGGTAAAAAGTAGGAAGTGTAATATAAACTGAATTAGAAAGGAGAATAAAATGAGCAAACAGAAGCTAAAACAAGAAGCAGAAAATTAATACTGGCTGAGTTTTTAGCAGCCTTCCACTTCCTGTTTCTGGACAGGCCTCGCTGCATTCCTGTCTCTGAATTCTCTACACGGCCAGTGAGCCAGGGGTTGTCTGTGGACTGCGTAAGCTGACCTCTACTACCTCTAACTGAAGAGCCCTGCTGACACCCAGCACCCACAGAGACTGGTAGACAGTGTGGAACAGCTGAGTGCAAGCAAGTCAGTCAAGAATTTGATGAAATTTGCTAACTGAAAAAGCAATTGTGAAGACATCAATGTGAATTATCTAAACTATAAAGACATAAGAAGAGAAAGATGTCCTAAACCTGAAAGACGACAAACTCTAAAATGTGTGTCAAGACTCCTTCTTCAAGATAAACTTTTCCACATCCACCATATCAAACCCTTAAGCATTAAGACAAAGAATGTCAAAGGATAAGATGAAAAGATGGGGCAGAACAACAACGCAGCGGCAGAGCACTTGCCTAGCAGGCGTGAGCATTGGGTTCATTTCCAGAACAACAACAAAATCCCACATACTGACAAGGAACAAGGAACAGGCAGGGTGTGTTGGCTCATGTCTATAATCCCAGGACAGGGACAGGAGGATTGCTGAAAGCTCACCACCAGCCTAGGCTACACAGTGAGACCTTGTCTCAAAAAACAGAGGGGGAAAACAACAAACAGCACTGAACTGAATGAGTGGTGGCCTAGTGGGTGACCTCAGACTTGGAACAACCTACTTGCTCAGAGCTGAAAGCACCTTGACAACCACAGCCTTCTTCTTTTTGAAGACAGTTAATAATTTCAAGAAAAGAAAGCATTGAAACAATTAGGTCGAAGAACTTATAAAAGCATTAAAATTTTTCTAAACAGGGTTAATTATAGAACATAATAAAAGAATTCAATGAAACAATGATAAGATAGAATTTCAGAAAGTTTTACTTGAAGACTTAAAAAGCTAAGCACAATTGCTCACTCTGGAAGCTAAGGTAGGAGAGTTGGTTCAAAGTTCAAGGCCACCCTGGACTACATAGTGAGTACCAGGTCAGTTAGGGATATAATATGAGACTGTCTCAATAAACAAACAAACAAACATAATAAAATACAGTTACGCTAAAAACAGGGCAACGGAGGGGGCGCATATTAAGAGAATAAAGGCGGGTTTGAAATAACTTTTTTCAAACCCACCAACAATTGCAAAGAACCCTTAGGTTGTTCAAAGCACCTTCACTAACTATAAATTATGTACTATTATATGACAAATACCATGTATCACTATCTATACAATGAAAACATATATGCATGAAAATGTCAGGGTGAAATCCATTTATTTGTATGCTAACCAAAACACTAATTTAAGAACAAATAAATAGAGCTGGAGAGATGCCTCAGCAGTTAAGAGCATGGCTGCTCTTCCAGAGGACCCAGGTTCAATTCCCAGCACCCACATGGCAGCTTATAACTGTAACTTCAGTCCCAAGGGATCCGACACCCTCACACAGACATACATGCAGACAAAACACCAATGCACATAAAATAAAAACAAACAAGATATTTAAAATAAATAAATAAATGGTTGCCTACTGTGTGCCCACCAATATGGCAGGAGAGATGGCTCAGTGGTTAGCTGCTCTTCCAGAGGACTCAGTCAGCTCCCAGCACTCACATGGTGGCTCACACCTGTCTGCCACTCCAGTGCCGTGGGATCCAATGCCCTCTTTGGCACTGTGGTCGCTGCACACGTGTGGGACACAGACATACATGCAGGCAAAATGCTCGTACATATAAAACTAAATCTTTTTTAAAGGTTTGAATAAATCTAAAATAAAAACAAACAACAACAAAACGAAATCTCTCAACACAACCCTGCCTGTCCTGGAACTCACTATGTAAACCAGGTTGGCCTCTGCCTCCCTAGCGCTGGGACTAAAGGCACGTGCCACCAGGCCCAGCTATTTACTGACTACTTATAAGCTCCTATACGGTGCATTTGTTTGCTCCACAGGTATCTTTGTACATAAAATACAGTCTTTAGATCAAAGAGCTGCTCTAACAAAAGGCTTCAGCCTTCTCACAAATAAAGAACAGATGGGTGTAAAACAATATATTGTGAGTTGTCACAGAATATCTTCTTAGTAATTACCTGGAACCACGAAATACTAAGTGGCAATCTCAGTGGTGTTTTTTGTTTGTTATAATTAGCATAGAGGGAAGAGTAGATTACAAAAATATATGTATATACTGTCTATTAAGCTACAGAGCAATAGCTTTGACCTGGACCACATCAACTGAAAAACTTCTGGGCCAGTCCTCTCCCAGGACAGCAAACCAGGGAATACAAATGGCCTGAGCCTGCTGCGCTCTGTTATGCTGATCAAAACCCAACAGTGGCAGCTCACTGTGAAGAAGCCAGGGAATCATCACTCACTAAGCACATTTACAAGAAGCAAAACGAAGCTAGAGCCCAGTGTAGTTACTGAGTCCTTAAGGACTCAAGACTAAATTTGGGGCACTATTAAATGTGTCTTCATCCATGCTTTTGACTGGAAGTTTGAAAGCAATACTGAAACTGTGTTCTAATTTGTATGATATTCTTAGAGGATGATGCAACCCGACAGGCAGTGATTACCAACAAAGAACTGTTGCACAAAATTTCTTTCACACATTTTAGCTTTTTAACATTAAAAAATAAAAATAAAGACTGGTGGTGGGGGCTAGAGAGATGGCTGGTGGTCAAAAGCTGCTCCTGAAGAACACCTGAGTTTGGCTTCTGCAGGCCCGTCAGTACCTGTAACTCCAGCTCCAAGGGATCTGGTCTTTGGTCTCTACAGACACCTGCATACCCACGCACAGGCACATATGCATAATTAAAAATGGCAAAAGTGAATCTCTCACCTGGGCATGGTGATGCATTCCTTAACTCCAGCACTCAGAAACAAGAGGATCTCTCAGTCAAAGGCCAGGCCAGCGCAGTACCAACTAACTGCTTAAATGAAAGTGCTCCTTAACAGCTATCTGAACACTGACAGTTTTTGGAAAGCAGTTCTGTCTAAATTATACCTAAAATTTCTCTTAGAGACATTAACATGTGCAATTGGTATAGCCTTAACTAATACAGAAAATGGGAAAACGCTCTGGGCTGCAAGATCGCTCTGCAGCTGAAAGCTCTTGCAGCACAGACCTGACATATTATCTGGAAATAAAAAGGTTCTTATAAATTGCATCGAGCAGTAATAAACTAGAGACAATGTTTTAGGTGGCTTGTATAAATTCTAATACAGGATCATTGGCATACTTCAATTTTAATACTATAAAATGCTGCTCCTCTTCCACATATTTATGCTCAAGATAAAGACCCCATCAGATGACCTTCCATATCTGGATATTCTGATGTCAAGGAAAAAAAACAGCTACCTACAGTTTTTTTTTTGTTTGTTCTTTTCTTCATTTTCGATGTGTCTGTACATGTTGCATCTATTTGTGTGAGGGTGAGCTCACCCACCTGGGCCCACTGGCGGTCAGAGACTGACACGAGGGTGTCTTTCTCAATCTGTTCCCACCTTATGCTCTGAGACAGGATCTTTCAGTGCTCACCATTTCAGCTAGAACAGTCAGTGAACCCTTAGGATCCACCTATCTGAATCATCTCCCCAGGCCTCACCTACAAAGCTGTATCAAGTAAAACTGCTACTTATCAGATATGTTGTCATTTTAAAATGTTTTAACTGACACTATTACAGCAATACATAAAAGGGAGTATATTTATGTGGTTTAAATAAGAACACTTACCCAGTTCAGGTTCTAGTAATGGATACAAAGTGTGGTGATCTGAATGAGAATGAACCTTAGAGACTCTTAGATTTGAATCTTTGGTCCCCAGTTGGTGGAACGGTTTGAAGAGTGGTCTTGTATGTCACTGGGGGTGGTCTTGGAGGTTTCAAAGACTAGAGCCATTCCCAATGTGCCCTCTCTGCCCGTGGCTGTGGATCAAGATGTGAGCTCTCAGCTGTCCCTTCTGTTCAGTAGTTCTGAACTATCCATGCAGTGTGGTCCACTACTAATAGAGGGCCTGCCTAGTGAGTATTGTACACTCTTTTCTACATTCATAAATTCCAATCCTCCTGCCTCAGTCACTGAGTGCTGGGATTACAGGCATGTACTACTGTGCCCAGCCAAAAAGAAAAATTTTTTTTAGTAGTTGTACACCTACAGGATGGCTCAGCACAGAAGACAAAGAGGCATTTTTCATATATGGAAGCCCTGCTAGACCTCAGCAGAGGGAACCACTGCCATGGCCAGCGCCATACTGCCAGTGGAACCTCGAGCCTTTATCTCAGGTGTTTTTATTCTTTCAGAATGCCTCAGGTATTCTACTGATAGCACACTCAGATCATTAGCAATTAAACAACTCCCCGAGAAATCCAAACATAAATAAATAAATAAATAAATAAATAAATAAATAAATAAAATTTCTCCAACATTTTCCTTGTCTTTATTTAAAAAAAAAAAAAAAGCTTTACTTTAGAACATAATCTAACACTATACCAGCAAAACCATTTACAAGAGGAACAATCATGAGAGCTGCTAATGCACACAACTAAATGAAACCAAACATCTGTCAAGCTTTCACAATGTCTTTGGACAACAGAAAAACATTATCAATGTCCAATTATCTGGAATTCACTCATGATCTTCTGGGCTCCTCCAAAGGGCTAGGATCACTGCTCTGCTCAGCCCTCTGCAGCACACAGCGTGTCCTCCAAGCTCTGGCTGGCTCCACTCCTCTGCCTCTGCTGTTCTTGGTGATTATTCTATGGTACTGTCAACTCAAAAACTGCTGGGGTCCCTTGCTGCAAGTAGGGTGCACTTTCACCAACAGCCCCTTGGATCTCTTCTTTGTGCCAAGCCTCAACTTCTCTGTATGACCCCTTCAATCTGGGCCTTCAACTGCTACTTTGGCTGCACCTTCACTAATGACCTCTCCTGGCCTCTTACAATGCCAAGCCTCAGCTGCTCTTCAAAGACCCTTCATGCCTTTAAAACCAGCACCAGCAGGGTGACTCTTACGGTACCAAGTTCAGCTGCTAGCATGAGATGCAATCTTGGCTAGTTCTCAAAGACAGTTTCTGTGTGGTGACCCTGAGGACACACTTTCCAGATTTTAAGATAGTCTGGTTTATTGGAAAAATAACTAGTCCTTGTCTGCAGGAAAAGTTCCCTTCTGGGGTGGAGTTACCACCTGTAGACAGGTTTGCAGAAAAAAAAAAAAAAACAACTGTTCAGTCTAATTAAGCAGCTTTTTGCCTCTAAGCTGCAATTTCCACTACAGTCTGTGGGGTGTGGGAGGGGGTCCTGGGCCAGAGGGAAGAATCTCCAGCTGAAACATCCTGGTGGTTTGGCGTTTTTTCTTACCACAACTATGGGGAAATATACACCCTTCTTCACAGACCTCAAACACAATAGCCACTTGGGCTTCACACACACAAAAGCCATCAACAAACTCAGTTTATACAACAAGAGTACACTCTGTTTTCCGCTTCCTGTGCCATCGCTGGAGGGAGAGTCAGCTCCATGAGCAGGAACTGTGGTGGAAACCTTGCTTCTTTCCTGCTCCCAGCTGAACTCTGAACTTTTTTACCATAAAAATTTATCACAAACATTTGTCAAAAACATGGCTCTCAACTCGGAGCTTCTTTCTCATTTATAACTTTCTTTTATAGAGTTTTCCATTTATCAATACCTTAATCTATGTCCTCTGGGAACTGCTCTAAGCATGCCTTTACCGGACTCTGCAAAGTCTGGAGTTGTTTTCTCTCCTTCCTCTCATGCTGGATCAGCTGGCGTAATGTTCTGCCCCACATTTCAGGCACCATTCGTAGTCACTGTGTGAGCTCACCAAGGACGTGGAGGCATTTTCATCTGCAGAAGCCCTACCAGACTTCAGCAGAGGGAACCACCCCCATGGCCAATGGAACCAAGCCTCTCAGCTCAGGTGTTTTTATTCTTTTAGAACTCCTCAGGTATTCTACTGATAGCACGTGCAGATCATTAGCAATTAAACAACCCCAGAGAAGTCCAACACCTGCAGACAATACAAAACATCCTAGACAGCCCCTTCCCAACAATGCATAACACAATTTCAAACATAGCTAAAAACAAACTTCCAACAATTTTTATTTTAAGTTTTTCTGGCCTACATGGTGAACTGCCTGCCAGCTTGTAGTACACAGTGAGACCCTATCTAAGAAGAACAACAACAACAAAGTTTAATTCTCATAACAATTAGTGACCACTGCCAGGCATACTAGTACCTACAGTTCCAGCACATAGGGATGGATGAAGACTACAGAGTTCAAGACCAGCCTCCAAGTCCCATGTGGTAGTGCATTACATCTGTAATCCCAGCGTTTTAAGTGAAAGCAGGAGAACAGGGAATTCAAAGGCATCCTCAGTGATCAAGTTCCAAGCCACCCTGTGCTACCAGACACTCTCTTAAATAAACAAATAATACAGCCTGAGCTTTAAAAGACTGTTTCAATGAACAAAGAGCAGTCAGTGTTCACTACCGCAGATCACACTATCTTTCCGGAATATCGTTCCACGTTAGGGTGTCCAAAGACTTAAAAGTGCACTATAGATACAAAAAAGAAGAATCAGATTACTTAAAATAGTGAGTTTAGCCAGGTGAAGGTGGCGCACGCCTTTAATCCCAGCACTCCAGAGGCCGAGGCAGGCGGATCTCTGTAAGTTCAATTTTTGGCTAATTTTTAATGTACCTTTCAGAAAGTAGGTAAGAAAGAAGCAACACTGAACTCCAAACTGGAAAAGTATCCAGATCCAGCACCGTCTGATTTGGTAAGGTCTTACCAAGGAGGCAGGTAGACATGGGGGTGCACCTGAAACCTCTGCACTAGTGAGGCTAAGGCAGGAAGGCTGCCAAAAGCTCACGGCCAGTCTGGTGTACACAGTAAGATTTTGTCGCGAAACCAACAACAACAAAGACGAGTCTACGTTCAACCCTAGATTACAACACCAAACATCAGCTCACCACTAAAGCTTCAACTCAAAGGCCAACAGGTCATCCAGTGCCTCATTCTTTCACACCAGAAAGTGGCCTATTTCATGCCTTCTAAATGACAGTTCAAAAAACATTTCTGCCAAAGCAAATTATTATATCACCTTATTCATTTTATTAATAATGAAAAATTGCCACTCTCGGCTGAAGGAAAAAAAATCATGGACTCTGACAACCTTTCTAAGATGCATATACTGTCTGACTTATACTAGCCCTGCATGTAGACCCCGTGAGATAGTTCAACAGGCAAAAGCAACTGCTGTGCAAGCCTGATGACATGAGCTCAACTCCAGGAACCCAGCGCAGAAGGGAGAGAACTGCCAAACCTGTTCTCTCGCCCTCCACGCACACCTGCACTAGAACCCATGCACACCACACACTGCACACAGATCGCACACACACAAACCAACAATATTAGTAATTTAAAGATTTTAAATTCACACAGAAACTCAAAAGCTTATCACTTTTAAGATTTAGCTTTATTTTTATTTCTATTTCGTGTGTGCACATGCACGTGTGTGTAAAGGTGCTGGAGGAGGTCAGAAGGCACAGGTCCCCTGGAGCTGGAATTACAGGCAGTTATGAGCTCCCAGAATGGGTTCTGGTAACCAAACTTGGGTCCTCTGCAAGAGCAACAAGCACTCAATTACTCATCCATCTCCCCAGATCCACACACCTTTTAGTTACAGATTTATATGCTAATAATTCAACAGTGACTTCTTTTTTGAGACCAGACCTTGCTACACAGCGCTGGTTGGCCTGATACTCACTACATACCTGCAGGCTAACCTCAAATACACAGCAATCCATCTGCCTCAGCTTCCCGGGGCTGAGAATACAGGCATGTACCACCCAAAGGATAGTGATTTTATACAGTTCCATCACCTAGATTATTTTTTTCACAATAATGCCAAATGTGTACTTGCTATGTAGACCAGGCTGGCCTCAAACTCAGTGTCTCAGTCTCAGGTTTTTGTTTGTTTGCTTGCCTGCTTTTAAAACAGTATAGGAGGTTAAAGATGGGGATTTTGGCATGCACACTTTGTCATCAGACAAGTGTCTGACTAATGAACCATTCTGCTAGCCTTCTAGACCCACCCACTTCTGTCTCCTTAGATGCAAGCAAAATGTCTTCACATTACTAAACTCAGCCTCCCCAGGTCAAGTTATCTTGACCTAGGTTACTGTTAGAAACGTGGTAGATTCTGAATTGAATAGATACGTTAATTAAGTCTGAAAGTTCCTCCCTGTCCTGAGGCTGCACTGGCTCTATGGTAGAGGATCTGTCTAGCTTGTAAGAGGCCCTCAGCTCAATCCCCCAGACCACTCAATATTTAGAAGCACTATTTTACCCGTATTTCTCCCAGTATTAATTCTAGTCTTTTCATACAGCCTTTGACTACCACATCCACATCCCATCCATCAACTTCTAGTACTCATATCCTATACATCAGCTTCAAGCTTTCAACCTTATTATTATCCCAGTCACTCAGGTTCAAAACCTTGATGTTAACTTTGACGCATCTTCATCTTAAAGGAGATCCATCTGTGTCTTCCTCCCAAGTGCTGAGATTAAAGTTAAAGTATGACACTCTCATACTCGCCCACACTGAACTCATGTGTGCACGGCACTACACTAAGTGTTCTGCAGATATTAACTCATAAAATACTAAGTATTCTTATATTCCCTGTTTTAAAAATACTAAACCCAATATCTAATTTCCCCAAGATCACACAGGATATAATCAGTTTTCAAATACTGACACAATGGCTCCAGATTTCATGCCTTCAACAACTCTACAGTGACTCATCTTCTAGCAGAATCAAGTCCT
The DNA here is from genome assembly GCA_026225945.1 of Cricetomys ansorgei. NCBI lineage: Eukaryota > Metazoa > Chordata > Mammalia > Rodentia > Nesomyidae > Cricetomys > Cricetomys ansorgei. The sequence goes on along the minus strand of JAMJFZ010004090.1, from coordinate 14,208,206 downwards.
TTAAATTCATGAAGTTAGGACTCACGTACACAAGATCCTCACAGCCCAACAGATACTCGAGCACTCTTGTTCACAGAACAGCACGCCCCTTGAACTCACCTCTCCTGTTCCCACGGCTTCTGATCCCCGACTCCAAGGCCTCCCAGAGCATTGTATTTCATGGCTGAGTTTATTGATACAGCCTATAAACTCCAATCAACTAAACTAATGAAACTTTCCTGCCAGATTTCCCATAAGCCAGTCTCTTCCAATCAATTAATCGTTTTGTTCCTACTTCTCAATTAGAATCATAAAACTGAAAGGTTAAAAGGCACCTCTTTTCACAGATAAACTCAAAGAGGGTTTGAGGTTGAGTAAAAGGACTGCAGGTCTGAGGCTAGCTGAACTACCCAGAGACACCCCACATGTTATGTGCGTAGGCACACCTCTTTAATCCCAGCACTCAGGAGGCAGAAGCAGGCCAATCTCTGGGAGTGTGAGGGACAGCTTGGATTACATAATGAGTTCCAGGTCAGCCAGGGTTACACAGTAAGACCATGTCTCCTGAAAAGAAATAAAGAGGAAATCCCAAATAATTTGACTCTTCCACTTTTTCTCTAGTGTCTCCCCACTATTTCGTCCATGACTTCCCATTTTCCAATAGTCTCCTGCCAGCTTGCTCTCTTCCAGTTTCACAGGTCCAAATCATGTCCGTCCTCCAAAACCTCTTCCTAGATCATTCTTCACAACTCCTCCTCCTTACAAGCTGAATAAGAAGGAAGGAATCACTGCTGCCCGCTGGGCCAAGTTTAACACACAGTAATTCCACAAGGTAAAGCTATGTGCATTTCTTCCTGAAAAACTGTCAACTCTTTCCCCATATGTTTCCATATTTCAATAAACACTATATGAATAGTACCTGCATATAAATCTATATGCCTTGAAGAGCTGCTCGAGCACACCTTTAATAATAAGTATGTCAAACTAAGATGGCTCTCCTCCATTAACAAATACAGCTGGAGCCAGACAGTGGTGGCACACGCCTTTAATCCCAGCACTTACAGCAGAGAGGCAGGCGGATCTCTGTGAGTTCAAGGCCTGCCTGGTCTACAGAGTGAGTTCCAGGACAGCCAGAGTTACAACAGAGAAACCCTGTCTTGGAAAAACAAAAACAAAAAAGAAAGGAAGGAAGGAAGAAAGAGGGAAAGGGAAGAAAAGAAAGAAAAAGGGAAGGAAAGAGAAGAAAAGAAAAGAAAAGAGAAATATAGCTGGAGTGATGGCTCATTGGTTAGGAGCACCCACTGCTCTTCCAGAGGACCTGGGTTCAGTTACCAGCACCCACATGGCAGCTCACAGCCATCTAGTTCCAGGAGATCTGACGCCTTCCTTTGGCAACTATGGGCATCTGTTATCCATATGGTGCACCAACATCCATGCAGCAAAACACCCACACACATAACAATCTTAAGTTGTTTTTAAAAGTTAAAAAAAGAAAAAGGGAAACAATTCCATTTATTCATAAGTCCAAATGCAGAACTTGGACACAACTCACCCAACAGCAACAAATCCTGGGATCATCTCTTAGCATGCTACCATGTATCATCGCTTCCTATGAAATTCCCTTTCTCGTGACTAGTTTATACGTCGTCTTCTTCCCTTTCCTCAAACTATGTGGTGTGGGACAGTCTACCCTTTTCTTTGCTTCTATATAAATTACCAGTAAAACTCAAGTTTGCTACCTCTCATCCAATTTCTATTAACCAAGCCTTTCTATAGAAGTCACACCTACATCACCAGTCTCTCTCGGGTCCTAAGATAGCTTCTGATTTCTTTTCACCCTTCTCCATTCTCCCCTCTAGAACACCGCTCTCAAAAATGGTCAAATAACACTATAGTTATTGAAGTACTAAAGAACAAAAGAACCCAGTCGGCTTCAGGGGGAAAAACTTAATACTCACTCATTCACTCTTTTTTCTTCTTTCCCTGCTGGGGCTTGAACTCAGGGCCTCAGCCATGCTGTGTGCACTCGTCGCTGATTTACAGAGCTCTACACTTAATTTTTCCCAGTGTACCCATTTTATACTCTATTTCTATTTGCTAATTACATTATTAGAACAGTAGCTTATGTGTATAAATAAAGACACACAAATGAATAAAGTATGTGCTCAAAATTCGTATTTTTTAAGAGTTTAGGGACACTGGACTGACAAGATGGCTCAGTGGGTGAAGGCACTTGTCTCCAAGCCTGATGGTGAGTTTAATACCTGGGACTCACACGGGTGGAATGCGAAAAGTGATTCCCTGAGTTGTCTTCTGACCTCTGCATGCATGTGCGCGAGCATGCATATGCATACATACACACACACAATAAATGTAATTTTAAATAGTTTAGCGACAGCACTTCTAAAAAATACGAGTAGGTTCCAGACTACACGGAGCGCCTATGCATATATGTACACAAAAATGCGGCTTCTAGAAAACTCATGTTCACGTCCTCATGGAAGCCCGAGCCATACCCACCCACCTACGGCCCCGCCAGCCATCTCAGAACGCTGCGTGCTACCCAGACACGCACAACAGGCTGGTTTGGCAGAGCCCTTCGTGTTCAGTCCGGGGAAAAAACACTGCTCAAAGAGAAGAGATACTAAAAAAAAAGGTGCCCGGCTCAGCGTTCTGACACTGCTCGGCGCCCGGTTAATAAGCGCATGCGGAACGTGCCACCATCTCTCAAGACTCCGCACCTATTTCCCGGGTCCTCCGGGCACGACCGTCGTTAACAGCCGGCTCACGCTCCTACCTCCGGACCCTGAGCCCGCGCCTGCCTGCATCCTCCTCCCCGGGGACACCACCCACCGTCCCGACTCGGAACCGCAGCCGGGTCCCGCGGACCCCGCTCGCCCGCCGCCGCCGCCCCCGGCCGCTGCCAGCCAGGCGGGGAGCGAGCCGGCGGGGGGAGGGGTGCGCCTCGCCTCCCGTGACCGGCCCAGATGGCAGCCGATGCCGCCCCCGCTCGCCCCCCGAGCGCTGCCCGCCCGCCTCGCACCTCGGCCCGACCCCACCCCACCGCCGGCCTCCCTCACGCCCTCCGCCGGCTCCGGACACACTCACCGTGCTGGGCGAAGACGTTGAAGCCGGTGTCTGCGGTCCGCCCCGCCGGGTCCCGCCTGCGGCCCGAGGGCCTGGCTGCGCTGCTGCCCCGGATCCCGCGCGGCTGCGGCTGCTGGAGCCCCGGAGCCTCCCCGACGCGGCCCACCTGCTGCCCCATCCCGCCGCTCGCGTACTCCCGCGCCCCCGCCGACCCCTGCTCACATTCCTCCTCCGCTCCGGCCTCGGAGCTCCTGGCACCGTCCCGGCCTCTCCCGCCCGAGCTCAGGCTCCCCGGACCCGAGTGGCCGGCGGCTCCGCACGCGGACTCCTCAGGCGCCGCCGCCGCGCTGCCTCCCGGAGTCCTCACGGACTCCCCTTCTCCCTCCCCCTTCGGCGGCTCCGCGGCCCAGCCGCCGCCGCCATCTTTAAACCACCGAGCTCAGGGCGAGCGTGGGACAGAGCGTCTCCCACCCCCTCTCTCGCCCGGGCACCTCCGCTACTCGGTGGGCGGAGCTCCAGATGGCCCCGCCCCGCGCCGCGCCCCGCTGGGTGGAGGCGGAGGCCCACCGGTCCGCCGAAAGCTTTCGGGAGCCCTCGGGTGCTTCCCGGTGCCAGGCCTTCGGGTTCGAACCGACGTTCGCCCACGTCCGGCTCCGCACACTCCTCCCCTTGGGGGAGTGCGGCCCGCAGCCTCTCCAGTCCCACCTCCACCTGTCAAGTCGGGAAGCCGAGAGCCAGCACGTGCGCAGTCAATAGCAAACAGCTGAGGCTCGCGCATCCCTGTGCCATTCAACCGAGGAGCCCTTCCCAGGCCCTCAGCAGCTGGCTTCGAGGGAAGTTCGAAACGGTTCAAAATGCACGGGAAGATGGCAAAGTGCAAGGTTAACTTCGTGTTAATTTGGGGGAATTATTTCTTGATTGCATTCGTCTGAGTGGTGCGCACTTCGCAGTCTTGTTGGCAAAGCGGTTGTAGCCTGATCCCTCATGGATATCCTGCCATGGGTATCTCCTGAACTCTCCTGCCATCTATCTAACCGCGTGCGTTTCTGTTTGTTTTCTAATGCTTGACAGTAAAGCTGATCTTCCCACAGACATGTTTTGCTCACTGTGCACGAGGTCAGGCTCTTCCTTTGTTGACAAGGAAAAAAAAAATACCAGTTTGACCTTGTTTCTGAGTCAGAACTTACTCATCTTTAGCTTCTGTTGTCTAAATAGAGACACGGGCAGAAGAGAAGTGATTTTTTATAATCATACACCCTGTATGCAATTGTCTCACCGCACCCCACTATGTGGTCTTTCATCTTAATGTTGTGCCAGGTTCGTTTGTTTTTTTTTCAATTCTTGAAGACTTGGTGATGCTTATTTCCTGCTATTCCTTTGACTTCCTTGTTAGTTTTGTTTTTAAAAAGGATCAGTTCCTGGACATAACCGCTTGAAATTTTGCTTTTGAATGAGGACTGGAGCCATTGCAAGGAGCAAGGAAAGCAACCAAAAGGAAGAGAAGAGTTGGCAGAATAGATGTAGTTCTCCTTTACGTGTCTTTTGTAGAACCGTGCAAGATCACAAATGCATGTTGGTAAGACTCAAACTCAGGGCTCTGAGTGCCAGGTAAGCAGTCTACCACCGAGCTACATATCCAACCTCCGGCTGATTGTGATGCACATATTCACTAGTATAAAAGTCTCGGGGCCGAGGAAGGTGAGTCAGTGTCATAAAATATTTGCACTGCAAGCCTGACCACCTGAACTTGGAGCCCCAGGTCTCACACACAAGGCTGCTAAACGACAGTGAAAAGCCAGGTGCGATAGCCCAAGCTCTGTGATCCCAGCATGTCTACAGGGAGGCAGAGAAGGGAGAGTCTCCAGAAGCCCACAGGCTAGCTGGCCTGGCTTACACGTGCAGTGGCTAAGGACCCTCTCTCAAGGTGCAAAAGTGAGAACTGACAAAAGCTGTCCTGTGACCTACTCACACACACACTCACACACAGACATGCACACTAAGCACACTAAGAACACTACTAAATTCCATTGGCACATGGGGTGCAGCCAGACACAACTGAATTAGCTCCCATAGGAAAAGAAGAACCACACTCTAGCACTGGATAGAATATGGATTTTCATTTATATCAAAGTTTTCCTGTATTCAAAATTCTTTTTTCTGAGAACAGTGTTGTGCTCCTGCCCTTCTGACAGTCCAGAGGCAGAAGGGTCACTAGTGCAAGGCCAGACTAGCTGCACAGTAAGACCCTGTCCCAAAATAAATACAGACAATATCCCCAGGTGTGGTGTATGTTCTGGTATTCCCATGTTGTGTTCCCAACTGCTAGGAAAGCTGAAACGGAGAGATTGCTTGAGTCCATGGGTTTGAATGAAACCAGCCTGTTCGATATAGCAAGATGCTGCCTCAAAACAAAACTATTTTTTTCTTATAAGTGACAAAATGGTTGCAGCTACTGAAAAATTAATTCACAAAGCATAAAAGTGACCATAGAAATACAATTTGTTGTATTGTCTGCCTTTTATTTACCCAGGGAATTTCAATTTGGTGACAACAGTTTGGTTTCTCTGCTAATTCATGAACGTCGGGCAGTAATTGCCGTGGAGCACACTGCTGTGGTTAAGGGCAGAGACTGAAATTAGGAGGCTTTGACTCAGACTTGGCTCTGGCAGGACAGGGGTCGTTGTCTGCCTGTGACCCCAGGAACTCTGGAGGCTGAGACCAGAGATCAAACCAGCTGGGACAAGATCGTGAAACCTTGTGTAAAAACAAGAAAGAAAAAGAGAGAGAGAAAGAAAGAAAGGAAAGAAGGAGGGAAGAGAGAATTAGGGAAAGAGGGCTAGAGGAAAAGAAAAGAGTATTTGGTAGAAAAAAATAAAAAGTCTTGCTGGGTGGTGGTGCACACCTCTGTCCCAGAACCTGGGAGACAGAGGCAGGTGGATCTCTGTGAGTTCGAGGCCAACCTGGTCTACAGAGTGAGTTCCAGGACAGCCAGAGTCACAACAGAGAAACCCTGTCTCCAAAAAACAAAAAACAAACAAACAAAAAAAAAGTAAAGGCATGCAAACGCCCAGCTTTATTATATTTTTAATTCTCTTACAGAGTAGTGGGTTTCCATGAGGGTTTTCCATACTCTTTAGCTTTGTTAACCCAGCCGCCTTCCTGTCCCCGCATGCTCCCTTGCCCCCAGCACCCCTTTAAAGATCTCACTTCCAGTGTCCCTCTTCCCACCTCTCCCCATTCAGGCTCCTTCCTCTCCCCTCCCTCACTGGCTCTTTCTGGATTCTTGTACTCTTTTTCGGGTTTAAGACGTGGTCTCTCTCTGTAGCCCAGGCTGACCTCGAACTCACAACACTCTTCATGCTCTACAGATGTGTGCTGCCATGGCTACCCCCATTGATCCCTAAGGTCCTGTTCGGACCAATGCACATCTTCTGTAAGTGGAGACCTAGGACACATCCATGAGCTCATAATGTTTTCTGCTCTTCTGTTTTCAGAGTTGAAGGAGAGCTCTGAGAATTCAGAATGGAAGGCAGAGGGGAGACTAGGGATGGACTGGTTAGCTAAGTGTAAACGATACCTCACCCCATTCCAATCAGGGGCTACATCAGCTACACACTTAACTCCTAGTCTCATCTCTACCTGAACTGAAGGCGGCTGGGAACTTCCGGCAGTGACTGGGTAAAGAACGCCACAGGGAGTTAGAGGTATGCATGGCTGCGTAGTCCAGCGGCAGAGCGCAAGTCCCTGAATATGATGGCAGAAGAGGTAGAGGAAGGAAGGAAGGCAGGAGGAAGAGAAGGGGGAGAATGGGAAAGAAAGTGAAAGTGGAGGGGAGGCAGGCATGGCGCACGGAGGGCTCACAGCCTTAGCCGAGAGGCTGGCTGCCCGGCACCCTCGCCATGCTCATCACAGAGCCCCGGCCTGTGCAGAAGCCCTTGCTTCGTGGTCTACATTTCCAAGCTCCGGTCCTAGTTTTCGTAGGAGACCCCGTATCCTTCTCTTCATCTAGATGGACCGGCAGTGTTCTCGGTGCAAATCAGGCTCTCAGTCCAAGAGGAAGTGATGAATGAGTGTGGCCCAGCAACACAGACTCAGGTTGCCCCGATTAACACGTTTAATACGGAGGTGGTTTCGTGACGTTTTCATAGTTACCGAACACAGAAAATCACAGTCCAAGGCATTTCAAAAGTATATTGGCAGAAACATCATGTAGTCAGGTTATAGCAAAGTGGGAAGCTCTCTGCTATAGTTTCCAGATGCTACCTGATGATTTTTAGCTGGGGGGGGAGGGGGACGCGACACAACACATGGAGGCGAGGGACACAGAACACACGACTAGTAGTTACTACGTTCCAAAAGGTTTTGCCTGATAGTCACACAGAGATGTAAGTCCGGGGCCTAGAGAGATCGGCTCAGCAGTAAGAGCATTGACTGCTCTTCCAGAGGACCCTGCTTCAATTCCCAGCACCCACAGAGTGGCTCATAACCCTCTGTAACTCCAGTCCCAGGGTACCTAATACCCTCTCCTGACCTCTTTAGATACCAAGCACCCAAGTGATGCACAGACATATGCACACAGAATACCCATACACATAATGTGTTACAAAGTTTTAAAGATGTAAGGTCAGACACAGAAGAGGGCAATGGATGGCTATCAGAGCAATGAAGATAACTCAAGAGAACTTGGCTCCAGATCTGTAACACTCCAATTTTCTATAATCATGACGTTCCAATCAGCCAAGCAGCCTTGTAAAATCTTTAACATGGGTGTGACTTTTTTTCTGGGAATTTCAATTCACGCTATTACACGGGACACTATTACTTCAGGCTTAGGTGATTTCTCTGCTGGGTTTTGCTGCTACTTAGCCTCCCCCTGCCCTGCCCCCACCCAGTTCCTTGCCTTTAGCACCAGCCGATTCACTAAACAGGAACTGTTTATGAGCCAGCAAGATGACTCAGTATGTAAAGGCCCTTGCTGCCAAGCCTTAAGACCTGAATTTGATATCCAGGACTGGTATGGTACAAGAAGAGAACCAACGCCCCCAAAACTGTCCTCTGATCTCCACGTACGGCTTGATTGCTTACACACATTCACAAACACACACACACGCACAGATATAAAATAAATTTAAATAAACTTTTCACTTTAATTAAACTTTATTTCTCATTGATTAGCCTCTACTCTTCCTCCCCTTTGTTATATAAAAAGTCTAAAATAATTGCATATACTGTTTCAAAGTTATTTTCCAAGACACCTTGGGTTATTGTCACTAATGATCTCCTCGGGTCCTGTTCCTCTTACCTCTGCCTCGCCTACGGTAGGCACATACTGTATCCAGTCAGCCTAACTCTGGCACAGCCACTCTGTATTATGACTCTGTAATAATCCTATTCTCTCCAGTAGGGCCCCGGGGGCCTCTCCCCTCTACAATACTCAGGAGACGATTCAGCTCCTGCCTCCACCTGGAGAGAACCCCAGACATCAACAGCAACCTAGGAGGAGTTTGCTGGGAAACATAACTGCTAACAATTCATTCCCTATAAAATTAACTCGCTTTCATCTACATCTTCCAAATACGATTAATTTCTTATTTTTTATTATTTGAGAACTTTATGTATACTATGTATTTTAGTCAAATCCATCCCCCAGTGTGTTTAAGTTTTGGTATACAGCTCAGTTTCATAAGGTTGGAGAGAGTATTAGAGGCCATCTTGGTTAGTCTGGAATCTCTCCTGTAGTAATTCCAGTGAGGGAATCCATTTATTTTGAAGGGGTGTGGCTATCTAACGTTCTCCCTGAAGATAAAATGAAGCATACTCATTAGAGGGCTGGGGATGTAGCTCAGTTAGTGGGGTGCTTGCCTAGTGTGGACACAGCCCTGGGTGCGAGCCCTTGTGTCACATAAACCAAGTGTGGTTGTATGCACCTGTAATCCCAGCACCAAAGAGGTAAAGGCAGGAAAATAAGGTTAGGGTTTAAGGTCATTGTTCGCTACATAGCCAGTTCAAGACCAGCATGGGCTACATAAGAACCTGTCTCAAGGAGAGGAGAGAAGAGGAGAGGAGAGGCCACTTGCAGCTTCTACTTGTTCACTCCTGGTCCTGGTTCTACCTTCCAGATGCACAGAACAAATCTTGGTCTTTCTTCTATACCACAGTCCTTGAAACACAGGGAAGCTGTCCTGAATCTCCCAGTTTCTTTTTCATTGCATATATGCACATGCCAATAAGTTTAGCTGTTTGTGGTATGTTTTATTATATATAATATACTATAGTCTGTTATAATATATTAACATATATGTGTGTGTATAATATAATATCATATGTGCTATATATTATGTTATATAACGCTATGCATCTAGCATATATCTATATATAATATGTATGCTATGCGATATAATTATATGCTGTATGATATTATACAATGCAACATATTATATGCATGTTTCTTCTTTACTTTCATTATGTGTCAGTGTGTATCTGTGTGGGTATGCCTGCATGAGTATGGTGCCCACAGAGACCAGAGGAGAGCTTCCGATCCCCTGAAGCTAGAATTACAGGCAGTTGTAAGCTCCCTGCTGTGGGTGCTGGTAAGTGCACTCCTGTCCCCTGGAGGAGTAGGCCTGAACTCTTAACTGCTGAGCCATCTGTCCAGACCTCTGCTTATATTCATCTCCCTGCGCTGAAAACTTTTTTGTAGACAAATGGAAAGGAGAAAAATGCTGTCATTGTTCAGTGTAGCATTTCTCCGAAGCAGTCTGAGCATGCAGTACTTTGGATTTTAACTGTGCTTTTTCTCTGCATTGTTGTATTAAATCTTTAAAGGCCTATAGAATGCCAAATGCTTCTAGATCAATACTTTAAAAGTTGTTTTGACAATAATGAGGGGGAAGCAGAAAAGGAGAAGGAAGACGATGAAGAGTTTGATCTGGCTGAGTTAGAATAAGTCATTCTCTTTGAAGGTGAAGAGATGGAATACATGACCTCCCGTTGCTCCTTTCAGCCCCAAGAGTCCATCATTCAATATTTCTTTGATTAAAAAACCTTATAAATTATTAAGAGACTGTTTCAAACAATTGGCAAAGTGCTACACAAATGTTACCAGTAGTGCTGTCTATTCATTTTAAATTAATAAATTAGAACTCACTTCCCTTCCAATGGTAATAATGAAAGAGCTGACTAACCAATCCATTTTACATGTAACCTATCATCAAGTGCAGCGTAACGGGCTCAGGCCTGAACTACAATTTACGTGAAGTACGGTTGTTTCATTAACCCATTGTTACATAACAAACCATTTGTAAAAAAATGGCTTAAAACATCATTTCATTGGGAATGGTACCCCACATCTTTAATCCCAGCACTTGGGAGGTAAAGATGGGAGGAGCAGGAATTCAGGGTCACTCTCAGCAATATAGTGAGTTCAAAGCCAGTCTGAACTACATGAGACCCTGCTTTAAGAAAAACAACAACCACTGATTTACTACTTTGTGTTATGGACAATTTTGCTGGAGGGTCAGGTAAGCAGAAAGGGCCGTGATGGCCTCATTCACATATTTGTCAACCAATGCAGCTGTCAGTTGGAGATTCTGGGCTCTCCTCTGTAAAGCGTCTTGCTATGGTCTGAACCACGCCTCTCCCTCTGTCCATATATTGAAGTCCTGACCTCCCAGTACCCCACACTGGCTTGGAAATCACTATATAGCCCAGGCTGACCTAGGATTGACACCAATCCTCTAGCCTCAGTCTTCTTGGTGCGCTGTCTGTTCTGAACAGCTTGGTCCTGGAAAGCTGACTACAGTGACTTGGGAACAAAGAAATGATGGACACTGAAGAAATGATAGATACACATCCAGGAAAGCTGGGCTCGGTGTGCTGGGTTTGCTGTGATGGATGATACGTGGAACTGAGAGCGTTTATCGTGTACAGCACAAGTGGAGAGGTTACATAGCTCAGCAGAAGGAGTAGGACCGTGGTCTCAGATTGTGGACATCGAGAGGAGACAGCTGTAGTTGCTAGTTTTCGAACATACTGGCCAATTGTACTCGGGCCAGAGGAAGGCTCTGATAAGCCCCCTGAGCCTCAGTGGGGTAGCCTTTGCCATTTCCATGGGTCTGAAGCACTGGAGTCCTTGGCACGGCCCATGTCAACAATACACATTCACTCAGGATTTTATTGGTCCCCCACAGCTGGGATATACGCGTGCACCCATAGGACCAGCTTACTATGTCCTAATAAGTCCGGTAAGTCTGAGTGTCTCTTGTCATTACAGCATTACTTGTAAAACCAAGGTGTCAGTCATCGGACTCTCAGAGTGGTACCTCAGATGTAGGATTCATAGACATCTCAAAAACAAACAAACACATTTGTCTGAGTAGATGGCCCAGCAGTTAAGAGCACTAGCCCTTTCAGAGGACCCAAGTTTGGTTCCCAGAACTAATCTGATGGCTCACAATTATCCGTAACTCCAGTATAGGGGGTTTAGCATATTTTTATGATATCTGAATATGATGCACCTATACATGCATGCGGACGAAACAGTCATATACATAAAACAAAAAAAAATAAATTATAAAAAAATAGAGGCCGAAGGCAGCCCTATTTTTAATGTCAGGTGGACCCATCACGAATGATCTACCTTCTGGCACGGATGCTCGCTACCCTCCGTCCGTTGTCTCAGGCTGATGCTTCCACCTCAGTTAGCAGTCTCTCAAGGCCGCCTTACCGTGAGGCATGTAATTTAAGGACAACTTGCAGCAGTCTGTCTTTGACTTTGCCTGTGGATTAGCCATCGTGTTTGTATGAGAACATTGCTAGTTTAATTTTTGATGTTGTGGCCATCTGTGTTATGCTAGTGATGAAAAACCCTCAAAGGTGAAAAAGCAAATAACCAAGGTAAAGCGCACCACACAGCTTATGGGAAAGAACTAGGCATCGGAAGGCGAAAGCAACGACTTCAGGAAAGGCTCTCAACTTGGGCATGGTGGTTGAGGCAGGAGAACCACCACTGTTAGAGGTAAAACAGCTGGAGCTGTAGATGAGACGCTTGTCTACCAAACAAACAAACAAAACAAGTACTGTAAACTTGGTCCAAAGCCCAGGGCTCAGGAGGTCATAGGCCCTAGGGGAGAACCTACTATTGTTTTACCAAAATGGAATGTTGTCCAACTGCCTTCGGAATATTTATGTTTATTACCCAAAGATGAGTCTGCTCTCAATCCTGGCCTGAGAAGTTCCCGCAGCGGGCACAGACAGTAGTGCAGAGACTGATAACTAGTCAAAGTACTGAGACTAAATGACTCTGAGCACGCAACTTTAAATGGGACGTCCACACCCACTCCCCCACCCCAGCTTCAAGGCACAAGGACTGTCACAAAAGAGGAGGTGGAAAGAGAATGCAGGAGCCAGAGGAAGGGCGGGGTGCTGTGACATGCTGTCTTCTCCGCAGACGTGGCCACTGCACTCTTTAACTCGTGGCGATTACGGTTACCAGCGCAAGACCAAGACAGTGTTCCAGCGGGTGGGCAGCGCTAATTGGGCTCCGAGGGTCACAATGACGATGGGAAGGGGAGGGGTCGGGGAGGTGTCGGGAGAATGGGAGGGGGACGTTGAGGTAGATACGGTCAGGATGCATTGTGTACATGCGTGGAACTATCAAAGGATAAATAAAAGATTTTAAATAGACCGAATCTCAAAAGTTCAGATGAGAAAGGCAAGTATTTCTACTCGATTCAGTTTCTTTTTTATTTTGGATAGAGTCTCAGGTGCTGGGATTGCTGGGTTGCTGTGCAACCACACCCAGTTTTGCTCAGCACTGGTGACCGAACCCAGGGCTTCATGGCTTCTAGACAAACCTCCACCAACCTTGCTACACCCCCAGCCCCAAATCAAATGTTCTCGTCTCTTCCTTGACCCCAGTGCTCAGATTAAAATGGCCACTGCTGCATGGCTGGAGCACGCAGTGTAAAGGCACATGCACTTTACCACGCACATTCCTTGATATTCTGTGGGACTCAGTGAAATGAGAGCTCCCACTTGAGAACTTTTGTTGGCAAACAAAAAGGGAAATTTTAGCCAGGTGTGGTGGCTCACGCCTTTAATCCCAGGAAAGGGTGGGGGTGGGGGAAGCAGAGGCAGGCA